>JAAIXJ010000166.1:33611-62870 GCA_013403705.1 Heliconius hermathena
TCCATTTCTTCGCTCTGGTGTCGAGGTTAAGCGCGGCGTTGAGTTCTGCCACTCAACACGCAATGCCTCCAGAATTCGGCAGAAAGTGGGGAACGGAGTGTCTTAACACTAGGTTCCCTCTGCCTACCCTGCTGTGTGCGGGATACAGCGTGAAGCTGATTTAATTTTGATTTTTAGATAAGTAAACTGTAACAGATGTTATTGAATATTAGCTATGCTATGTGTATGTATGTGTAATAAAAAAATCCGTCTCGAAGCCGTCGTGGCACAGGGGCACACGCGTGTGACTGTAAATTTGACAGGTTGTGGGTTTGATTCCTAATCGAGGAAATAAAATATTTAATATTTTCATTGCAGCACTCTGGAGGCAAAGCTGCGCGTTGTTAAGTTCCACCACTCAACACGTAATGCCTCCAGGACTCGGTGGAAATTGGGGAGTGGAAGTGTCATAATAGAAACGGAGTGTCTTACACACTAGGCTACCATACCCTGCTATTTTCGGGATACAACGTGAAGATAAAAAAAATATAAGTGAGTTGAGTGGCGGTGCCAAACATCGTGCTTTGTCTACCAAAGTAGAAAAATAATATATAATATATTTATAATAGATATATAGATACGTATATAGCGGTACACACTGAAACTCAGCACTATCTAAAATCGAAAATCGTATATAATGATGACTAATCAAAAAAATGGCAATTTCGTTTAGAGATGATGAAGCAGTATTGATACTAAGGAAGCATATGTAACTGCACCATAATCAATGTGATCGACGACCACCATCGGCCTATCCCAACATTCACACAGAGGAGGGCGACAAAGGAAATTACCTTTGAAGAGCTCTTCCAGTCCTTCAAATAAATTAACATCCATTTGACATTGATGAGGACACTCAAAACACACAATGTCTCCAGAATTTGGCGGAAAGTGGGGAATGGACATTAACACTAGATTTCCCCTGCCTGCCCTGCTGTGTACGGGATACAACGTGCAACTGATTTGATTTACTTTATTTAAATAATTCAATAAAGAAAAAAAATCAATTGAAGTTGAGTTGTATGATACATGAATATATATACAATACTAAGTGCGTTACATCGATACGATTAATGTAATGAATATAGCCTTCGTCGATAAATGGACAATCGAAGACAAAAATGTTTTTTCAATTTTAACCAATAGTTCCTAAGATAAGCGCTTTCAACCAAACAAACTCACGAACATAATGATTATTTCTTTGTGCAATGTCTTTAAATATAAAGAAAAATAAAGTGATTTTTCAATACTGCCCCAAAAGGTCACAAACCTAACTAAAACCTAGGCAAATTCTTTTATGATCTATTTTTACTAAGGCTTTAAAAAAAACAGATTTAGATTCTAGATCCCTTTGGTGCAGTGTTGAATTATTCATCCCATCGCTCTAACCCATACTGAAATTTAAAAAAGCCTTTAAAAATTTCATTAATTATATGCTGAATTAATTAAATAATCAGAGGGCTGTAAAGTATGAAATAGTGGATATGGTATTAAAATATTTACATTTTTTCATACAACATAGTAGCTGTCGTGGCGCAAGCACGTATAATTGTAAACGCGATGGTTATGGGTTCAATCTAGGGAATGAGCTATTATTATTTCCTTGTTCTGCTAAACAAAGTGCACAGTTGAGTTCCGCCACTTACCAAACAATTTTTAAAAAATTTGTGGCCATGGCACTTGCTAGAAAATTAAGAGAGAAAATAGTATATAGAAATTCGTATTGAGACATTTAATTTTTCTATTTCTGCCTGAATTTAAAGGTTTGACTGATTGAAGACTTGTTGAGAGGCGGAATTCAACGCCGCTCTAATTTTTAAGATGAAGAAAATATAATATTTTTTCATAAAATTCCTTTGAAATAAACAGAATATACAGCTTAAAAATAATTATAACTATACTGAATTCTTAGCACTTTGTAAAAGCGAAATTTTTTGAGTAAGTATTATTATTTTTCATAACAAAGTTCGAAGCTCAGATTACTTTATTAAAATGAAATGAATTGGTACATCACAGTGACTGCTTATTTTACGTTATGAAATAAAATAATTAGAATAAAATATTAATTTAGATACTTTAACACTGGAGGCCAGTCGTGGCGCAGCGACACGAGGTGTGACTGCAAAACCGACTGGTTGTGGGTTCGATCCCCACTCGAGGAGATGAAATATTTACTTAAATTTATATTTCCATTTCTTCGCTCTGGTGTCGAGGTTAAGCGCGGCGTTGAGTTCTGCCACTCAACACGCAATGCCTCCAGAATTCGGCAGAAAGTGGGGAACGGAGTGTCTTAACACTAGGTTCCCTCTGCCTACCCTGCTGTGTGCGGGATACAGCGTGAAGCTGATTTAATTTAATTTTTTTTTAACACTGGAAGTGCCACTGTCCCATATTTGTCCCATACGCAAGTTTGACTGTACGTAACTTTTTAATTTGTTAATTTATGTCGATGAGATTTTTTGATTTTTATTTATTTTTTACATATTTATAATTTAAAATATATTTCATTTTATAGCATTAATATTAAAATAAAAAAAAATACTTAAAACTGCCGCTGGGTCATTTTTGTTTCGTCATTATTTGAAGGTATAATTTGACATATTGTCATACCTCTGAGATTATGTAGATATAATGGAACTGATATAGATATAGTGTAGTTGTGTTAAGCAGTCAATGCCCGAGTTTGTTACATTCCAAATCATATATATACATACTATTAATGAAGAACTTTTTAAGTGCCTTCTAAGTGCAATTGTCAATTTACCCAGTTTATGAGCCCTAAATCAGACAAATGAAGTCAAAAGTAGAGTAAGCAAAAGGAACCTGGAAGCCTAGTGTCAAGTACTCCGCTCCAGTTTTCCGCCGAATTCTAAAGGTATTGCATGTTATGTGATAGAACCGAACGTCGCAAGTAAAGTTAAAATGCTCAAATTATAAATCATCTACAAAGTATCACATGCAAAAAAACCGTCAGTAATAAATGTACTAATGAATAATATTATTAATGCATAACTTGGTCTAATGATAATATAAATCAGCTTCACGCTGTATCCCGCACACAGCAGGGTAGGCAGAGGGAACCTAGTGTTAAGACACTCCGTTCCCCACTTTCTGCCGAATTCTGGAGGCATTGCGTGTTGAGTGGCAGAACTCAACGCCGCGCTTTGTCTCGACACCAAAACGAAAAAATGGAAAATTTAAATTAATATTAACTAATTTGAGTAACTTATAATTTATAAGATTTATTCCGTATATTATCACGATATTATTATGAAACCAAAAAGTATTTGATTTTTACATTGTATTCTATTTTTTGCTATGTTTGTGTTAGTTAAAGAATAAGAATTTGTTTAAAATTGATTACTAAACGTGTCCTGTATATTTTACAAATTATTTTAGTAATAATTTTCATGCCTTACACCAACAATTATTATAATAAGTAGAATGGGACTATTTTGTCAAAACGGCTGTTCAAGGGAGGTCTTAATCTTCGACGCTTCTAATGTTAAAAGCAAGCCTTTTTATGCCATTTTGCATTTTATAAATCAAGCCCTTTCATTTGATAATTAGGTGGGTTGTGCAAAAATTAGCAATCTGCCATTTTATTACGTCATTAGAACTAAACTCGTAATTCAAATTTTTGCTGAATCAGACACTGAAAAGTAGGTCAAATTGAGTTTGCAAGATTTCTCATATACTAACACACATACTGACACGACAAATGAAATAAAAGGTTGTAATAACATTATTGAAATAGTTGGCATAGATAAATGATAAATAATTCTTAGACATAAAAAAGGCGAGTTAGATATATATTATATAAACATTTTTATTTTTACTTTTTTTTTCTAAATATTATATATAAAAATTTGAACGTAACGGGATTTGTATCCGCGTCTCTTGGAAATCTATCACTCAGCGATTCTTATACGCTTTTTATAACTTATTCTAATTGTTAGCATCTCTGCAGGGAGATTTTTACAAATTTCCCCTACACAAAGATAATTACTTAGAATATGATACTTGATTCTGTTTTTTAGTATTTTTTATTAAAGCGCTAACAGAAATATATATGTGAAAATTTCTATTTCTCTTTTCTGTCTAATGGAGGCCATACACGTTAGGGTTTGTATGATGATTTTAGCCGTACAGACTCTTAGTAATAGGGTCCCGTTTTACCTTTTGGTTACGAAACCCTAAAACAGGCCAAGCATAAGTTACAACTACATACCTACTCATAATCCAAATGCGGCCTCTGGGAGTTGATAAAAAAATACCGACACGTAATCGCGTATCATAAAAATTCATATCGCAAGTTGGTGTGTGTGGTGCCACTTGAATTAATGTTTTTTTAAGATTCTCTCGCATGTGCAGTTTAAGGTTATAGTAATATAAATGTTACAAAACCCAGTAAAAGCGGCTGAAATTTTTGAATATTATATTTTTTGCATATGAGGCCAGTCGTGGTACGAGCGTGCGATTATATATGCGATAGATTGTGGGTTCAATTCCAAGTTTGGAAACGAAATATTTAATATTTTGATTTCCCCGCAATGGTAACGGCATTTAGTTCCGCCACTCAATCCGCAACGCCTCCACTTTCCCAGGTCCCCTTTGCCTATGCTGCTGTGTACGTGACTCTAAAATAAACACTAGGTTTTCACTGGCTGATAAATCTCGTACAAACTTACCTACCAAACAAGCTATAATTTTTTATTTTTCAGATCTCGCAAAGTCTAGTAAAGAAAGTGTCGCTTTAGGTGTCAGCCAATTGAAATGGTCGATATGGTCGTTATCTGATAGCATTCGAAAATGTCATAATCATTACAACATGAATAGAAAATATTTAACACGAATATATCGAAAATATTACGTAGAAGATATCAAATAATTAACCCAAGATCTAATTAAATAAAAAAAATCAGCTTCACATTGTATCCCGCACACAGCAGGGTAGGCAGAGGGAACCTAGTGTTAAGACACTTCGTTCCCCACTTTCTGCCGAATTCTGCAGGCATTGCGTATTGAGTAGCAGAACTCAACGCCGCATTTTGCCTCGACACCAGAGCGAAGAAATGGAAATATAAATTTAACTAAATATTTCATCTCCTTGAGTAGGGATCGAGCCCACAACCAGTCGGATTTACAGTCACACTTTGTGCCTCTGCGCTACGACTGGTCTCAAGATCGGATTATTTTGAACTAATTAATTGAAATAACAAAAAAAACCTTTTATTTTAAAAACTAAGTCGCGTCTCACATAAAATATTAAAATTAAAATAAACGCGAAACATCCCGGCAAGATAATTGATACATGCGTTTCGGTTTTCGGATTTTAAAATTGTAACAAATTGTACGAATTTTTACCTACAAATTTCTTTGTTTAATGATAAAATTCTACATAAAAAAGTTATTTTATATTTTCAAGAATAATTTTATTGCTTTTGCTTGGATTATTTTAAATAAAAAGTTGTCTATTGAAATAATTTACAAAAGAAAAATCTTTTTTGCGTTATTTTCGTTCCGTCACTTATTATTAGGTAAATGGATGATTATTGTCTATCAGATTTGTCTACCAGACAGTCACCAGATTTGCTCCAAGTCCAACCAAGATACCATTGATACCGAGTCAACAGATTTCTGTATGTGAGATAGCATTGATTATCAGATTAGATCTGAATCGGAGGGCGCCATAGCACAAGAGCACAAGGATATGACTGTAATGTGACGGTTGTGAGTTCGATCGATCGAGTGGGGACTCGAGGGAAAGAATTACAATTTATTAATATTTTCATCTCTTCGCTCTTTCCCTCGAAAAATACTACGGAAAGTTAAAAAAGGAGTGTCCTAACACTAGGTTCCCTCTGCTTACCTTGCTAAGCTGTTTTTTTTTTATTTGAATCTTTATTCGTAACCGATGAAACTGGTCCTTAGTATTGTATAAATGTTAGTATCAACGCTGTGAGGTGGGCGTTAATAGCCGCAACACAGTTCTACACAAATACGGCTATTAGCGTACGAAATTAAATAAATAAATAAATTAAATTGTGTTCACTATTTTTCGAGATATTGCGGACATGGCAATATTCAACGCCACGTTCTTGTACTACAGCAGGAAGATAAAAATAATTAAAATATATTCTGTCCAGTGGGGATCGAACCCAAAATCATCGCAAAATGAAATACCGACTCACTGTACTAATACAGCCTCTAGATTGCTACAATTCTTTATAAAATATGTATCAAAAGCTATCAAAAATGGTAAATATTGGACGTATAAAATGTTTTAATAGCAAATTGCATTATTAGCATTTCAATTGTTTTAGTGCTAAAACAAAGCCACAGTGAATATTTATGAGATTTGATATTAATCAAAACAGTGTGAATTGTGTCGAACCACATTCATTACATTTTATTTGGTTTTGTCCTAAAATGAATACACTAGTATTCATTTTAGGACAAAACCAAATAAAATAAACATTGTTTCATATTTATAATATCTATTTGTATTTACAGCATCAATTTTTATTTTATATTAAACTACCGACGAATATGCCGCTTCGCCCATTTACGCTTAATGTTATATTATAATATTAAAATCAAAAAGAAAACTAAATAAATCAGCTTTACGCTGTATCCTGCACACAGCATAGTAGACAGAGAAAACCTAGTGTTAAGACACTCCGTTCCCCACTTTCCGGCGAGTTCTGGAGTCATAGCGTGTTGAGTGGCGGAAATCAACGCCGCGTTTTGCTTACCAAACAATATTTTTTTTTACATAAATTGTAGCCTATGTAGTATTCTAGTGTAAAAGTTAGTTTATTATTATTTATAAAGTTTCATCTATATCCCTTTAGTAATTTGTGCGTGAAAATGGAATAAACGACCATCCTTACAAACTTTCTTATTTATCCTATATATCTATTCTATCTATTTCTATATATCTATATACTTATAATAAAATCGTAACGGTCGGTGTCTGTACATCGAAGATACATGAGAAAAATATTATTAGGGACCTTTATTAAGGCAATAGAATCCAAAACAATGGTTTTGGCATAGCTGCATGGACGCCGCTAGTAATGTTATATAAGTAGGATTAGCTCTGACATGTGACTTCGCCCGCATAGTCAAAAATGGAAATTACTAAGAATACGCAACACCAGACAGCTCCTATTCTTTCCGCTTTACTCCACTCTTGTTGGTCGTAATGTATTGTAATATATATTACTTTAGCTTCACGCTGTATCCCGCCCATAGCAGTATATGCAAAAGGAACCTGGAAACCTATTGTTAAGATATTATGTTCCTATTAAGACCCTACCTTTACTCACTTTTCGACGAATTCTGGAGGCATTGCGTGTTGAGTTGTAGAACTCAACACGCAATTATATATTCTCCAAATAGCAAACGAACCTACAGTCGTCTCGATTATATTCTGAAGTTGAACTTGTTGTAACAAAATTAAATCAATTAATAATCTAATATAAAATTAAACATTATTTCAAACAGTAAAACTAAGTAACAACGGCCTATTAACGAGCAATTTTCACTAATTCACCACAATTCACACTTTCAAGTTGGAAACTAAAACGCAACTAAGTCGGACTTTGCAAACTTAAATGCATGCACTAGATCTCCCTTACATTTCACACTAGTTACAGTTTAAATGAACGTTTAATATCATACTAGTTTGTATGTTGACAGCATCTTGGACACATACGATGGTTTTGGATTCGATTCTCACTTACGGGAATTGATTATTTTTACTTCTCCGCTTTGTAATAAAAACACAGTGTTAGGCATTCAACAATCAATGTCTTGAATATAGGCGGACAAAACAGAAGGAGATCGAGACAGAGTGTCTTCATAATAGGTTCCCTCTACCTAACATTCTGAGCGGGAAAATGTGGGAAGCCATTTTTTTTACGACGTTCTAGACTCAGTGTCTATGAGCTCGACCAGCGCAACGTTTCCTCTGAATCAGTCCAATCCTGGTGGAAAAATGGAATGTCTTGTTCTCCCTGATTAAAAAAAAGATAAAGCTCTTCTATCTTTTCTAAATTAAAACACTTATTATTTTACTAATCAAGAAATATGAACTTCACCAACAAATATTCGCTATTCATAGAATGAAATGGCCATTTGTGGACCTCTTCTTTGATTGAAGTCCTTACAGACTTAAAATGCTCTTGAAAATACATTTCCGTCCTACAGTTTCAACTGAAAATGCGGACAAACAAAATTTCCACCGGAAATAGAGTAAATGAACAAACATTTTCCCCTTTTAATACGTTATCAAGCTAAGTTGACGTAGTTGCTAACATGGAACACTCAGTTATGATTTGGAAATAAAATTGTGGGCTTTTCTTTTCTATTTCTCGTGTGTGCTAGTTTTATAGAGAGGAGTTAGCGGTAAGTCACTGTTTTGTATTGTTTTGTTACTTCATGCTGCATTCCTCACATAGCAGGATAAGCAAAGGGAACGTGGACCCCTGTGTCACGACAGCCTCAAATTAAATTATAGTCTTATATTTGGTAGTATTTTAATTCTTTTGTCTCATTTAACCCTATGCAACTGTTGTAGTAGTCCCATAGACACCGTAAACTTCAAAATTCGGTTTATTACCACTGATTTTTAATTTTAAGCTCCAGATCTTTGGTTTGGTTTGGTTTCTTTTAATATGGCGTTCCGAGCGTGCCAGTTGAGCACAAAATCACTTCGCCAATGTCACGTTGAATAGAGAACACACGAGACAGGTTGTACGGTAAAAAAAGATAATATTACATAACGGAAAAATGGATGTTACTTTATAGTTTAATTTTGTTATTCTTAATATATTTAAAATTAAATTAACTTCACGCTGTTCCCGCACACAGCAGGGTAGGCAGAGGGAACCTAGTATTAAGACACTCCGTTCCCCACTTTCTGCCGAATTCTGGAGGCATTGCGTGTTGAGTGGCAGAACTCAACGCCGCGCTTAACCTCGACACCAGAGCGAAGAAATGGAAATATAAATTTAAGTAAATATTTCATCTCCTCGAGTGGGGATCGAACCCACAACCAGTCGGTTTTGCAGTCACACCTCGTACCGCTGCGCCACGACCAGCCTCAATATATTTACATAAAAAATTAAAAAGTGGACTAAACACAAACATTAACAAACACTGAACATTAAGGGGGCGGTGAACTTTATGAGGAAGAATATCATATAAAGGACGGATCAATTTAGGACAAGAGCAAAAGATGTGAGAAGGGGAACCGTCGTCAAGGCTACATTCACATAGAGAATGGTCCCTGACCCTGATCTTAGCCAGATGAACAGGCGTACAAGCATGCCCAAAACGCAAGCGACAAATTGTTGTTATAATTCTCCGTTCAGTAAATTTTTGAGAATAAAACCAAGGTCGCCTTGGGATAGAATGTTAGATCTTTTAGAACTTTACTGTAATGACATTATGCATCGGGTAGTGTATGACAGGTGGTCAATTGTAGCCCACCAGTGGATACAGGGAGGAAAGTATCCACGTGACTACCATGTCAGCGTTAAAGTGTCTACTAGACTACCATATTTAATGTATGTTTTTGTACTATTTTGCGTTAATTTAGAATTGAATTTAACTAACATAAATTATATACTGATACTAAAAATAGAAAAAAGGAAACTTTTTCTTCATGATATTCATAAAACGGAAAATGATACAGGAAACGTCGTTATAATTGCAGACTATAATCATATGGAAGATGGAGTAAACAAGGTGGACAAGAAATGATCTATTTGTTTTTGTAGCCGTAAAACTCATCGGTGACTTATCTTTCAAAAAATGCTGGACATCCCAAGCTACAAAGCTTTGTATTGCATCAAAGTTGTCATTTAAAAGGGAAAAATAGACTAAAAAATGTTTTTTATTGCATAGGGCAAGAAAAATTAGATCAATTTTGAATGCAATGATAAACTAATAAAAATTTAATATATAGTAAAAGATGGTCAGAGGAGTCTTACAGCTATCGCTAGGGACATTACAGGCAAGGATATCCTTACTCCACTTCTAGTAGGTGAGTGTATTTAAACAAATGATGAAGAACTATGTCCTATTTGTAGAAAAAAAGGAGACTAAATATTCTATCTGTAGTTGTTCGAAGGCAATTTTGCAATTTTGACAACTATCGAAGGGAAAATTGCCTTCGATAATTGTCAAAAATAGATGTAATTTTGAGACTGTCTAATTTTGTATTTAACCATTGAATTTATTGCATATTCTCTAGACTGATTAAAATAATAGTCAATTTTCTAAATATGTAATGTTAAATAAAAAAAAGTTGATTTTGTAATTTTTTTTGTGTCATTAATGTCAAAAAAGAAATTCTTAAACTGATTTATGTAAAGTCAATAAACACTGTTTAATTTTCATAATACACATTGGTTTCTTTATTTAAAACGAATTTAGCTTAAATAATAGACTAGAAATTTATTATATTTAAATATAGTTGCAAAAGGATTCGTGGACTACCGCGTCAATATAATTGTAAAAATTCAGCCACGCCAGTCACGTCAGTCGCAGAGGTTTAAATTTTCATAAAGTGAATGAATAATAATTTCACATAATCATCTATTATTGTGCTTAAATGTATTAGATAGTAGTGTAATCTTTATGTATAAAATCCCAGAGTCGGGCTCGCCCTTCGGAAGTTCCGTACAAAAATTGGAGATCTCAAGCTTTTTTTGTAATTCAAGCTTAGCTTAGCCAGAGCCTTTTCATCAGATATCTCACTTGAACTAGCGGCTTTAATATCAAATTTTGCTTCCCTTTTTAAGGCTATTATTTTTTAGGATTTAACCACAAATGTATAGTTTTCAGATTTTTTCCTAAACTATTATAGTACTACCTGTAGATGCTAGGTAAGAAATTTTATAAATCTAGGTTAACTGGAAGTACCCTATTAATTTAGATACCCTGTGCAGTGTCACATTTATTTTAGTTGATGTCGGTAGAACGCCACCAACTACCCCATTAATTATATACGTTTGCAGAGTAGGCAGAATTAATCTAGAATCAATACACTCCGTTCTCCATTTCGCTCATTTTAAAGAAATTATTTACTTATTAAGATAAGTAGCTCAACACGGCAAACCTACAAACACCTTCACATCCTAAAAAGTATACAATCTTCAAACAATCAATATTCCTAAAAAGTACTCAACCCTGTAATGAAGTTGAATCCTAAAGAAATGTTTTGTTACTTCTTTTGATTGAGCCGTTTTCTTTCGCTGTAATTTGCTGATTGTTAAAATGAAATTCGTTTGTTTTTTTCTCTTTTGTCGCGTTGTGATGAGGAACGACTAAAAGGTGTTTTAGGTATAAAAGAAAGTTAAAATTAAAATTAAAAATTAAATCAGTTTTACGCTGTATCCCGCACACAGCAGGGTAGGCAGAGGGAACCTAGTGTTAAGACACTCTGTTCCCCACTTTCTGCCGAATTCTGGAGGCATTGCGTGTTGAGTGGCAGAACTCAACGCCGCGCTTAACCTCGACACCAGAGCGAAGAAATGGAAATATAAATTTAAGTAAATATTTCATCTCCTCGAGTGGGGATCGAACCCACAACCAGTCGGTTTTGCAGTCACACCTCGTGCCGCTGCGCCACGACCGGCCTCAAAAAAAAGAAAGTTAATATATAGAAATGTACAAAATATTAACCTAGCGGGACTCGAACCCACGCCTCTGTCAATAAACATTCATTACCAATTACGCCATACGTTTTTATCGAGCTACGCTAAAATTCTTATAAACTTGTTACTACTTCTTTTTTATTCAAAAATTGATAACAGCGTTTGGACAGTATGCAAGATGACGCCTCTTGGATAAGAGTACATAGGCTACGTTAAAATATTTATATATTTCTAAATATTTTCTTTATAAAGTGAAAAAAAAAACACAGTCACATTTAGTCTTTCCCTTTGATTAAAAGGCTAACTTTAATTTTCATTGCGTTTTTTTTTCAAATTAAGGTGAACGTTTTCACAATTTCATCAGATGACATACTTATATCATAAATAAAATATTATGTCGACATCCTTTCACAATATATAAAATTCTATAATGAACAAAAAGTAAAGAGCCGAGTATTGTACCGCTATTTAGCCTTTTTTTATGTCATTTTCTTTTTTTTATGGAAAAGGACAAGGCAAACGAGCTTTCGGATCACCTGATGGTAAGTGATTACTGCCGCCCACGACCCCGTGCAACATCAGAGAAGCTACAGGTGCGTTGCCGGCCTTTAAAGTGGAAATAGACGGCCTTTTTGAAGGTACCCATGTCATATCGACCTGGAAACACTGCCGCGGATAGGCCATTCCACAGTTCCGTGGGGCGTGGAAGGAAGTTCCTACGAAATCGCACAGTAGTGGATTGCCACGTATCCAGGTGATGTGGATGATATTTTAGCTTATGACGTACTATGCGGTTAGAAAATTCGGCGGCAGGTAACAGGTCCAACAGTTCTTCAGAACACTTCCCATGATAAATGCGATAAATAGATATAAAATTATAAGCATTGTTACACCATCTAATTGCCAACACGATAGTTGTGGGTTCGATCCCCAAACCGATATAAATTATTTTTGTACTCGCCCTGGTAACACAAAACGCAGCGTTAAGATCCTCGACTCATTATGAAATCCGGAGTGATAGTAGAGAACAGAGTGTCTTAACACTAAATTTTGTCTGTCTATCCCATTGTACGGGACTACTATGTTTACTAATATTATAAAGCAGAATAATTTGTTAATTTTAACGCTCCAATCTCACGAAATACTGGTTCAAATTGAAAAAATATGTTTCCAGCGAATAGTGTATTTATCGAGGATGGCTATAGGCTATATTAAATCACGCCAATCGTTTCAATATGACACTGTACCTGCAATTAGAGGTACCTCGGGCACTTTGAATGTATCATGGTGTCATGGTGTCAAACATCTCTTAGGTGTTTCCATATGACAACTGTGTTTATATAATTTAGTGATATTATAACAATAAGTTAAAGTGGATCAAGCAGCGTTTGGGTCGCTAGTTTTAGATAAAACAAGATTTCCACTACACCATAACGATGTTCGTCCCTAATGTCGGCCTAATGATGCACTGTCCAACTCGAGTACATGTAACGCTATATACCAAGGCGTTGTGTGGTTAATGAGATTTTACTGTAGTGTAGCCATGATTCCTTGTGATTTATAAACAATGAGAGTGATTTTAATTGGATGGTTCTGGGTTTGAATCTTATGGGTATAGTCATTAAATATTATTATTTGTTACTTGCTTTAATTAAGAACTGTTTGATGTTATGGTCACTGCAGGAATATTAAACAATAAGTAAATATGGAAATCTTTTTGATTGTTGACATTACATACAAAATATGGAAGAGGAATTAAATTAAGAGAGAACATCTGTGAATGATGGAAATCAACACTGCGCTTTATATTCTTACCAGAGCGAAGAACTTAAAATAATTTATTCCAACTGAGTGGAAATCGAACCCACAACCGTCGCGTTTGCAGTTAAATACCTGCGCCACGATGGTTCCAAAAGGAGATAATTGCAAAAAAATATTATAAAGGTCTACTTTTATTTATAGAGTTTATAGTTTTAGATGACAATATTACAAAATTAATATGATTTTTATATACTTTAAGTATATCCATTCTTTGATAGAATGGATTTCATTATCTTTGAAGTTCATTATCAGAAAAAATGTGAAAGAACGTGTTTTGAAGATTATAAAGTAAATCATTTCCTAGAAAATAAAATAAATTGAAATTAAAGTGTTTGAAAATCGTTAGCCTAGAGGTACATTAAAAGTTATTACGTATTATAACTGTTGAAATTTCTTTCTTAAGGTTAAGAAGAACAGAACATATTGTCTTAGAATTACAATTTTTTTCTAGACATTTTTAATCTTGTTATACATTCGCTGAGAATGCACAAATAAATAACTAATTACGTGCCCATATCGCACACCTAGATCTAAACTGAGATAACTCAAAAATGTGAGTTATGAGTTACTATAATATTCGATTCCTCGATGATCGTAAGCATATATCTAAAACAGGGGTTCCCAATCTTTTCTTGATCAGGGATCACTTTTATAGACTTCTTGTTAGCAGGGACTACTTTGTAGGTATAATAAAAATAAATTAGTAATTAAACAAAAATTTTGATTTCAAAGTCAATAGTTTTAAAAAAGTCTGACATTTTGTATGATGATGGGGTGTGTGAATTTTTAAGTGAATATTAAAAATCAATGAATTTCAAAGTATATTAAATTTAAATGTCAAAATATTTTATGTTTTAGTGAGGAAACAACTTAACTGTAGGCAGACTTTGCTCAAACACCAAAATTTTAAATCATTCGCGGACCATATTTTAGCTGCTGCGGACCACTACTGGTCCACGGACCACTGGTTGGGAACCGATGATCTAAAAGAACAGATTCATTATAAATGGCTATAATCAAAACATTTCACGCTCCCCCCATTCTTAGGATGTGCCCGTATTTTTTGAACAAATCGCGGACATCTCGAGTTGCTATAGTTTTGAAAAATAAACACCAGTTAATGGGAGCTGTTACTGTACTGGTGAATTGTTTTGCTTTAATATTTCCAGATATTTTACTTCTTACAGTTTTGCCTGACAAGATAAAATATTTTGTGTTGACTTTGTTGTGGTGGATCAACAATAAAGTAAATTTGTAGTTAACCTACTTTTGTGGAAAATAATTTATTTTGATATTTTTCTATATCAAATTTGATATTCTGCAAGTATTGCTTATTTTACTACGTACTTTATTATCATTTCCTTTCAATAATTATTCTGTTTTTAATCCAACATGCACTAGTATATTTAAAAAAAAAAGTGCGACATTTGCGCGCGGGCATTGCATCGCGCGTCTTTAGAGCGGGGCGCAGCGACGGAGCGACGGCGGGGGGAGCAGAGACGGCCGGAGCGACCGGGCACACGTCCTCACTTCCATTTCAACCTTTCTCACTTCAAGTCCCACACAGGGATCATTGTAGGGCTACTTTTATTTGAATATATAATTATACAATCCATTCTTTTATTTCTACAATTCAGAAAAGGTATATATATAAATAATAATATTCCCTAAAAATAAAAGAATTCCCTAAAAGAATATTCCCTACCCAAGTAGGCACAGGGCACTGTCCCCAACACTTGTTATATAATATTTAGCTTAAATTTATTTTAGATGTATTTTTTTGAGTTTTGATAAACATTACGAATAACAAAATAATTACATTACACAATAATAATTATTATTTGATTATATTTTTTTGGATTAATGTTCTATGTTTTATCAATCGTTTAGAATAGATTCTTTGAAAATTTTCTCCTGAAAAATGAGGTTTTTAGAGTTGTCTCAATTTAGATCTAGGTGTGCAATATTATGAATTAAATATTGTATTATACTTGTAACTCATTTTGTGCAACAATAACGTATTTAAAAAAAACCGGTTAAGGGCAAGTTGGACTCGCTCGCCAAGGATTCCAGTTCGGGATTCAGATTGTAGAACAACAGGAGGTAAAACTTATAAAAAATTACTACCTTAAGTTTGCAGGCATATGCACTAATTTTTATGAAGTGAACTACAAATACAAGTTTGTAATGTTTTTTAGCTTCAGGTTGTATCCTGCCCATAGCAGGGTAGGCCGAGGGAGCCTGGAAACCTAGTCACTCCGTTCCAATTAAAGCACTTCTGTTCCTCATTTTCCATCGCATCCTCGAGGCTGCGCTTTACCTCATTACCAGAATGAGGAAACGAAAATATAAAATATTTAATTTCCCCGACTGGGAATCCAGCCCACAAGCCTTGCGTTTACAGTCATATCCATGTGCCACCCGACTACGTCGGCCTCTACGTATATATATAAACTACAATATATTATAAGAAACGTATGGCCCACACGGAGCTCAATAATACGGTCACGTGCAAAATCGTTATATTCCACAATGAGAGGTCTCAGGAGTATCAAAACTTATGGTGACTTCAAGTTCTATTAGTTGTCGAATAAGGTGATAATGGACGTAATGAGAATAGCTGAATGTTATCTCTTTTAGTAAAGCAACACATGTATTTGTGCTTCTATAATTATAGTTTTTTTTCTTTATATTTTTTTAGCTTCACGATGTCTTCCACACGTAGTAGAGTAGGCAGAAGGAACCTTGGAACTTCGTATTAAGGCACCCATTACCTACTTTTTGCAGAATTCTAGAGGAATTGAATGTTGAGTATCGAACTCAACGCCGCGCGATCAACAGCGAGTGGAATGTCTTATCACTAGGCTCTCTCCGCCTTGCCTGCTATATGCGGGATACGGCGTGAAGCTGTATTTAATATTTAAAGTATCTAAATAGATATTTTTTTAAAGTAATCTACATTCACGTATTGTATTACATAAATTCACGTATAAACTTAATATAATTTAGCTAAATCTTAGCCGAGGGCGAGGCTTGAAAGGCAAATGAAATCCTTCTGTCTCGTACAATTAAGCACGATTGCGGTCAAGGTCCTTACTTTGTTATTGTAATAGGATGGCATTAGCCAGGCTTAGACCTAACTTTAGGTTATACCTAAGGAGTATTGTTTGAATTGTTTTATATGGTATCGTTATATTTATTGTATTATACAGTTATCTTATGTTTTTTGTATGTGTCAAAAGTGGATATATGTATATATATAATATAACAAAGAAATTGATTAAAAAGAGATACAGTTAATAAATTGCCTTCACTTATAACAAAGAAGAATTTATTTAATATATACAACATATTGAAGAAAGTCAAAAAGTAAGCTTGGAAATAAACCTTAATAAAACAAATATCATGACGAACCACACCAATTTACCAGTCGTGGCGCAGCGGCACGAGGTGTGACTGTAAAACCGACTGGTTGTGGGTTCGATCCCCACTCGAGGAGATGAAATATTTACTTAAATTTATATTTCCATTTCTTCGCTCTGGTGTCGAGGTTAAGCGCGGCGTTGAGTTCTGCCACTCAACACGCAATGCCTCCAGAATTCGGCAGAAAGTGGGGAACGGAGTGTCTTAACACTAGGTTCCCTCTGCCTACCCTGCTGTGTGCGGGATACAGCGTGAAGCTGATTTACCTGTATGTCTCAAAAATATGCCATTAACCTATTTAGATACCTACATTTACCTGGGTAAATAAATTTCATTTGACCAACACAATAACGAACTAGAAGTAAAAAGAAGAGTCAATATCACGTGGAAAAAGTTCTGGAGCCTCAAAGAAATTTTTAAAAGCGACATGCCCACAAAGTTGAAAAGCAAAGTTATGAACACCTGCATACTCCCTACACTAACATACGCCTGTCAAACATGGAAGCTTACTAGGAAATCTAAAAACAAGATCATAACAAGTCAAAGAAGTATGGAAAGAAGCATTCTGAAGATTAAGAAAATTAATAAAATCCGCCATACCGTTATAAGACAGAAAACCAAAGCCATTGACGCTCTTAGCCACTCACAGAAATTAAAATGGCGATGGACTGGACATACATGTCCAGTCCATCGCCATTTTAATTTCATAATGAAAGAAAAAATATAAATAATAATAATAATATTAAGTAAAGCAATTAAATNATTTAAAAATATATGTATATAGTATATGTAATATTTAAGTAACATGTACATTTTATCTTTTGTTTACACTTTTTTTAAATTTCAATTTTCAAACTGTACTTTAGCAAGAAATAAAAGGCTTTTTATTTATTTATTTATACAAAATATTGGGTAAGATAAAGAAAATATACAAAAGATGTTCTCTTATAGTTAAATGTTTTGATATCTAATATATTTACCTAGAAATTACCACAGAGGACTAAAAACATAACAAACAAAAACATTAACAAACATTGAACATTGAGACCTCTTTGAATAAGATGCCATATACATAATATATGATATATATTATATAATTTAACATTTATTAATAAATACGATTTGCTTGAGCTGTTTGATTTAACACAAAAAATTAATATAATAATAATAATAAAATAAAAAAGAACGACACAGCGACGCCATGACAAGTTTAAGGGATTTTTTTTAATGTAAAATATATTTTTAGATTTTGAATTGTTATGAGGCCATTCGTGGAACAGGGGTACAACAGTGTGACTGTAAACAAGACAGGTTGTTGGTTCTAGGAAATTAAATGTTTAATATTTTCATTTCTTCGCTCTGGTGTCGAAGCAAAGCGCCACGCCGCGTTCAAGTCGACCATTCCACGCGCAAAGTCTTCAGAATTCGGTGGAAAGTGGGGAATGGAGTATCTTAACATAAGGTTCCCGTGCCTAACCTGCTAAACGCGGGATACAGCGTGAAAATAAAGAAAAAAATATATTATGTGAGTGATATTTTTTTGATATATTTAAAAAAAAAGTCATCTACTAATACTAATGTATTATACAATTTTAGATATTGCGTGTTAAATTGTGGAGATCGGATACGCAGCCACCGTGTTTACATTCAGACGTTGTCCCATTGCGCCACGACGCGACGGCCACTTATTTTCATATTTTTTTAGCTCCACACTGTATCTTGCACATAGTAGGTTAGGCAGAGGGAACCAGGGAACCTAGAGTTACTACATACATTCACTATACTGATAATATTTTCAAATAATATTTTCAGCGCTGCATAATTACAAAAATCTTTTTTCATATCATACCAAGTTTTTAACCATACTTTACTCTCAATCGTTTAAGACGAGCTCTCTACGGTGAAGTTTACCTCCGCAAACTTAAGATCCATCTCTCAAAGTTTTACTTTACATGCTTCTACCGAAGTTGTTGGGAGTTAATATTTTTTTTAGATATTGAGAATTCTTTTTTATATATTTTTTCCGACAGCTAGTAGGGTTGGCAGAAAAAAACTTATAATAGTATTAAATTATTCCTTGATATTTTTGTTGTCTATTTATCGCAGGCCATCGTGGCGCAGCGACTCAGCGTCAGATTGTAAGCCTTAATGTTGTGAGTTAGATTTCTACTGGGGGGAGTGAACTATTTTCATTTCCTCGGTCTGGTGACAAGACTGGTGGTAGATTTGATTTCAAAATAAATAAAAAAACACTAAATGTTAATGGAAGCTTGCATAAATACAATAGTGAAAACAACAATTATATTGGTTAAGTTGTTCCTGAGATTAGTGAACAAATGCACAGACAATCAGACAAAAAATTTAAAAATAATTGTTTTTGCTTTTAATATGTTATTAAATGCCACCATAAGATTTTTTCTTATATATCTTCCATGTACAGACACCAATCAGTTACAATTTTTTTACAAGTAAAGATTATATAGACTTATTTTAAAAAAGTAATGGGAGGTCCGTGAGCAACGGAGTGTCTTAGTATTAGGTTCCCTTTAACTACCTTGTTATTTTTTGGGATATAACAAGGGTTTAAAATAATCAAATAGATCTGTAAACTAATAATCAAGTAGACCTATAAACGTAACGCTATATTGTATCTTACAGGATACAATCTAAGACAGTAGAAAATTGAGAAAAACATTTAATTACTCTTTGCCAACTCTATAACTGCATAGTAAACAACAGATACACTTTGCTTTTTATTTTTACAAAATGTATAAAAAGTGTACTTAGTGGAATTTTGAACCACCGCCTCTTAGAGCCTGATTCTAGGAATGGAATAACTCTTTAAAAATATGAGAAATATCTATTATTATACATATTTTGAAAGGTTTAAACGCACGCACGGCTGGAACTTTTTTTACTTTGTCAAGAAGAAAACGCCTTCTTTGTTTGTTTGAGACATTTAGATGTACTCGTATGTGAGGCCAGTCGTGGCGCAGGGACACGTAGTATGACTTTAAAGTGACTTTTTGTGGGTTCGATCCTTACTCGAGGAATTTAAATATTTATTTAATTTTAAATTTCCATATCTTCGCTCTGGTGTCGAGGCAAAGTGCGGCGTTGAGTTCCGCCACTCAACACGTAATGCCTCCAGAATTCGGCGGAAAGTGGAAAACGGAGTGTCTTAACACTAAGTTCCCTCTGCCGACCCTGGTGTGTGCGGGATACATAATTTAATTTGATGCAGCGTCAAGCTGATTTAATTTGATTTTATTAACCGACTTCTGTAAGAAAAGGAGGAGATCAATTCGACTATATTTTTTATGTTTGTTACCTAAGAAACTCTTGACCTGTGTTAGAAGTCTTTCCCGTGTTTAATAATTTGATATTGTGGTAAGGTTGTTGTAACATTAGCTTGGCATCTACTTCAAAATTATGAAATCTTTCTTTAATTAGTTTTGTTTAACAAAATTAAAATATGTTTTACTTTATGTTAAGTAAATTTATTTTTTACTATTTAGTTTGATTTTTGAAGTTGTTTTTTTATTTTGTTTTTTTTTTTTTTTTTTTTTTTTTTTTTTTTTTTTTTTTTTTTAATTTAGATGTACATACTTATTGTTGTGGTTATTATCTATACTAATATAATAAGCGGAAGAGTTTATTTGTTTGTTTGTTTAAACGCTAAGATCTCCGGATCTACTGATCTGATTTATTTTCTTTTTATTTTGTATGAAAGCTGCATTCTTCAGAAATGCTATAGGCTATATAACACTACGGTGTAAGTCATAGTTAGCTTTAAATTACGAAATAACAATGACTAACTGAACACCATCGAATTGCTTTAATACCGCAAGCGTAGGCTCGAGTCCCGCGAGGGGCGCCTTGCCGCCGATTTCGTCCTAGCAAGCAGCGACGTAGTGCTTGCACTTTCTCAAAATTATGAAAAATGATTAAATGTATAAATTATATAATCAATCTTATGGCAAATGCAGTATAATAAATTACTCATAGGTAGTATGCACACGAAGCCGCGAATGGGCCACTAGTCTTAAATAATAGGTTAATTTCTGAATACTTTTAGTAAAAATTGGTACATAAAATGTTATATAGCTACACTTAATCCTTAAAGACCATATCGGTGTAAATTTCCCAGGTACATTAGGTTATTAGTCACTACATTTTTAAATTTTGTCACAGAGCTTTGCACTTTTGTGTGTCCTCCTGAGTCGTGTGTAGCCTTTAAACACGCGGGAGAAGTGGTTTCTCGCACGCGCAATTTTTACCACATGACAAGCATGTTCTCCCGGGTGTGTGGGTAATAAATAGTCATATTACCCATGATAGTCATATGATTGATTGATTAAGTGCCCTATAAACAACGTAAGTGTTTACCTTTTCTATGATTTTTATTGAATTATGCATGGAAAATGGAGTTAGCTTGCAAAATTAAGATTATTTTTTTAATTATAGGTCTATAAAAGTAGTAGTAACTAGTATCTACGTACGTGAAATTTAAAATCATAAGTGTACTAGCATCTGTCGACGAGCCGACAAGAGCTGATGAAGAGGCCTTATTAGAAGAAAATATTCATCAAGATGATTTCCAAAGTGTTGACGTTTGATAAGAACTTCTGTCTTATCTGTACGAGAACACTTTGAGAATGACTGAGAAACTAAAAGTTCCCTAAAAAATTTAAAGTTGTTTTTTGGCACTCTTGTGAGGAAAAAAAAATGTTCTTAGTTAGCCGGTCTAAGAGCAACATATTGTACTAAATGAAAATAAAAACTCTTGATTAGTATTTGGATTTAATTTTATTATGAAAGAAAATATTATGGCTCCTCTATAGTCTTCAAATTTTATTTTTTTGAGTTTTTTATATAAATATATACAAATAACTACATGTATTTGTTAGCAAATACTACATGTATTTGTTAACAAATACTACATGTGTTTGCTAAAATTTTGTTTCTAAATTTACTGTTAAAAATATATTTTTCACATTTTTCTTATAAATTGATTACTTTTAAAAATAAAATGTTTTTACGTCTACCTATGAATGTCTTAGTGGGTTATGTAATTCATTATAATTCTTAATGGTTAACAACTCATAGACTCATTAGACGTATAATGAAATGTATTCTGTTGTATTGCAGTCTTCCCGGTATCTTATATATAAGCCGAGCATAATTAATAAGGACTGATAAACGGATCTTGGAACAAGACATGTTTCAGACCTGATTATTTTTAAATGTATACGTAATATATATATATATATATATATATATATATATATATATATATATATATATATATATATATATATATATATANTGGAGTTCAGACGTGTGCTCTTCCTATATATTTTAAACCTAACGTTTGAACGCTATAATCTTTGGAACTGCTGGTTCAAATTGAAATATATTATGGTTTTGGATATTCCACACTTGTTGAGGAAGGCTACAACTTTGAATTCAGAGTTATTTCGGATAAGTGCCCGAAATAACTCTTTAACGCTAACTATTAACTATTAACTCTTCGTTATTTTTATTTGACCACAGGGGCGAAGCCGCACGTAAAAACTAGTTTATAATAATATCGGAAGTAACAAGTAAACATAATTCATATAATATCGATTAATTATAACATTTGTGTAGTATCAACAAACATAGTTGCTTTGAAAGTAATAATTTTCATAATATTATATTCATTTAAATTTAAATTAAATCACTAGAATATTTGAATTTTGATTGAAAGTACAAACATATATTTATTTATTATTTATCGATAATTTAATTGTTTCCAAAGACAGAAAACCTAGTGCTACGATACGCTATTCCCTCTTTTCTTCTATTTTTAAAGATTACGTAGTGGTCTGCGATGCTTAGTTTAAATTCTATATGTTACATCACCAGGTTAAAGACGGATACGGAATAATAAGAATACGACGACTGGTAAAGAAAATATGCAAAAAAACGTAATTTTTTTTTTTCAGTTTCACACCTAATCTCACATAGCGGGCTTGGAAGATTAAAACTAAACTGCTATATATATAGGGAAATAGCGTAAAGCAGCTTTTTGTTCTTTTCTTAAACTATTTATATTGTTATAACTTGTAACATTTTATCGCTTAGCCGATAAACCTCGAGAGGCATTCATCATGAACTTGGCTAAAACTGCAAAATATCGAACGTGTCCCGAATCCGAATGTACGGTCTTCAGTTTAGTATCGGAAGTATGATATATGACAATTTGAACTGGAACATGATAGGATAATCGGTCTTTTCCACTTTTGACCTACAATTGAGCAAAATATCATGAATTTTCTATAAAAATATAGTTAAATCGAATAAAATGATCGCTCTGGTAACAAAACAAAGAGAGTTTTATGTTCCGCCACTTAGCATGTAATATCATGAAAATTGAGCGGTGCATAGGAAACGGAGTTTTCTTACACTAAGTCCTTTCAGCCTGCTATAAGCAGTATACAGCGTAGAGTTTAGAAAATTTGATATAAAATCATAACACCCTACTTTACGAAGTCGGTCAACTTTTTCCACGTGACAAAAAATCCATCCTGTTCCGCTCCAAACCGTTAAGGTCAATCAGATATCAGAAAATTTCGTAAGGAAATGTGCCAATAAATTCAAAACTTTACTTTTGCCCTTAATTTTTGTACAATCTTTTTGTCCGACCTTTTTTCCGGTGATTGGAAATAAAACAGATTTTAATCGTAATTGAAGGTATTATGAAAACCTTTTGTCGAGAATTCTACCATTCTTGGAACTGATCATTTCTTTGATATATTCTTGATGGAGAAAAAAAAGTATCGTTTGATCGTAATTTGGGTCTTTTGTTGTATAACATCTTGAAGATTCTAGGTGATCGTAATATTTACAGATTTAATTTACATTTTATTGTTAATACGAAAGAAACGTATTATACATAGTAAAACAGTACTTAACTCATTGTAAATGCGGCGGTTTTGGGTTTGATTTCTGCTCGAGAGATTGAATTATTTAAATTTTCTTGCTCTCTATATTACGTTCTTGGCGATTTTTGTAATACGATGCAACTTTATGTAAAAAAAATAGCCTCACCCATTTTCCTGCGTATCAGAGTAGCTGCCTACTAGAATAGGATCCAGTGTTAAAATATTCCGTTTTTAAATATCCCCAATTTGTGCATTAGAGTGGAAACATATAAATTAAGCAGGGTAGGCAGAGGGAACCTAGTGTTAAGGCACTCCGTTCCCCACTTTCTGCTGAATTCTGGAGGCATTGCGTGTTGAGTGGCAGAACTCAACGCCGCGCTTAACCTCGACACCAGAGCGAAGAAATAGAAATATAAATTTAAGTAAATATTTCATCTCCCCGAATGGGGAGCGAACCCACAACCAGTCGGTTTTACAGTCACACTTCGTGCCGCTGCGCTACGACTGGCCTCATATACACATATTATTATATGAAATGTTTTGTTTATACAAATAATAACTTTCAGTTATAAGATTTGTATCTTTATTTAAATTAAAATAAGCAAATTTATTAATTTCAAAGTATTATTAAACTAATTGTATATCTCAATTTTCAAAGTACTTGCTAATTAGGGCTTGAAAATTCAAGTAAGACCAATTTGAAGTTTCTAATAAAATTACTGTTTTGAAAGCAGAAAGATAAATGTTTAATTAAAATCACATTCAATATTGCATAGATTATAATTAATAAAAACGGCATCTCGAGATAAAGTACATTCACAGTAGATGAGAGATATGTGTATATAACATTTGAATTTTTCGCATGTCTATAGACTCCTCCAAACTACCAAGAAAAATATATTTCCAACATTTGTAAAATGTTAAGTATGAAAACTTATAAAATTTTAATGGTTTTGAACTCGGGCCTCTTGTAAACCGACCAAGGGCTCTGCCCACTAAGCCATTAGTTCTTATCAAGCTATGTTGAAATTCTTATATACGATATAACTAACATCTTAATTAGGTTACTTCTAAGAAATAATTTTCTTTCTCAAGATGAAAATAAATAAAAACATAATATATTTGCTTGAAATTATGTAAATTATTAAAGTACGAAACAAGTTACGAATTTTCAATGAAGTTGATGGTATTACACATCCTGACGCTTCGAAAACTTAGCGCTAAGCGTCTAAATTACTTCAGCCTGATAATGCGAGTTAGGACGCTTATGTCGACTCTAATTTAGAACAAAAGGAAGATATACGTTAATCATGTCTAATTCCAGGCCAGTCGTGGCGCAGAGGCATAAGTGTATGATTGTTAACGCGATTGAGTTCGATCCCCACTTGAAGAAATTAAATATTTATTTAAATGTCATTTGACATTTAAAATTTATTTAAGCGTCAATTCTTCGATTTTTCTAATTCTATTTCATTTTCCATGTAGATATGGTGAAAGTTTTATTTTATGACAACTGTCTTAGATATAATTATTTATTCAGAAGTTGAAGTATTTTTTCCATTTTATAGAGTTCCGTAAGAGTCTAACGGGACCCCAACGTCTTATTAAGACCCCGCTGTCTGTATGTTTGCTTGTCACCACGCTGTGTCTCATGAATCGTGGTAGTTAGACGGTTGAAATATTTACAGATGTATTTTTGTTGCCGTTATAACAACAAATACTGAAGAAAACCGGTGAAGCGCGAGTCGGACTCACCCCGGGAAACAAACAGAACATAAAAATCGCAAACATTACACATTTTAAAATAATACACAGTCCAATCAAGTTTCCACATAAAAAATATAGATAACTGACAATAACATATGATCAAATTAAAATTAATCACATAAAAATACATGATAAAATATACTATAATTAAAAATTTGATTACAAAAATTAAATTAAATTAAACAAATTTACATTAAAAGAAAATACTGTAAATTAATCACAATTAATACATTTCATAACTTTTTTTCTAATCATTACCATCTTTGTTTTTAAATATCAATACTAGTGAACAATTTATTATAACTGGTACAGGTTCTATTGATAAAGATATTTTGTGCATACTGGCTTCTTTCTATTAATGGATGCATTAAATAGTATAGGATTACGTATAACTCTTTGCGGGCATCTAAAATTAATACAGCTTAAAAGGAATGGGGGATTCATATGATTTTTAATTATCTTGAACAATAAAAGTTGGTCTCGGATTAATCTTCTATCGCCGAATTTTAAACAATCGTTAGACTCATTTAAGGTTTATGTTTTACAATGTATAAAGTTTGAATTTATTTTTAACACTTTCTAACCAGTTAAAAAAAATCTATATACAACTGGTAGTATAATTTAAAGTAGACAAACTTAAATTTACGGAGGTATGCAGTCATATTGTATAAAATGAACTACAAGTTTGTAAAATATATTTTTTATTTTCATAAATAAAAAAAATAGTTATAATTTTTCATTTTTTCCTTTATCTGTGTTATAAGACGTTGCTTCGTACCAAATTTCAAGATTCTGATTTCAGGGGAGAGGGAGGTACCCTATATATTTTGATTCCCTAGTGGATCAAAAATTTGCGGAAATTGCGGCATATACGCCTGTATCTTTTGACCATTTGGCTTAGAAGTTTGATTTTTCACAGCTCGAATGGACAGTAGACTTGAGTATTTGATATAAATTTCAGCTTCATACCTCTACGCGTTCCTGAGCAAAAGAGTCTTGACGAACGGACAACAAAGTGATCGTATAAGGGTTACGTTTTTCCGTTTGAGGTACGGTATCCTAAAACTCAGAATAAAATAAAAATTTGAAGGCTTCCATACTATAATACGTATCTCGCATATAGCAGAGTAGGCAGAGATAATCTGGTAACTTAGTCTTAAGACACTCCGCTCCCACTAAGAATCTTCCGGTCCCCACTTTTTGCTGAATTCTGCAGGCATTACGTGTTGAGTGGCGGAACTCAAAGCTGCACTTTGCCTTGTCACCAGACCGAAGAAATGGAGTTATCAAATATTTAATTCCTCCGAATGAGAGTCTAACCCACAATCGTTGCGTTTACAGTCGCACTCTTGTGCCCCTGCGCCACGACGATCTCAATTTAAAATATCTTATAATATTATGCTTATGTGCTCAAAGTGAATGGAACAAAAATATTGTTTTTAGGGTTTCTAACCTCAAAAGGAAACAAGCATCTCATATAAGATCAGTTGGTTGTCCATCTGTCTGTCTTTCGAGACGATTTATTTCGAGATTGCTTGGAGGTATCGAGCTGAAATTAATATTCAGGTCTACATTCCCTTGGAGCACAGAAAAAATCAACCTTCCAAGTCAAGTTTTTGCTTTATTTCATATGAAATTTTCCGCGTAGTCAAAACCTGGGTACTTTCCATACTACCTACAGACTACAGAAATTTGACATGAATTAAGAACTTGTAGTACAAATAAAAGAAAAAATAGGAAAAATAAAAATTTATATTATACATGAGGCCGGTCGTGGCGCAGCGGCACGAGGTGTGGCTGCATAACCGGCTGGTTGTGGGTTCGATCCCCACTCGAGGAGATGAAATATTTACTTAAATTTATATTTCCATTTCTTCGCTCTGGTGTCGAGGTTAAGCGCGACGTTGAGTTCTGCCACTCAACACGCAATGCCTCCAGAATTCGGCAGAAAGTGGGGAACGGAGTGTCTTAACACTAGGTTCCCTCTGCCTACCCTGCTGTGTGCGGGATACAGCGTGAAGCTAATTTAATTTATTTTATTTTTTATATTATACATATTTTTAGATTCTAGACAAACTTATAATTGACTCGCAGTTGGCCAGTTTTTTTAATACATATTTAATTTAGTCATTCGACTAAATTAAAATGAACCTACAACAATTGCGTATACAATCAGACATCCAATAATGACGCCTGTGCGGCGTTGAACTACTTTTTAAAGGCGTTGAACTACTTTTTAAAAATTTAGCAATTTCATTTTCAAAGAATTACAGACTGAAAGGAAATGAATCCATACATAAAAGCACAATGAAAAAATAATATAAACTCTCGTTAAATTCAATATACCGGACGTTAGAGGCAATTTTGCAATGACGATAAAACCAAATGTTCATAAAATAATATTGGATGGCTCATGAAATAAGCCTTATCTGTTATACTATAAAAATTATTTTATAACTCTAGAAGGTAAATATCTTGTGATAATTGATATTTGGATGTAGAAAAAGTAGTGATGGATCACTTTGTTCGTTCAACTTAATTGGAATTTATAGTGGGATCCAATTCCAATCAATTTAAATCCACTTCAAAGAAGTCACGCTGAATATTTTGCGCTGGTTTTTCTCAGGTCTGAGGCATTAACTAGTGGACCATCGTGTAATTTATAATTTTGAATAAAATTATTTGACTTTGACTTGAATTTAATAACTTCAAATTTAGTGTATGAGTGTATATCTAAGTAAGCGCATGTGCACGTCCTAATGGATGCTTGCAGGATTCTATTCGAATGTAAATGAATATAGTAGATAGTAAATTGATAGAAAAATTTAAGTTCTTAAATGATCAAAAATCCGTTAATAATTATTAAAAAAAGTTGTTACACCTAATTTTTTTTTAAACTATTTTATTAGAAAATCTTTACAAATGCTCTAAAAGAGATGATTGTGGTTTTCCACTCTAGGAACTTATTATTTTCATTTTCCTGTTCCGGCAAAAATGTGGCGTTGAATTTTGCCATTAAAAACAAAATGTCTTCGAATCGGACGAAAAGTAGAGAAAGCAGTGGCTTGAGACTAGTTTCTCTCCGTCTACTCTGCTTTATGCAGAATATAGCTACAGAGCATAAATATTAAGTATTCCTTTTATTACAACAACATGTAGTATATATGTGACTTTATCTCGAGTACACAACAATGAGTGAATGTAAATATTTTCTTATTATACATGTTTGTAAGCATTTTCCTTTTACTTAATTTCATGGAAGTCTCTTAATAAAGGAGTAATATTAGATGAGGCAGTTGTGTGTCTTCATCATTTAAGTTGTTTTGCCATTTTTCGGTACACAGTATATTTTTTATATTTGTTAGCCCAGTGAGGCTAACAAATATATATAAAAAAAAATTCTTTATTTTTTTTTCAGCTTCACGCTGTATCCCGCACACAGCAGGGTAGGCAGAGGGAACGTAGTGTTAAGACACTTCGTTCCCCACTTTCTGCCGAATTCTGGAGGCATTGCGTGTTGAGTGGCAGAACTCAACGCCGCGCTTAACCTCGACACCAGAGCGAAGAAATGGAAATATAAATTTAAGTAAATATTTCATCTCCTCGAG
>JAAIXJ010000166.1:63429-237439 GCA_013403705.1 Heliconius hermathena
CAGAGCGCCTGGTCGGTTTCCAGGAGGCGCGGGTTCGAGTCCCGCTGCGTTCAAATTTTTATACGTTTTCTAAATAAGTATTTTTCTTTCCTAAGTGTGGAATAACACTTTAAAAATGTTTAAAAATATTTAAAAAATAGTTTCTCTCTTGCCAAACGATAATTCTTAGTAATTATCTTTGGGTAGCGGAAATTTGTAAAAATCTCCCTACAGAGATGCTAACAACATAAAGAAGTTGTAACAAGCGTATAAAAATTTCGACGTAGCTTGATGAGAACGTATGGCTTAGTGGTCAGAGCGCCTGGTCGGTTTCCAGGAGGTGCGGGTTCGAATCCCGCTACGTTAAAATTTTTATACGTTTTCTAAATAAGTATTTGACTGTTATTATTTATGAAATATTTATTAACCTTCACTAACAATTCAATTTTGTTTACTTTATTGTTTGTACTCTGAACAATAGTGCTTTAAAATATATATTTTTATCAACACTCATATAACCAAGAGGTTTCGAATGTCATTCTTTAGCCAAGAATCTTAGCAGCGCGATTGCTATATAACATTCGCAGGCAAATGCCTTGAGTTCATTGAAGTACCAATAACTTTTTTTAATGAACCTATTTTGATGAAACAAACTTTAAATGTTAAGTTGAATTAAAACAAAGCAATTGGTAAAACTGCTTTAAGTAAATCGTTTCAGTACTTTCAGAGAAAAATGTGACCATACAAATAGACAGACCGACAAGAAAGTAAAAAAAAAAAATTTTTGCTTTTTAAGTGTCCCTATATCCATTTCAGTCAAAATTATTAAATGTACAGACAAAATATTTTTACTGTTTTATTACGTATAGAGATAATATAAGAAATATAAAAAATAATCAGCTTGACGCTGTATCCGCACACAGCAGCGTAGGCAGACAGAAGCTAATGGTTAAGACTCTCAGTTTCCTACTTTCCGCTGAATTCCGGAATTGCGTGATGAGTGACGGGACTCAACGCCGAGCTTTATCTCGACACCAGAGCGAAGAAATTAAGAAATATTACCAATTCTCGAAATTTATTTTTTCAACAAAAAAAAAATATTATTTTGATCATAGTATCCATGTAATATTTCATAAAAATAATTTCACCGATTTTTTAATAAAGTGATGAATATTTTTTTGATCATCTTTCCATTGTTACCTTTTGAAATGTAAAATATTTTTTTAATTGAACGTTTTCGATCGAACCTAAATCCATTACGGTGCGATTCCAATTCAATATGGAGCAATCATATGGCAATTTAACTACAAGGACTGTAGTATGCTACAAGTAATAGCTGTAGGGCCAATTACTAAATTTACACCTTCACGCTGTATCTGTCACGCTGTATATAATAAGGCAGATAGAACATAGTGCTAGGACACTCCGTTCCCACTTGTGAAAATAAAAAAGTTCCGCCACTCAACACGCATAATTCCTAAAATTCGTCGAAAAGTGGGGAAGGGAGTGTCTTCACACTACGTTATCTTAATCTGCTCTGCTATATGTGGGAGAAGCGTAGCGAAATTATTACATTATTTTACGTATTTTTATTTGTTTTGAGAGCAGTCTTGGCGCAAGGGCACAAGCGTGCGACTGCAAACGCTGACAGACAGATTGTAGGTTCAATTTATATTAATATTTTTATTTTCTCTGGCAACAAGGCAAAGTGGGATATTTCGGTCATAGTATGCATGTATTATTTCAAAAAATACTTTCACAAGTGAGTTACGCCACTCAACACGTAATGCCTCCATAAATTGGCAGAAGAAACGGAAGTATCTTGATGGAAACAGAGTTACTTAATATTGGGTTCCCAGGTTCCCTCTGCCTACTCTACTATGCGGAAAAAGCTTGAAGCTGCTTAAAAAAACTAATTAATACGACTAAAGTATTAAGGATTTGTATTATTATAATATATACGTATGTATTTATAAGTCAAAGTTGGTACAGCAAGTTTATTATACCACCCTTCCTATTTCTTATACATCTCACTTTATGATACGTAATACATATTCAGCTGTGGTTTAGGCTATAGCCACACTTGGTATAAACTCAGTTTATAATATCTCTAATTTTTAATTGATCATATATACACATTTTTGCGTTTGTTAACGTGACAGTTGTATGTTTGATTTTCACTCGAGGGTGCGAGGTTATTTAACAATTTTTTTAATGAAATGTCATCAACGGAAGTGTCTTAATGACATCGGAGTGTTTTAACACTAATTTCTCACGTTTCCCCTGTCTACACTGTTATGTGCGGGATACTGCGTGAAGCTCAAAGAATATATAATATTTGAATGCCTTCAAATATATACTGATTGATCAATATTGATCATAGTAATACTAAAATGCATATGCAATTTAAGTTTCTTAATAAATTACAAAAAATACTAAAGTATTTGCCTCGAGAATTTGAACAAAGTGTCTTAACGCTATATTCCCAGATTTCCTCTTCCTATCCTGCTATGTAAAATACAATGTGAAGCTTAAAAAAAAGGATTGACCAAGCGACTTCACGCTTTCTAAGGAAAGCGTGAAGTCGCTTCTAGGCTAAGGCCTAGCAAGGTAGGCAAAGAGATTCCGGTGTCTAGACATTCTGTTCTCCACTCTCTTTGTGAGACATTGTTCAATCCACAATTATCATGAACGCACCACAATGGTCTCTATATTGTATGAGAGAAATAAATAACTTATCAAAATAAACCAAATAATAAAATTGAAAATGTATATATTTTTCGGTTATTCTAAATATATGTGACAAGCTCCTTATAACCTTCAACTTAGGAGCTTATAAATGACTGTTTGTTGTGTAGTATTTGGGTCAAAGCTCTACAGCATCAGCAAAAAGCTAAGATATCTCTATAAATACATATATTTATGAGAAATGAATTAAATTAATTATTTTATAGTAATGCATTGTGGCACAGATAGAAAGTCTCGTCGTCTGCGTTAGTTTGATTTTTAGTCGTGGGAATAATTTTGTCTCATTATTTTAATTTTTCTAATTCAGTTCGAAAAAGCACGGCGTTGAGTTTCGCCACCCAATAAACGAAGTCTCTAACAAGTTGGAAAGTGGATATCGCTGTGTTTTTACACTAGACTATTTAACCTGCAAAAAAAAATTAAAAATTGCCGTCTTTTTAGTCCAAAATTTGATAATTTAGATCAACATTAAATTCTAATGTTCGACTCATTTCCTTCAGAAACTTTAAACTCGCGAGCTTCTTTCAATATAAACATCTGACAGTTACGACTAATATTCGACGCTTCAAATAAATTATGATCTTTTATTAAACCTCATGTTGAGATATTTCGTTCGGTTCGTTTCAGAACACACAAGTATTCGAGGCATTCCGTTTTCAGTTGCGGAACTCAACGCCGCGTTTTGCCTCTTACCATAGCGAGGAAATAGAAATATTAAATATTTCATTTTCCCGAGTGGAAACAAGTCCACAACGTTGGCCCCTGTACCACGAAATTCTAAATTCAAATCTTATGTTTAAAAGTGCACATAAAAGATTCAAATCATAAAAATATAGCTAATAGAAAATCTTTCAATATCGTAACATTTATTTAAACTTTTCACTTGAAAAATTGTTAATATCTAGTCATCGCCTGCTACTTTTCGCATAGATTATAAGATATAAAATGAAAAACCTTGATTTTTCCGTTTCCATGGGAATTTCGTGAAACCCTTTTAGTCTCCAATAGACTTTAACTCTCCAATAGACTTTTTATTTAGCGTCACGCTATATCCCGCAAGTAGCAGACAGAGGGCACCTAGTGTTAAGACACTCCGTTCCCCATTTTTTTCCGCTGAATTCAAGATATTGCGTGTCGAGTAGTGGGACTTCACGCTACGCTTGTACCAGAGCGAAGGAATGAAAATATTAATGAATAATAATTAATTCCTCCGTGTGGGAATCGAACCCACAACCATTGCGTTACAGTCACAAGCTTGTGCCTGCTCCTAAGAACTACATGCTAAATTTCAACTCTATATTACCAGTAGCACCTACCGGACGTATGTTGAGTAAGTAAGCCAGCAACGGAAGAGTAACTTTATGATTATTAAATGATTCAAATTTACTTGCAAAAGTCTATTCGAACAAATAACATTTTGAATTTGAATTTATGAAAGAGTTATGAGAGCTGCAGAAAATAAGATTTTCGTATGAACTAATTTTAGTTATTATAAAAATATAAATTAAATCTAACCTAATTTAAATAGTGTTGACAAACTCATGTAAAAGAGGGTAGATATAGGTAAAAAAATATATAAAAGCAAAAAAGGAAACTAGTGTGAAGTAATGTTATTAGGTGATACTCGTACATATCGCTTATTGCAATTACATAGAATCTCTTTCCGAATAACTTAGAATATGTAGACTTTATTTATTTTTATTATGTTTTAAAAAACGTTAGCCGCTTCCTATTTTTAACAACAGAGAAGTCTCCGATATTAGAAAAAAAAATTGTCTAAACCTAACTTAATCTAAATTAACCTACGACCTAATTTTTCAAGTGTATGAGTATTAAGCATATGAATGAAAAAATTACTTTCCCACCGGCGCTGTCCACTCCAGAAAGATTGAGTGATCTTTCTCCTTGTCACACTTGGACACATAAATATATAAAACTTGCGACCAGCTCGCGGCTTCGCCCGCTTAAATTTGTGAATTATTTGTTTGTTTAAGTACAGCGAATTACGTTCCTGTTTTAATAAATAATGATTTCTAAAGTGAAAATTATTAAAACCATAGGGCATTTTCGATTTTCATTTGCATTTTACAAAGTAAATAGAACCAGACACAATAATATTTAAAAATTTGGTCTTTTTGTTGATTTTTCTGTTTGTCGACGCTTATCTTAGAAACGACTTAGCCGATTTAAGGAGCGAAGACGGGAGCGCGGTGCGGGAGCGGTAACATCGGTTTAATTGTTTTTATTTACTTATTATTGTAACATTCGTCATGTTTGAATCAACACGAATCAACGAAATAAAAATCTAATCGATTGTCTTCTTAATTTTAGTGATATCGATGCACCTCCCCCCACCCCCGCAGAGTTCCTCGCTACGGTACGCGAGGCCACACACTCCGCATTTTTATTATTATATGATTTTCTTTAGATTGATATTTTTAAATTCGTTACATATTTTGAATGGAAGGTCCGATGTTATTAATTTAAAAAGTAATTTACACGTATTGAAATTATCTTTAATAAAATATCATTTAATGGGATAAGGATTAATGCATAGGTATGAATAATATGGTTTGATTATTGTCGGCACTTTTATCATTTTATAAAATAAAAAAGTAGTTATATTGTCATAACTATAGTAGTTGAATATATGGTATCCCGGACGTTTTTTATAGATATTGATGCGTTCTATAATATAGTAGAGCATTGTTTTGTTCTATCATCAATAATTTTCGTGGCGCACGCGACGATAGAATTTTTAAGATCAATTTTATCGCACCTTGGGTTACATTATTGGATTTTTATTAGGGATTCCTATTTTTTTTGAAAATGTAATATAGCCTATGTTGGTTAGTGAAGATGCAGCAATAGTCAAAGAATTTTCGAAATTTGTCCGGTAGTTTTTGTGTGAAAACAATACAAACATACATACGAAAATACAAATCTTTTCTCTTTATAATATTAGTATAGATATAGAAGTATAGATATAGATAAAATGTTTTTTTCCGCCTGTGACACAAAAGGGCAACGCAAAGGCAACCGAAAAAGGAGAAATAAAAAAATAATTTGAAACACAGAAAAATAAAAAAAACGACATTCTATCTCTAAGTTTTCCTCTCTATACATGTATCGTTTATATAAGAATAGTTGATATTCAAGTCACGTAATGTTCTAGTACAGAAGAGATCTGAGCATAAATCCGGCAGACGCATTTGGCTGGACTGCATGTTTTGCATTTTGTATGTTGATCGAAGATTCTACTCTTGTTACTGTATCTCATTATGATAATGTATAGGAAGTTATTAGATAGACGATATTTATAAATATAGCCATATTTATTTTAATTTCGGAAGTTATTTTACAGGATGTCTTATGGATAAATTGTATATTTATACCATAGAATAGACAGAGAACCTAGTAATAAGATTTTCTCCTCCAACTCCGTTTCTCACTTTTTACAATTTTTTCGAGACATTGCATATTGAATGGTAAAACTCAGCGCCGCGTTTGGTTTGTTTCGTTACAAGCTATTAATAATATTTCCCTTTATCAAAAAACTCCTAGAAAATGTACCATTTGTTTTAATACTGTAGATGTTTTATTAACCCCCGACGTAAAACATCCTTCATGTTATAAGTTTGACATGTCTGTCTATGTATGAGTATCTGTCTGTGGCTCTCGAGCCTCCTGCTCCTTCTGAAATAACGAGTCGATTTTGAATGTGGTGGTCCTTAGCTATGTTATGCTACAAGGACTTTGTAAAAATGAGATAAAATGAGATATTGATCGCTTTTTTTAGGGGTTGAATATACATGTGTCGGTGGGTAGTTTTTCCATTTTAACTACATGTATTTTATATTTGGAACCAGTTGAAGGAATGTGATGATGTTTATTGATACGTTTCCCATCTTCTGTGAGCCGATCCTGCAACCATCGCAGACTAAGACACACATATTTTACTACTCCTATCTTTGCTAGAATATTATAAAGAAACAAATTCTTCTTCTTTTGTTTTGAATCGAATAATTTGTTTCGTTGAACTCCTAAAGACAATATTTCACATTGTTACTAAAAGCCAGGTATTCTAAATCTTTAATCAATATTTCTTGCGAGAAGACTTTGAATATTCTAATTAGGTACATTAAATATTAAAACAAAAACTACAGTAGCTCTTCAAAATCACATTTTCTTAGACTACGAAAGATTAATTAATACAAATAATTAAATTTCATCTGTGGAAGGTCTTAAAACAAAAATGAGTGACTGTAAACTCGGCAGTTGTGTGTTCGATTCCTACTCGGGTAATCGATTAGTTACAATAACTCGCGCTAGACAAGACAAAGCACAACGTTGTATTCTGTTTTCTCTCAAAAATTGTGCGGAAAATCGGGAGCAGAATATTTTCACATTAGATCCCTTTTGCCTAACTAGCTTAATGCAGCGTTAACATATAAAATAATAAATATATCAAAAGGTGTATTTTGCTTTTGATGATGTATGAACTATAAGAAAGATGTAGGTTCCGGAAGACGTTTGTGTTAGGAAATATTGCAGCACGCAGCACAATGTGCGATAGCTTTAAAAAAGAATGAGATGAGAATTAGAGAATTAACCTCTTTTTAACTGAAGAGTGATTTTTTTTTAATTCACGCTGTATCGTACACGTAGCAGGGTAGGCAGAGAGAACATGGAAACATTGTGTTAAGACACTCCATTCATATTAAAATACGGAGAGGACACTAAGAGGCTTTGCGTGTTGAGTGGCGGAACTGATCGCCATGCTTTACCTCGTTATCAGAGCGATGAAATAAAAATAATCGCCATTAACTTAAAATCGAACCCACAAACGTCATGTTTACAGTCAAATGCTTGTGTCCCTGCGCCACGACTGCTTCGTAGATACATTTATTTCAGACCACTGAATGACATTCACGCGACTATAATCAAGTAATAGCCACAAATGGTGTATATTTGGCGCGCCCTTGCCCCCTCCATTGCGTGTCACATACCATTTTTAACTTTAGTAGCCTAATCCTAATTTATGTGTATTAATCATTTTACTACATTTATACAAATTTATGTAACGCTTTAGCTTTTGAGGCTGGTCGTGGCGTATAGGCCCAAAGTGTGACTGTAAAATCGACTGGTTGTAGGTTCGATCCCCACTCGAGGAAGTGAAATATTTATTTACATTTATATTTTCATTTCTTCGCTCTGGTATCGAGGCAAAGCGCGGCGTTGAGTTCCGCCACTCAGCACGCAATGCCTCTAGAATTCAGTGGAAAGTGGGGAACGGAGTGTCTTAACACTAGGTTCCCTCTGCCTGCTCTGCTGTGTGCGGGGTACAGCGTGAAGCTGATTTAATTTTTTTTAGCTTTTCCTTTATAACTGCGGCTTGGCTCGCGTGGTTAAATAAATATTAAACCACACGGTTAAATGTTTATTTAACCACGTTTTATGAATCTTCATTAATTTCGTTACATCGAAATGATTAATTTCATGTAATATAGCCTATAACCTTACTCGATAAAAGGGCAATCCAAAATAAAAATTATTTTTCAATTCGAACCAATGGTTTTTGAAAGTTTATTTTTTGCCAAATTGTACCTTTTATATGACGTCCGCTTAGTATCACGTGTTTGTCATTTCCCTTTGATGTCATCTCATAATCTTCTCTTTCCACTTGAACTATATTTATTTTTATAGTACATTCTATTAAAATTATCAATAATCAATTGAAAAGAAAAACAAAACAATTGAATTCAATGTTATTTATTTAAATTAAAAAAATACACAATTAAAAAAATATTCCACAAATAATTAAACAGAAAAATATCTCTTCAATTTTTGTTAGCCAAACCAAGGGAATTCGGAATCAACACTCAAAATGCAGGCGGCATGCACTGAAACTAGCAAATATGCAACGTTACCAGACTTAAATCCGGGCTTCCAACGGACCACGAGTACGTGATAAGAAGTCAGATGGCGTCTATGTATAGCTCAGAGTACTGAATAAAAATTTAACTTGTACTTTATTTGGGGTAATGGCCCCTTGGATTTAATAGTTTGGTACAAAAAACTTATTATTTTTTATTTTGGAGATTGTGAATTTGAATCCGAGATTTGGTAGTATGCTACAATATAAATACAAATTCATGTTTTATAACGCATATAATAAGATAGGAAGAAATAGATAGAAATTCGTTAGAGGAAAATAAAGGATAATCTTAAAATTAATAATGAAGAATTAAAAGAAAAAATATACAGAGACCTATTGTTATGACACTCCGTACCCAATTTTCCGTCCGAATTCGAGACATTGTGTGTCATGGCATGACATGTAGCGGATTAGAACGTCGTACTTTGTCTACCATAGCGGGATATTGAAAATAATTCATCTCCCTCAGTGAGGTTCTGTTTTTCTATAATACAAACATGATATAGCGCAGCATTGAACACCGCCACTGACAGATGGAGGGCAGACAGCAAAATTATCTTTAATTAATTTTTGAAGTACGGAACCCTAAAAACATAACAAAAAATACATTTTGAGGTTGATGTTACTCTGAAGTAATTCTCTGTATTATAAATATTTTTTTAATTTAACAGAATCACAGCAGAACTCAATTCCGTGCCCCTCAGTATTCGACCACTTTGACAACTCAGTCATATTTTCTTATCGTTCTATATTGCATCATTTGTATATTATACTTTTGTTGAAGTTTTGCTGCACTTTTTCATTGTATCGCAATAAATATTGTAGTAATTGTGTGAAAGAAACGCATTTTTTCTATATTAGGAAACATAAGAAATTGGAGCTAGCGGGACTCGAACTTGCGCCTCTTGGAATCCGTCCATGGACTTTGATTAAGTCATACGTTGTTAACATGCTACGTCGAAATTCTTATACGCTTATTACAACATATTTATATTGCTAGTATCTAAATTGATTAAGTCAAAGTAATTTTGACTTTTTTTGGAAGCAAGGCATTTTACTGGATAATTTAAAAGAAGTTCATGAATGTATGGCAAGAACTTTTAACAGATAGCAAATACCGCGCTGTCACATTAAAAGTTCGAATTGAAAAAAGTTTTGGCCAAGTTTATGAGAGAAAAATTACGCAAAATGTCGATGAATGGCATTTGAGTTCTAAAAAGAATTGGATGTGAATATTTAATTTTGATCTGATTATATTATAAGACATTATGAAATTATTGGTTTTTAAAAAAATAAAAAAAAAGGATTTTGATGGAACCATTTTTTTTATTTAACATAATTTATAATAATGATGAGGCAGAGGTAGCGTATTGGGCCTCGAGTCCCACTCATGGGAATGAACTGTAGTCCTCGCTCTTGTAAGAAGACAAAGTGCAGGTCTAAGCACCACCACTCAACGCGCAACGTCTCAGAAAGTTGGCGGAAATTTGGCAACGGAGGTTGCCAAATCATGCCAAGTCGTAAGTGTATGTTTGACCATAAATTTCTCAGAAATTAATAATAAAATAAACTGTTTGTTTACGATAGGTATATTCTAAGTAATTAATAAGGTTTTAAAGATATATCAGCCTCACAAAAACATAAATATCTACATATTTATGTTTTTGTGAGGCGAACCATTTACAGTACAGGTAGGGATTTAAAAAAATACTTTTTAAAATTTGTATTATATAAGCAAATCTATTACCAAATATATTAACATGTGAGGCCGCCATGGCGTGGAGGACAAGCGCGACGATCGTGGGTTTGATTCCACTCGGGGGAATAAAATGTTTAATATTTTCATTTCATTGATCTGGTAACAAGACAAAGTGCAGCTTTGAGTTCAGCCACTGAATATGCTCCAAAAATTCGACATCCATTCAGACAGACATTCAGGCACACTCTGCCTACCCTGCCATGTGCGGGATACAGCGTGAGGTTGAAATAAAGGAATATTTGTACAAATAAATATACTAAATGTAAAGCAAACACTACGGTATCGTTATAAACATATCAGATCAGACGCAAAAGGATTTAAACAGATACAAAATATTACAATAAGCAAACTAAAAGCTTGAACTAAAAACGTAAATCTCTTTGCGAAACAGAAAGATAACACTGAGTTTGGAACTCTGGACATTTGCATATTGTAGGTGTGGTGTTAGTATAAGCGTGTATGCTCTTACTAATAAAATAAATTGAAGAAAATATGAATAATGGATAGAAGGGCTGATTCTAAATATGATTGTTGTGGGTTCGATTTCCACTCGGATTGGCTTAAATTAAATAAATACACCAAATCGGTATACTCTCAGTGGGTACACTGATTTGGTAAAACAAACACTAACTGAATCTAAATGTTATTAAAAGTTTACTAAAATACAATAGTGAAAATTACAAATAATTATATTCAAAATAAAAAATTACATGGTTTATTTTTTATATTATATGTCAAATAATTTACCACAGGTTCGATAAAGGTACATCTTCATATCTGAGAAAACTTATTTAAATTAGTTAAAGCCATTTCTGAGGTCTTTTAAATATACCTCAAAATATTTATAACTAAAATCTAATTAATGATAACTTTACCAAATTAATTTGAGGGCAGTCGTGGTGCAGGGGTACTGGCGTGCGAGAAAATGAAAATATATTTTCCCAGGAAAACTCCTCACATTTTCCTCGTAAAACTAGTAAATACTATAATATTCCGATCACTACCATTATTTTAGATTAAGGTCTTAGTGGCGCAGTGGGGCAGCGTTTAAATGTAAGTGCGACAGCTGCGAGTTCTACCCCTACTCGTGGCAATGATTATATTTAACCTGTTTTTTATTTCTCCGCTCTAGTAGACAAAGCGAGTGAGGCTAGTCGTGGCGCAGGGGCACAAAGTGTGACTGTCAAACCGACTGGATGTGGGTTCGATCCCCACTCGAGGAGATGAAATATTGACTTAAATTTATATTTGCATTTCTTCGTTCTGGTGTCGAGGCAAAGCGCGGCGTTGAGTTCTGCCACTCAACACGCAATGCCTCCAGAATTCGGCAGAAAGTGGGGAACGGAGTGTCTTAACACTAGGTTCCCTCTGCCTACCCTGCTGTGTGCGGGATACAGCGTGAAGCTAATTAATTTAATTTAATTTTTAGTACACAAAGCGCAGCGTTGAGTTAGTGGAAGTGGAAGATGAAGTGTCTCAACACTAGGTTTCCTTTGCCTACCATGCTGCGTGGGAAAATGATAAAAGCCTCCTTTTTTGCACTTAGCCTTATTTCAAATAATTCTAAGCAGACTAATTTGAAACGGTGTCAGCTAAATTATTTAAATTCACAGTCATCCATCAATTGGTAAATCTTTCGGTACTCGATTAATTTACATCGACATTAATCATTACTGTCGCCATGTATTTTCTTTAACATGTTAAGTACTACGTATTTACTTAAAAGTAATATATGCAAAAATATATTTTTTAGCTTCACGCTGTATCCCGCATATAGCAGGTTAGGCAATGGAAAAATAGTGTCAAGATACCACCATCTCCACGCATCCTTATATTTTCGAGACATTGAGTTAAACTCTGCTCTGGTAAACATTAATGTGAAAACGAAACGCCACCTCGCATAAATATAGAAACTACTACTACTACTACTCTAAATATAGAAACAAAGTAAAAAAAAATGAACATCACCGTTCACAGACCCCAGATTCCCCGTGTTCTTTGAGTGGCGGGAACGCTGCGGTCTTACTACCAGAAGGAATGAAAATAGACTAAACATAATCCCTCGAGTGAAAATTGAGCCCAAAACCGTCGCGTTTATTTACTATATTAACAAGATTTGTCGTACTACAGTGACATTTTAGATCTCACAATATGCTTGAACGTAATAGATCCCCTCTATAAATAACCACACACATTGAAATAAAGCATGATAGCGTCACGTAAGCTGGATAAGCAACATTACGTGATTGCCATTTGTCTAAGGAATTCATACTTTAACACCTATTTAAGAATGTTAAAAATTCTATTGTTTATTACGATTGAATTGAGTTTTTACTTTTCGTCGAAGAGTGTAATTTTTTTGTTATTTGTAACATAAAACGGAGAGTCTTGACACTGAAGTGAAGCGAAGCGGTAAAAAAATATTATTATATATACTGTTTTTGTTTGTTTAAACACTGAAGTTATTACTACTAGATAATAAGAAATTTAATGGCTTATTCTTATAGTAACTAATTTCTTTGAAGTCTTTCTTTTTAATGAAGTCAATTTTTATTTGTACGTTTCTTTTATTATTTGCTACATCCTAACACTTCTAATCTATGCAGCGGTTAACTTATTGTTAAAATTAAATAAAATTACTAAGGAAATTAAATTGTACTAGAAAGACAAGATAATACAAAAAATAGATATTTATCAGATAAATGTAAACTTCAATCGACAACTGAACCAATAACCTAAAGCGTAGTAACCATTCTCATTAACTACCGATATGTTATATAAATATTAAGAGCATTAGACTTTACACTTATATAACGTATGGCACAATACTTGATTTTCGATGAAATTTCCCATTATACGAATTTCATTCTTTGATCTAAAGGAATAAAGATATTTTTCCTTTAAGACCTTAAAGGGTAAAAAGTAAATGTAGTTTGTTAGATCTACCACCCAAAATGATATCTTGTTGGGACTTTATGATCGCTTTCCCAAAGATATCGTTGAAGCTGAAACGATGGTACCCAACTGCCCTGAATACTGATTTAGCAATTCTTCAAAGAAAATATTAAATAGAATTATTTATCTTGAGAAAATTATAAGATTAATTCTGTATTGTTATTACTTACATATATTTTTGCTACTCAATAACAAAGGTCTCGAAAATTAGACGTAATGTGCTAAATGGAGTGTTAACTAGGTTCCCTCTGACTGTCCTACTGTATGTAACGTGATGGTTGCGGATTCGATTCCTACTCGAAGGCATGAATTATTTGTGAAATGATAACTTCTTATGGGAGAGTAAACCGTTTCGTTACGTAACGCGCAACGGCGCTAATATGTCTGGCTTCTATTTCTTTTACGCATACAGAAGCAGCAGGCAGGGCTCTTCTCTCTCACTCTTTCCTACAGCGCTCGCCATATTTTGGATAGACGCTTCTCTCTCCTCTGCTCTTCTCTCTTCGCATGAAGACGCACGGAGTGTTTAGTGTGCGATAGACATAATATGCTGTCGATAGTGACCATATAACCTCAATGCTAATTGTTAATTTTATATCATTATATAATGTTACTAATTATGTATATACACAAAATTGTAATGTACATTAAGGCCAGTCGTGGCGCAGGGGGCACAAAGTGTGGCTGTTAAATCGACTGGTTGTAGGTTCGATCCCTACTCGATGAAATGAAATATTTATTTACATTTATATTGCCATTTCATCGCTCTGGTGTAGAGGCAAAGCGCGATGCTGAGTTCCGCCACTCAACACGCAATGCGGCACTCGGCGGTAAGTGGGGAACGGAGTGTCTTAATACTAAATAGGTTCCCTCTGCCTACCCCACTGTGTTCAGGATACAGCGTGAAGATGATTTAATTTAATTTTGATTTGTAATGTACATATTCAAGAATTGCAATTAAGAAAAAAAAAAATTATTTATTAATTAAATAAATTTGTTTATTAACTTAATATATTTCATAATCAGTAAAAGATTTTATTAATAAATAATCTTCCCTTACATTATCATATAATTTATAATTACAATTAAATTAATGAATTAAGCTTTTGCACAATGTTAATATAAGTAACTAATACTTAAGTGTGATGTATTTGAATAAGTATAATGATTCTAGCTCCTAGTTTTATTTGCCTCTACATGATATTACTGGTTGCCTTATTATTGGAATTTGTCATATTAAAAAAATTGTGGACAATCTAAGTTTTCCTCAAGATTTTTTCAAAAGTATCCGCGGCCTCAATAACTTGCGGGAGAACATCTTCGACCCTCTCGCAGTAACTCCGTAAGCATAGAAAAATTGGAAATGCGCGCACTGCCTGCCCCCTGGCCTCCACTGGCAATGCGGGCCTCTATTCGCACGCAACTCGAGCACCTGTTCCTTCGATGCAATGACAGTTTGCAAAAGAAGATCAGAACCAAAACATATCTAATCTATCGTTTTACAATACAATTTACAGCTTTTGATGGCAAAATTTACACAACTAACATAGTGGTTACTCAGCGTTGTTATCGAATTAATTTCAGCTAACTAGCCTTACAAAGCAAATATTGAACAAGGGAACAGTTGTACTGATAATTAAACATTTAAATTCAATTCGAAAGATGAAAATTTGAGGTTAAAATGTAATAGTAATTTACTTTTTAATGAAGTAGCTATCATATTGGGACGGCGTGTTAGAGAAATTATAAATTACATTTAAGTTATTTTAATTTCTCTCCACTTATAAAAAAACGGCATTAAGTTCCGCAACTTGGCACGCAATGTCTTATAAATTTGGCATTGCGAGGGTAACGGACAGGTTAGAGGGTAACAGGCTCTCTTTACCCTGTTATACGGGAAAAAGCGTGATGCTGCAAAAAAGGACTACACGTCTCTACGTTTTCTACAATATTACTAGCGGCCCCCGTGTGGCTACGCCCGCTTGAAATATATTAATATTTATTTAGGTATATTTAAAAGCAAACCGACCAAGCGCGAGTAGAGCTCGCCCATCGAGGATTGAGTACCAATTTCAGGATTATGATTGGAAATATTATAGGTTTTGTTGATGCGGCAAATGAAGTTAACAAACTATCAATTAATAACAGGTTATTAATTCGACTGTATTTTTGTTGTTGTTAGAACTTTTGATTGAGTGAACCGATTTTGATGATTTTTTTTATCTGAAAGCTGTATGTGTGCTTTTGCAATTTTTTTGTGCCGTGTGATCCCGGCCTACAATAGGATCATCCTGGTACTGGTGGTGTCATAAGAGGCGACCAAAGTGCGTGTGGTAGAGTCACGACGCCAGCAATGGCAACACGCATGGGCAGACTCGACCGGATCATTACCACCCCCGGCATTTAAAACCGGCGTTAAGTAGTACATTTATGCCACTGCGTTTCGCATTAGGTAATGCCGGGCTCCAGCGCCCAACCCACCTTAAAGGCCGGCAACGCACCTGTAGCTTCTTTGGTGTTGCACGGGGGCGTGGGCGGTACTTACCATCAGGTGACCCGAACTCTCGTTTGCCATAAAAAAAAGCTAGTGCTTCCCATGTAGTCCCATTTTTTTATTCATTTCTGACAATGGTATCTGTGAAAAAATCACATAAGTCTTAAATTTGCATTGAGTATATCGATGGCTCCTAAGTATAAGGGCCAAAGTGCGAAATCACAACTTTACAGGAGAGGCTTCCAAAGTTTAAATTTGCTATAATTTTATGTTGGTACATCCGAAGAAAACGAAACCTTGCTTATTAGCTAAGATAACTATCCTCTTTATATATACCGTAGTATTTTTTTTTATTTTTACCGTAGTGTTTATATTTATCCTAGTATTTTTTTTACTGCACAATGGCCCTTATACGTTAATTTTTGTTACATTTAGTCTTCTCCAAAACACTCTAAAAAGGCCAATGTACCACATTGGCAGTTTTACGCGTATTATGCTAAGTAACAGAATATAATATTTTTTTCATATTTTACTTATAAAATTGATTAATAATGAGACTAAGGTAACAAGTGATTATTACGAATGACAGTAAGTTATAGTGTATTGTGGTAACTATGTCACATAGAGACTTATACGTTATACGATTTGGTAACATGATAACTGAGTTTTCAGTTAGATCCTTTAAGTAATAGAAAAAAGTCGCGTTTACATATTATTTTAAAAAATAATTAGCACCAAAAATAATAATTATTAGGCCCTCTATATGAATATATTGTATTTCTTAAAGAAAAGCTTAATTGAATGTTGAATTTTACTAAGATCTGACTGTTAAATTTAGTAAAAGTAGCTTTAATAAAAAATAATTGACGTGGACAGGCAAAAAATAAAATCTGTATAAAATCAATCAAAAAATAAAGAGATAAAGTCACTTATTGTCTTTATTTGACACGATATAATTAGAGGCGATTAACGTTTCTTATTAACTGTTGTTATAATCTGGTGGTATAATAATTTTCGATATAAATGACACAAGTCCTTCTTCTTACAAAATTTTATCGGTAACACCTGCTTATAATATAGCAATAACCTTTTCAACAATTTGTGTTCTTGTTCGTACTGGCTGATCTAAGATTTTAATGTAACTTTCAATACAATTTTTTTTATATTATAAAACGTAAATGTTTTGTATTAGGTCCCTCTATAATTTTCAGCTGATAGCAAAACAAAACAAACATACAAATACATATGTCCCGCTGAATTTTTAGTCTGATTCAACCGGGAATTTCCATTTTTAATTAAAGCACAATCTCTTTGGTGTCATAAATTTTGTATTTATTATAATTGTTGTATAGTAGCTATAACGGCTCCGTTTTGTTTAAGATCATCGAATTAAGAAGTTTTGAAGTTCTCTAAATGGTGGCACACGAGGTGGCCTTCATTTAGAGTATAGCCTGTCTTAAGTTTTGTTTAAGAAAATAATGTTTTTATTTATATTAAGGTAAGATGATCGCTGACATTAATAAAATCTTGCTTCGATTTTGGCCACTACAGTTAATCGTTGGATCAAAATCTGAAATCGTCACACCCTTCTTCAGTTTTTGGTTTAATTCTATCACTGGCTATTTCGTTTGATTTTGAACTAGATTAGACTGTTATAGATTTACTGATTGCAGTATTTATTATTTTTGGCCCACAGCTAATGATAATCTTCTTGCATTTAGTAGTCTGTATTTTGATTTTATTATATAATAGGTAAGAAGCAATTTATACACGTCTATTATAATATGATACACATAATATACACGAATAAATTGTTTCATGTAAATTAGTTAATCATCATCCTTTGTAATAGTTTTTATAATTTTTGTAATTACTAAATATTTTTCATTTTTTTTCAGCTTTATGTTGCATTCCGTATGAAGCAGGGTAGGCAGAGGGAGCTTAGTGCTAGGGCACTCTGCTCTCCACTTTCCGCCGAATTGTGTAGGCATTGTGTGTTGAGTGGCGGAACTCAACACCGCAATTTTCCTCGAGCGAACAAGTGAAAATATTTTATTTTCTTGGATTAGAATAGAACCTACTACCTTTGGCGTTCACAGACACATGCTTATGCTCCTTCACGAAGATACAGTTATCAATAAATTCATATTGCTCAGAATAATGACCAATGATCCAAAATTTATGAAGTGTATCACGCCTCATGTCTTCATCAAGGTATCCAATACTTTAATGTAAATAGGCTCTAACAATTTAACAAAATTTTTCCTATTTCTTATTACATATATGCTTTCTCTGGTTCTAATTTTGGTTCTTTTCTCTGGTTCTGGTTTTGGTTCTTTTCTCTGATTCTGATTTTTAGGTCTTATTAGTTTTGAATCTATTCATTCATCTACTGTCACATTTCTTGGTATGTTTTTTCCTGAAACTTAAGGCAGTAGATATGTTACTTGATTAGTGATTATTATTAGATTAAAGCATGTTAGTAGATTAATTTTCTGATGTATAATTTTTATTCTCTTAGTAGAGTCACTCTGAAATCTTTAATCAAACTTAAAATGCAATTACCAAGCTTATTACTGGCTTTAAATAGCAAAGGCGACAATAAAAAATATATAGTACATAATTTGGGCAATTATTAATTAAAAGTAACGCCCTAAATAACTCAAAAGTGAAAAAATATTTAAGGGCCTAAGTGTATTTTTTCTCAATAAAGCACGTATATGAGCCAATTTACCACTTTGGCCGTTCTATCTCATAATTCGTGAAAAAGAGACGTTTTTTGTTATCTATCTAATGACGAACGTAATAAAAACAATACTAAGCTTTTGCAGTCAACACAGCCCAATCATTGCTCTGTTTAGCGTATAAGTATCAATCTAGCTGATTGGCCCCAAAAATAAACAAATGTGTAGAAATTCCCCGCGTAGAAGTCTCAAATGACTATTTGGCCCTTGTACGTTTAAAAAAGTCCTGTTTCTATGCAGAAATTTCTATTTTTTAATAGCTGACCTGATAAATTATATCGATAGAATGCGTTTGGCATAAAAAACTCAAAATCGCCAAATTGTTAGTTTGGCCCATATACATAGGACCCATCGATATGCGCGACCAATGGATGAATAACATAATATCACGCCAACTGATTCCGATGATTCTTTTTTTTATTGGAAAGGATTATACTTCAAGGATAGTTTAGTGAAAATTTGGTTAGGTTCTGATTATGGGATCCGGTTGAAAATTGAACAAATTTGATTTGTAGTTTTTCCCATATAAATTCCGATTCCGCAAAAATTCCGGGTTAAAACATAGACTTAATGCTCCACAAATCTCTATATATCATTGAGAAATTGCAAGCACTACGTGACTGCTTGAGAAGGTGTCAACTTACATTGGGGAATCCTAAACCTCGATCTATTTTATAATCAAACAATCTAGACAGTTTTCTATCAACATACAAATAATAGTTTACAAACAATATCAAACAATAAAATATATAGGTATAGGTAAACAGTAATTTAAGTTTATTTTTCAGCTTTAAGCTATACCTAATACCCCGCATATAACAGATTAGGCAGAGGAATCTAGTGAGATACTGAGACTGAGACACTGCTTTCTCTCCTTCCCGCGTAATTATCGAGGCATCGGGTATTGAACGGTGGAACTCAGCGCCTCTTCTTGCCATATTACCAAAGCGAAGAAGAAAAATGTTGATAAATTAAAATTAATTTCCCCAAGTGGGAAATGAAACACAACCGTCGCGTTTAAACTCACTTATTAAGTAATTTAATAAAAAAAATGATATAACTTTTTTATTTATGTGCCGATTCTAATAAAACAAACTCTATAATAAGGGAAACTTGTCAGACGTACGGACGGGCAGACGGGCAGACGAGCAGACAAAATTTTTAAGAAATATTGTTTTGTGATCTTTAACATTAATAAAGGTCCTCAATAATATGTGCATGTGCAGACACCGATCCGTTACGATTTTATTATAAGTATAGATATTAGATACAGATATAGAAATTAATGGTATGCTATGGCTAAATAGTTAAATTTAAATCAAATCAGCTTCACGCTCCCGCACACTGCAGGGTAGGCAGAGGGAACCTAATGTTAAGACACTTCGTTCCCCACTTTCTGCCGAATTCTGGAGGCATTGCGTCTTGAGTGGCAGAACCCAACGCCGCGCTTGTCCTCAACACCAGAGCGAAGAAATGGAAATATAAATGAAGTAAATATTTCATCTCCTCGAGTGGGGATCGAACCTACAACCAGTCGGTTTTAGAGCCACACTTTGTCCTCCCTGCGCCGCGACTGGCCTTATAGTTAAATTTATATTAAAAAAATGCTGTTCCCAGACATCGATTTCATACTTACCAAAATAATTATTTTCGACTAAACCTCGATACCTCGATTAACCAACACAAAAGTGGCATGTCATGACTTCGACTTTGTTGGATAGCTTTATGTAGGAATACCGTACTACGTCGATGAAAGCTGAAACTTTGAGTTTGTCTTACATGTTTAGTCAGATCGCTTACATACCCAACCTACATGTACATACATGTGTATGTAGGTATTTACTTGTATTGTTACGCAGGGGTTCAAATCAAGCCAAATAAACAATGTACGTTAGACAGTAAAAAAGTCTATATTAAAAAAAACACCTAACTTAATAGAATAGTGCCAAACCGGCTTTCATTGCTATTGAAGAGATTTTTTACAGATTTTTTTTTACTAAAACTTATACTATATTTTTATATTATAAAACTGAAGAGTTTGTTTGGTGGAACGCGCTAATTTCAGAAATTATGCAACAAATTGAAATATTTTTGTGTGTTGGACTGACTATTATCGATGATGGCTATACTCGTATACCATGAGCCTATGAGCTTCACGCTGTGTTCCGCACACAGTAGGCAGACGGAACTTAGTTTTAAGACACTCCTTTCTGAAACATTGCGTGTTGAGTGGCGGAACTCAACGTCGCGCCTAGTCTCGACACCAGAGCGAAGAAACGGAAATATACATTTAAATAAATATTTCATTTCCTTGAGTGGGGATTGAACCCACAACCATTTTTACCAACCAGCAGCGCTTACAGTCACACTCTATGCTACGACTGGCCTATCAATAGCCTTTTATTAATAAATAAACTAATAAAATAAAATATAATATAATAAATCAGCTTCACGCTGTATCCCGCATGCAGCAGGGTAGGCAGAGGGAACCTAGTATTAAGACTCTCCGTTGGGGAACGAAAGTTCGGAAATATCAATTAAAATTAATATTTTATAATATTATAAATCTATACTTATAATAAATCTGTAGAAAAGTCATTTCTGTACATTGAAAATATTTAAAAAAAAATTAGCCAGGGTATTAAAGGATAATTAACAGAATCCATTTCCAACATTTTTGGAATTTTTGTCTGTTTATCTGTTTGCCTATTTGTCTGTTTATCTGCTTATGTGACCACATATCACGTAAAAAGTACACAAAAAATTTAAGCAACTTTTATACATAAAAATTACAAATAAATCAAAGTAGCTTTTAGTGTTTATTTCATTGTAATCGCTTCACTCTATCAAAAGATATAAGTATTTAAGTTTTCAAGAAGTTAATATTTGGGATATTAAAAAATCGATACAAGTAACGCTATCTATTGACAAAAATAGTAGGTACTAACGAATCTTGATACTCTCTTTCATACACGTAACGCTATCACTAATTGCGATGGGATCTTAAATAGATGGCGCTGTGCATAAAAGAAAATATAGTTTGGAAAGGTTACCGCTACACTCTATCAAAAAATAATGGACTTAAAGTTTTAAAGATANCTATCTTCTAAATCATCGCAATCAAATGACCATGAAATATGAGGGTTTATGCTTCGTTTTTTGTCGCATTTTCTATCACAACTATAAGATAATTCCCGTTGATATACAATTACGAAATTTGTTAAGAAGTTAAAATTTACGGCACGTATAAAGGAAAATTCCAAAATTATTTTTCAAAAATTGAATACTTATTGTATTTGTGTCACAGAAAAGAACCATTAGGTACAAATTTTAATCTGTACATAATTTGATACAAAATGACAACTTTATTAATTATTCTTTTGGTGTATCTCCATTCATGAAACTGGTACGAAACTCTCGGGGCATGAGTACGACTTGAACTTGACCGAAAATGTTGATTATTTTATAGATTATATAAAAATGCCTAAAAACGTGCTTTCTATGTATATTCTGTATACCAATTATATATTTAACTAATAATATATGTTACTATAATAATTTAAAAACTGTACAGAAGCTAATATAAGTTATTTACGGTTAGAGACATTTATTTTCTCAAAAGATTTACATATAAATCAATTACAGAGAAAATTACAAAAACATTAAGTAAAAAAAATTATATATCGAAATAGGGATATACAATAATAAGGTAAAATTTACAATAAGCTAATAATATCACTACAATGCAAACAAGTATAAATATTTTGTGATACAATGTAGGGTAGTTTAAGAAATTAATAATAAAAATGATAGCAAATGTACAAAGTATTGTTACTAAGGTAGGTGACACATTAAATGTTTTACTATAAAAATTAATACAAAAACATCAATTTATTTAAAAATTAATTGATGTTTTTGGATTTCGTTTATTTATTTAATGTGTTTTTTTTTGTTGAATGGTATATTTTATAACACTATTATAAAATAATCATTTACTTATTATTTACATTATTCTTATTTTACTTTCTTATTCTTAGTATCTTATTAGGTGAAGTACTTACTAAGTGTAGTATTGTATTGTATATGTAATAAATACATATTTTAGTTATACATATAGACACTCTTATATTTTGCATTAAATATATTTTATGAGAAATCCTTTAAAATATGGCTTTTAGACTTTTTTTAAACGTACTATAAAGTGTTTTTATGTCTTTTTCCTTGGGCAAATTATTGTAAGTATGGGCTCCTTCGAACAAAATACTTTTCTTGCCGTAGTTTGTCCTTACTGGTCCTAAGCATATGTAATTAGCACTTCTGGTCATTCTTTAATGTAAATTAATTCTTTTTGTGAAAGTTATTTGAGAGTGTATATCTTTTGTTAGTATTATTCTAATATGAATGCAAGTATTATATTTATATATTTGGGTTAAATTCATTATTTTCGTTTGATTATAGATTTTAGTTGTAGGAGTAAAATAATTATATTTTCTTTATCTTGATAAGTTTATTTTGTGTAGTTTGTAACTTTTGTAGGTTAGTTTTAGCTGTTGAATCCCAGACTTCAATTAGATAGGCCAAATGTGGTTTGGCTAACGAATTATAGATAGTATAACATACATTTTTCGGAAGGCATTGTGCTATACGTAGCACAGCTCCTAGTATTGATTGTAGTTTTTTACGTGCTTTATCGATATATTTATTTTACAAAGAATATCGTGAATACTTATCCAAATCAATTAATTAATAATTAAGGCTGTTTGTAATATCTATATTTCTTAAATGAATAATCATGAAATTCAAGCGGGCAAAGCCGCGAGCAGGCCGCTAGTGAGATACATAAAAACAATGTTTAACAAAAATATTGTCCTCTTAATAATGATTAGCAAAGTCCGCGATGGTATATGTTTATCTCTGAAGGTTGTGCAAAAGTAACCATTTCAATTAATTTACTTTAAATTTATTGGGTTTTTGTTAATGTATTTTTTATATTTTGATATTCATCCTTATGAACATAATAGTCACTTTTAGCATTTTACCTAGATTGAAATTATAGTTTACTGTATAACAAACGAAACGACCTAACTTTCTGGCGGCTTAATATGACCGACGCGATCGGGCAGATGACTTTTTAACTACGATGATTTTTTAACTACCTATTGTTAATATTTATGTAATTATTTGCTAAATCAAAAATCAGCTTCACGTTTTATCCCGCACACAGCAGGGTAGGCAGAGGGAACCTAGTGTTAAAACACTCCGTTCTCCACTTTCTGCCGAATTCTGGAGGCATTGCGTGTTGAGTGGCAGAACTCAACGCCGCGCTTAGCCTCGACACCAGAGCGAAGAAATTGAAATATAAATTTAATATATAATAATTTATTTTGCTGTTTATAATTAATTTAAAATACACTTTGGTTCTCTTCTTCTTTTCTTGGTGTGGTGTAAAGTTTGGTCCTGCGCGACATTGCCCGCTACATTTTATTTAATGTTTATCTATTTACACCAGTGGTTCCCAACATTTCCTTGATCAAGGACCACTTTTATATCATTCTTGGTAGGAGGGACCAATAAGCATGTAGGTATAATGACAATTAAGTGTGATAATCAAATAGAAACTTTGCCTCACCATCCCCAGTCATAAAATTAAAATCGTTCGCGGACCATATTTAAGTTTCTGCGGACCACTGGTTGGGAACCATATTATATTAAAAAATAAAATGGAAGAGATTGATTGATTCATAGATTGATAGATTGATTGTTGGATTGTTGGATTGTTGGATTGTTGGATTGTTGGATTGTTGGATTGTTGGATTGTTGGATTGTTTGATTGTTGGATTGTTGGATTGTTGGATTGTTGGATTGTTGGACGGACTGACGGACTGACGGACTGACGGACTGACGGACTGACGGACTGACGGACTGACGGACTGACGGACTGACGGACTGATGGACTGACGGACTGACGGACTGACGGACTTACGGACTGACGGACTGACGGACTGACGGACTGACGGACTGACGGACTGACGGACTGACGGACTGACGGACTGACGGACGGATGGACGGACGGACGGACGGATGGATAGATGGAAAAAAATATTGAACATTGCAAGGTGATATTTCAACGTTTTTTATTTAATAAAAATATTGAAACTTACGAGTGAAAGTTATTCCATCATCAAGGAATTTTTATGAAGAAATGCTTTGTCTTTTATAGCATGTAATTTGAACGTAAACTTTTTGACAAAATGTAAACTTCAAATAATTCAACGCTCCGTTTACGGCCGCAAGTATGGGCACGACTTCAGTGGGGGGCGCCCTTGCCGCCGATTTCGTCCTCGCAAGCAGCCATGATAGTGCTTGGACTTTCTCAAAATTATTGAATATATAAATTATATTAATTTATATTGATTATCGTATGGAAAATGCAGGATAATAAAACAATTATAAGTGGTATGCGAGCGAAGCCGCGAATGGGCCGCTAGTTAATAATATTTTATTAATAGTTTTGATGAAACCCACTGTACCTGCGGTCTTACTTCCCGCATTTTATATATTAGAGTAATATGTCATGTGTATATAACTATTTTATTCCCATTGGATCACGAGGGCGAATCTGCAGTTAAAAGCTAGATATTAATATTCAAATTCAAAATATTTTATATTCAAAAAGACTTTTGCAAGCAGTTATGAATCGTCGATTGAATGTAAAGCTACCACTTGCTCGGAAGGCAGTTCTGCTGAGAAAAGTCGTCAAAAAACTCAACAGCTCTTTTCATTGAAGATACAATTTCATTTAATACAATAACAGCTATCTTGCGTGACATCCAAATGATCTTAATTAAACATTTGTGTCCTTCAAATTAACGTTGTTATTATAGTAACTATAAATTTTTGGAATGGCAAAATAAAAAAAAACATTGCGCCACGACCGATTTCTGATTTTTGTTATGTTACAAAGCCATGAAGCAATAATTTGTACTATAGCATATTATTTCACATACAGTTTAGACAGCCAAAATGTGTCTTACTAAAAGGTACGTAAGGTAATATTTAAACAACAGATGATGTGGTAAAAGAAAGGTACTAGTATTTTCCGTTCCTTAATTCATGTAATGACAGAGACGAGCAGATCGACTGAACTCACCGCCGTAGCTTAGGCAAATAAAATAATTTAATTAAAACCGATTCTCCGAGTACGAATCAATTCCAATACCAACGTGTTTACATTTAAAATGTAATTATCTTATAATTTTAAATTTAAATCCAATTTTTGAAGTTTTTAAGTGGATAATTGCTATTGTAGAGATTAGGAAACTAACTATATGTCAATACCGTTGCTCACTTTGCCCTCGTCTACGCGTGACCTCTCCAGATCTTATTAAGTGTACCAAAAGTTGTTCAATAAAATGGTTTTATGTGAAACAGAACCAAACATTGAGCTGGATTTAAATCTGTCATAATCATGCAAACAGACGTATGTCGACGGTCAATGTTAATTTTTTACAGCTTAACGCAAATAGCCGTTCTCCGAATTTTTAAAGCATTGTGTGTTGAGTAGCGGCACTCGAGACCACTCTTTATCTTGTAACCAGAGCGAGAAACTAAATATAATTAAGTATCATCACAGTAGCGTAAAGTCTGACTGTTAATGCGATAGTTTGGATTCGGAGCCCATTTGGTGAAATTAATAAATTTATTTCCTCTGATAACAAAACAAAGCGTGGTATTGAGATTTGCCACTTGTTTCAAACCCGAAAGAAAAATGGACAACGAAATGTCTTACTTTTATTTAACTTCTTTTTGCTTACCCTGCTATATACGGGAAACAGTCTGAAACTTAAAAATAAACATACTATATTAAAAGCTTAAAACTACACACAGAATCGAATATTACTGGTATGATCGACTATTAATACCACATTACAAAATAATAATTAAAATTTAAATGTTGGTCGGCAAATGTTTATTTACGTTGCTTGGCAAAAACTTCAGTTTTCAACTAAAAGAGTATTAAGCTTTTATGTAAAATGAGTGGCTCTTGAATTTCTGTAGAACAATTTTCAAAGTAAATTAATTACAACATATAATATATATATTATATAATAAATTTGTAATACAAAACTTTATTATAAAGTGGTCTTGTAATAAAAATGAATGTTGCTTAATATTTTATATATTATTTCATAATGTTAATTACAATTTAACCCGGCGTCATGTGGGTAGAAAAGAGTTACACGGATGACGGAGTGGGTCTCACAGACCCGTTCATTGGATATCAGTTATTTCAATAGTTTATTAATAGAAGTGTTAATAGTTATTTATGTTTAGTTTTTTAGGTATGTTTAAATTATATTTATTAGAGCATTTAAAAACAAACGAAAAATTTTTACAAAATTATTTTCTTCTACTTAAACATAATTCTACCAATTTAACAATCAGTCTTAACATTTTAATGGCATTTTTTTGGCCTATTTATTGGCCTAGGTTATTTAAACCTTCCTTCGTTTTGATTTTGCACATTTATTATTTTTATATATTATTAGACCATTTATGGCAGCAATGTTCAATGACGCATAAAAAATCGAAGATCAGAATCAGAATCAGACTATTCTAACATGGATAGTATATGCTGTCTTTTCTTCAGGCGTGGTCCATTTTGTTTAAGTCTCTAGAAAAAACACAAATAAAATAATTTAACTGTATTATAGCAGCGCAAATAATAAACAACAACAAAAGAAAACAAAAACAAAATGATAAATACAACACTGGAAACAATTAAAATAATATGTACATAAAATGGTGCGAAATTGTAACACCAATTGCGGGGATAGGTCTCACATACTTTTTCAAACTTTATGCACGTGTAACTTACACTGCAACTTCGCACACATTACATTCGCACTAAAAGACACGTATTGGGTCTCTCAGACCCAACCCCCATGACGCCGGGTTAAATTTTGTTACGTATTCTTTGTAATTTATTTATTAATCGTAGTTTATTTAATTTTTTAGAATTTAATAAATTTTCACATTTTTCGAATTTAATTATAATAATTTTCACATACAGGAAACAGGAATAAAAGGAACATAGTGATAGGAAGCTCTACTTTCGATGGAGCATAAAGAGAGCATAGTATAGATACTATGCTCTCTTTATGATAGCGGAGAAATGAAATTAATTTCAAGTCAAACTACTACTGCCCCAACTGGAAATTTAACACATAACTATCATATTTATAATTAAACCCTATTTCTCTGCGGTTTGACATTTATATATTGGATATTTACATATGTGATAAAATTCTAATTAAGCTAAATTTACAGTTGAATATTAATATGTGACTTGTTTGATATTTAGTAGCCTTAATATTTTTTTTGCAGCATTCACTACAAAAATTTTAAATAATCAGCAACGCACGGGTAAAAATATGAAACAATTGTTAAAATATTTCGTTCCACATTTTCCATATTTTTTCGGGTATTACGTATTGAGTGGCGGAACAGAGGTCCTCTCTCAAAAGAAAATCATTCATTCTTCAGTATGGAAATCGAACCCACTACAATCGCGTTATATATAACATAACGAAGTGATATTTATAATTCTTGCATTACTATTATATATAGCCTTGTATTTTGATAAATGTTTAATTATTCCCAAGCTTTTACAAAATGAGTAGATTAAGCTTAGTTAGTATTATTTTATAAATCTAAAGACGTTCGCTTGATGTTTCTTGGCGCTCTATTTCTTATATAAATATTATTAAATCAAATCGATTAATTGATTGATTCATCGTAGCGCAGTGGCACAGTGTCGGACTGGAAAAGCGGACGTGATGGCGGTGGTTGTGGGTTTGATTCCCATGAGGGGACTGATTTATTTTCAATATTCTCACTCTAGTAACAAAATAAAGTTTGGCGTTGAGTTTCACCACTTCCCACTACCAACATAAATAATATACCATACGATATATGGATACGATACATGGATAACAAGGTATCTTGATATTAGGTTCCTTTTGTCTACCTATATATATAATTGCCAATCATACTATAAGGTTAACGATAAATATACTTATAAGCCTTGTAATAAAAATTAAAATATTTTTTTAAATTCTAATGGTTATATTAGTATGTGAGACCGTCCGTATTGCCCCTTTACCTTCATATTACCTTCAATTAGTATCGGGGATATACGAAGGGGGAATTAGTTTTGTAAGATCCTTCTATAGGTCGTTACGAAGTCAATAATCAAAGACCATTACGGAGCATGGATTACATGATTAATGAAGACATAATGCTATAATTATATTGATTTTTTTTTGTATGATACGTAGAAAAAACGTTGTGTTTGGTTTACTAAAAAAAGTAAACTCGGTAGATTTTTTTTTGCCAGATTCTGAAATACTTTTCCTTTTATAAAGCTCTTTACGTCTATTTTAAGAAATATTATAGTAGACTACGCTTTGTATAATTTTTTGGGTTTTTATCAGAACTATTTTTTTTATCCGATTGTGTTACTTTTTATACAAAATAACCTGGTTAAGTACGAGTCGGACTGTACGGGAAGTACAATATATATGCACTTATTTTGCTTAAAATGAAGTACAAATATAAATTTCTTTTATATTATTTTTAACCTAATACTTCTTTCTTATATTGAATAAGCTTGCGCTTGACCGCGTCAAGCTTCTGAGCGTTGATGCGGTCTACGGTGGTGCACGCTTGCCCAGTAAGCACCTGTTGACTCTGTTTTTGAAAACCCTCACATTGTAAGTAATTGGAAATAAAGATGCCGGCAACGAGTTCCAATCTCTCGCAGTGCGAATGAAGAATGCTTCAAAGTATTTCGTCCGTACATTAGGAGTTTCCACCTTATATGATTGGCGTGAAGCTGTATTCCTAGAGGTTCTCTGATAAAAAGAGTGTTAAGACATTCTTTTTGTCAGTTTCTGACCAAATTTTCGAGATATCGTGTGTTGAAAGTACCAGTGTTGGGAAATTAAATTAATTAATTTTCACAAGTGAGAACCGAATTTATAACAGTCGCGCTTAAAGTCAGGCACTGCGTCGCCGACCCCTTTTTATTATTATAAAAATTCTAAAGAAATCGAATGCCTAACCACCGCGTGTGTATGTCAGTTATTTTCCAACTTTGTTCTCATCAATCATTCACAAGTTAAATTGAAAATAAAACCCTCAAAGTATTTCCGAATGAAAAACAAAACTTTTTCCACGGATATTATTCAATTGTTTTCGTGATCGTTTTTTCATTAACAGTAGAGAACAGTTCGAACTTGTTTGTTATTTTTTATTCTATAAAAAAGCCTTACGCTTTTTCTCGTATAGCAGAGTAGATTAGAACGAATCCTGTGATATTACACTTTGTTCCTAACTTTACGGCCTATTTTTGAGAAGTCTTGTTTAAAGTGGTGATCTGCCAATGCAAAAAAACAAATATATTTAAAATGCAACAACATTTAAAGGGAAGTTTTCACAAAATATCTCTAAGTATTTAATTACGCTGTATCTCGCATAAGATAGGGTAGGTAAAAGGGACCCAATGTTAATCCATAAATTCCCTTCGCCGTTCCCCGTTCTGAAGGTATTGCGTGTTGAGTGGTGGAACTCAACGCCGCGCGTTGCCTCGACGCCAGAGCAAAGAAAGAATGTTAAATATCTCTTTTCTTCCGTGGGAATCGAACTTGCAAACTGTCGCGTTACAGTCATACTTTGTGCCCTTGCGCCACAACTGGCCTCAAATATATAGTAATTTNGTATATACATATATATACATATATATAAATATATTATACGATATATTATGATTATTTATTTTTTTTAGACTTGTATTATTTAAATTATAAATTATTTCCTTTGCAATGAAATAAGTCATTGATTTGATTGTCACTTATTTGACTATTATTAACTTGAATAATTAAAATCGACTGTAGCGGAAGTAGTCACTTTTTTGACGTTTAGGGTAACGAAAATATACATTGAATACATTGAATAAATCATTTTCTCGAGTGGGAATCGAACCTGTAATCAGTCGCTTTTACAGTCACACTTTGTGCCCCAGTGTCCCCACTGGTTTCATTTTGAAACCTTGAGTTACAATACCGTAACTTCTATAGGGATTTTTGAGTCTTTGATAAGCTACAACAGCATCTTTATACGTTTCTACTTTTTATTGTCGAATTTACAACCGCTGTTTAAAAGTGTAGGTAAATATTACGTTTTATGTTTCTTTAAGGAGCTATGCAGACACTATCTTGGACAAATAAATATATTGAAATTCTGTTCAAAGCGGTCGTGTGCTTATAAAAGCGATGAAGAAGGTGTGTTGTTATATAACTAAAAAATATTTAAGTATTTTTATTTAACTAATCAGAATATTTTTTACATTTTTAAAGTGTTATTTCACACTTAGGAACTTATGGGTTAGTGGTCAGAGTTTGCTGGTCGGATTCCAGGAGGCGCGGATTCGAGTCCCGCTACATTCACATTTTTATAGGTTTCTAAATAAGTATTTTTCTAAATAAGTAATCAGAATATTTTCTTGAACAGTATGAAGTCTCGACCTTAAACTCTATTGCGAGTACTTGTCGACGACAAAAGCGTACTCCAGAGCTTTGTTTGTATAAATAATTAAATTTGTCGTTTATGAAAGATATTGGGGAAGATTTACGTTTTACAACTAGATGTCATCTTGGTTTAAGTTTCAAATGTTATTTGTGTTAAATTTAACCCTCAAAGGCTACATGGGTTTAAAACAGCCAGGTTGATTTGGTGTTTGGTTTACATTCTTTAATTTTTGTCACAGCGCTGTGCACTTTTGTGTATCCTCCTGAATTGTATGTAGCCCTTGAACGCGAGAGAGAAGTGGTCGTTCTCACGCGCAATTTTTACCACACGCTTGTCTCCTGGGTGTATCGACACCCATAATAGTCGTAGTGCCCTATTGATTAACGACGTAAGTGTTGACCTTTCTTATGATTTTTATTGAATTACGCATGGAAAATGGAGATGTAGCATGCATAATGAACATTATGTTTTAGATTATCAGTCCACGATATCAGGAGTAACTAGTATCTACAAAAAAATTAAATCAAAGTTGTACTAGCATCTGCCGACGAGCCGTCTGATTAAGAGAACTCATTAGAAAAAGATATTCGTTAAGATGATCTCTAAATTGTTGACGATTAAGAAGAAGTTCTGTCTCATCACTACGAGAATACTTTGCAAATGAAAGTAGAAAAAAATATATTTGAAGATGACTGAGAAAAAAAAAGTTCCCTAAGATTTTAAAGTTTTTTGTCACACTTGTAAGGAAAAATTCTGGGGCCTTCCACCGAGGCGTCGTAGCAGTATGCGCGAACAATCTTGTGCCTTCTCATTTTGGTGGAGAGAGTTACCGCTTTGAATTAATGGGTACGATCAGACTCAGGGATCGAATCTGAGTCACACATCCGTAAGGCACTTGCCTTCCGTATGAGCGCTCTGCGTAAATGCATCCAAATATTTCTGTCATTTCATTTCAGCGCACTTATTTGTACATATCAATGAATTATTAAAAAAACAAAAAGAAATCCCTTTTGAATCGATTGATATCATTCATATTTTAAATGACAAATGTAATCATCTGTTGTCAATCATTGACACATTGTCTAATGATTTTTGCATTTTATGCTTCACTTTTTTCATTTGTTTCGATGCGTTTTGACTGCTTTGCCGTTCCCACGACCCTTACTTCCCCAGTGAACACCGAAATCTTTTGGTTCTAACGATCGCTACTCTATGAATATGGATCGCTGTGTTAACTGTGCAATAGCCTCACTTTTAATTAATTTCTAATAACTCAGCTTTCAGATTGCCAAAACTACAAAAATTTTCAGTGAGGGAATGATATACTTGAATCTATCAAATAACATTATTTTCATCTCTTTACATTCTGGGCCCTAGAATGTATGCAATCGTTTCAGTCTCCTTTATATACAGAGTATTCATATCTTTACAACTACTCTATTCTATAAAAGCCTAATGCAATTAAAAGAAAAGAAATTTTGCTAGAAATAAAAAAATGTTTTTTCAAAAAAAAAAAAAATACCATTGTAAAATAAAACACCATTTGTTAAAAATCATGCACACAGCACTAATCTCTCAAAGTAATAACATCGCACACGTCTCATTCACGAAATCGAGTCGTAGATATTGGCGGTGCAGTAGAACTTTGATTATTTTGACCATAACATATAGTTATGGTCAAAGTGATTATTTATTAGGGAATTATTTATAATGCCCGGACGTTATAAACTATTATATACATACACACCTCTATATATACAAACCTCATGAAATGGAATACAAACAAAGAAGTGGTACATTAAAATATGTCCAGTAACTTCACAAAGTTTCTATATAGTAGGTATATAGAAGGATAGGCAAATAAAACCTAACCTAATTTTCGAAACATTCGTGTTAAGTAGCAGAACCTAACGCCGCGCTTTGTCTTGTCCTAGAGTGTGAAAATGAAAATAATCGATTTCTCCGAGTGGGAATCGAACCCACAACCGACTGTAAGTACAATCAAATGTTGTGCCGCTGCAACACGAGGGATTCATTTAATCGCCGCGATGTTTTTTTAAGTAAAAAATGTACTAACATATTAATTAGGTACTCGGTCCCATAGAAGTCTGAAGTCTAGGCTTAATTAACTTGTTCATTATAATTGGTTGAGGTGATTCAGCCAGATATGAGCATAATTTTATTAAATTAATTTTATCTTTGCTAATATATAGATTAGCATATTTTTTCAGTTCAAGGGCAGCTTTTAAAGCAGCTTTTAAGGCAACCTTTTAGGCTTATAATGTTTAACGGGAACTGAATATTTATATTAAAAATATTTTTATTTCTCTGATCTGGCTTGCAAAATTGTAGATTTAAACTTCTAAAGAGCTATGAGGTATGGAGGTTATTATCTATATTTATCATTCGCTGTGTTAGACAAAGCGTGGCATATAGTTCTACTCTCAACGCAGTTCACTCAAAATGTCTCGAAAATTGGGTGAAAAGTGATAACGGAGTGTTTTAACACAATGTTTTCTGCGAGCCTGAAGTTGCAATAAATACCTAAATTGAGGCCGTGACGCAGCGGGATAATGTCTGAATGTAAAACGATATTTGTTGATTCGAGTCATATTCAGGGAAATTAAGAATTTTCATTTATGAATCTAAAAACAAATTTATTTTAATAAAGAGACACGAAGAGAACTGTGTTACGAATATTTATCTATTCAGTATCTACTTACTAACTACAGTATATATGTATTCGAAATATAACACTAAATATTAAATGTTATACACAAATATGATAGATTTTTTAATTTGTGGCGTTTCGAGCGTTACAAAAATATGAAAGATGGTCTATACTTTTTTTTTACTTTCAACGTGTTTTCTTATAATTTATACTTTCTCGTAGGTATAAATGAAATTGTTTTTAAAAGAGTTTTTCCGGTTTCTCAAATATGTAATTCTTTACCAATTTATTTATATACTAGCGGCCCACCTGCGGCTTCGCCCGCTTGAACTACATGATTATTTATTTAATAAACAGAATTGACTGACAATTTTTTATTACATTCTGTTATTTTCAAATATACTTTTTTACTACACTACGTCTTATCGTAATTTTAAAACTTTGTTAAATTTGCCGATGTCAGTGAATAATTTAATTTACTTTTCAGAAACGGCCTTAAATGTTAAATTATGGATTTGGGTAAGGATTCATAATATTCTTTGTAAAATTTTTGCATATTGACTCCTGTAAAGTTTTTCCCGACTGCTAAGGAAGGGTTATGTTTTTCGCGCGTATCTTGTATGTATGTAATATTCTTTATTACCTCATATCTCCAGAACCGCTGAGCGGATTTACATATTTAAGGTATCGTTAGATTTGTATTAGCAGCCCAAGCGTTCTTAGATAGATGACGGTTAAAAGAAACAATCATGGCGGCTACGGGACGCCATTAGACTTAGTGAAAAAAAAAATTCGTTTCGAATACCACAATATGGGTATCAAATCCAAGAACTCAATACGAGAATTTCAAAAAGGTATATCATGACTATCATTACCATAATGAATTCTAACAAAAAAGTGAAAAATAAAAAAATATATTTGTAAAAATAAAAACCCCGACTGCAGAAAATTAAAAAGAAAGTAAACAAGCCCAATAGTTTATTAGGATTAACAGTCGGGACCTATAAGTAATTCTTCATTCAATAAAATCTTTACGAGGAACCTCGCATAATTTAAAGAGGTCCCGACCGGTGTAAAACACCTTTGTTTTTAAAGGTAATGAAATTATTAATGAATTGTTAGAAATTAAAAAAAAGATATTTTGAAAATATGACTTAAACAGCTGAATATACAAGATGGATCATAATATTTTCTTTTTTATAATAAAATAAATAGAAATACAAAAAAAAAGTTTGTGAAAAACAAACTTAGCACAATATGTTTCCCTTAACCTGGCTAACTTTAATAAATTATATAGATTGGAAGTGTCAGCGCTCCTTTTACGGGAACAGCATATAGGGTAAAATATTTTAAACCCATACTAAAAAAAATAATCAAGATATCTCAACAGTTTACACGTAGGACTTTTTTTTCATTTCACGGTATTTGTCCATACTATATTTCGTGTGACGCAGTTACGAATAGATACCAGTAGCGTAAAACATATACCACTACAAAAATACTACTAAAGGTTAAGCCACTTTGCCGCCAATACCTACGACTCGATTTCGGAATTAGGCGTTTGCGGCGGTTTCCCTTTGTTAAGTTTATGTGTGCGTGCGTTGTTCTTGACTAATGGCGTTTTATACAATTACTAATATACTACGTATAATACGTTTTTTACAATAATAATTTTATTATTTATTTTGTTTGAAAAATAACTTTTTCATTTTTGGAAAAAAAAATTAATTGTATTAGGCTTTTTAGAGTAGTTAAAACTGTAATTTCATTTAAAGTGGTGCTAACACTTCCATCCTGTATATTAACACAAGTGTGACAAAAAACTTTTAATTTCTCAGTCATTTTCAAATATCTTTTTATATATGATTTGTCATAGAGATGAGACAAAAGCTCTCCTTAAGTGTCAACACTTTGGAGATCGTCTTGATGAATGTCTTCTTCTAATAAGTCCTCTTCTCCAGTTGACTCGTCGGCAGATGCTAGTACAGCTTTGATTTAAAATTTTTGTATACTAGTCACTGCTACTTTTGTAGAGTGATAATTCAAAAAATAATTTCCATTTTACATGCTAAATGTACATTTTCGGTTTAAGTATTAGAAAAAAGTTATAAGATAAAGTTAGTATGACAAAAGTTTTTATAAATTCAAAATCGAATCGACTATCACTGTTCTAATAATAAGTTCCAAATAACGCTACAATTATTTAATCATTCATTCTTTATATTTATATCAGAGCGCTTGCTCTTCTAATGAACCGTATTCGAAGGAAGTTTGAAACAAAATTAATTTGCTTCAGTAAGCGTTACTTTGACAATAAAGAAGTTTAGGACCTTAAAATTGTAATTTTTAACGAATTTATAATATATAATGTAAACATTTTTATTTAATTGTTTAATTAATATTTTTTATTTAATTTAATATAATATAAACATTTTTATATAGTACTCGGGAGCTAACTGACTTGTTTTTGCTTCGATGTTACAATTAAAAAAAAAGAGCTTTTTAGTTTACTATGCATTTTTTAGTTTCACGCTGTATTCCGCAAATAGCAGTGTAGGCAGTAAAATCTATTGTTAAGACACTGCGTTCTCCACTTTCCGCTCAAGTTTTGAAACATTGCGCGGGATTTAACGCCGCGCTTTGTATTGTTACCATTGTAAGAAAATGAAAAAAAAAATAGCACTTCTTCGAGAAAGAATCAAATCTACAACTGTCGTGTTTACAGTCAAAGACTGTGTCACGAAAGCCTATAGAAAATTCATACACAAAATAAATTATTTTTAATTACTAGTATCAAAAATAAATACAATTTATCAAATTACCTTTATATTGAAGCCGTCGTGGCACAGGGACACAAGCCTGCGACTGTAAACGCGACCATTGTGATTGATTGATTCCCACTCAGGGGAATAACATTTTTAATATTTTCATTTCGTAGCCCTAGTAATACGACAAAGCACGGCGTTGAGCTCCGCCACTTAATGCAATACGCAATGCTTCAAGAATTCAGTGGATAGTGGAGAACGAAAGTGTCATAATGACAAAGGAGACTCTTCCCAGGTTCCATCTGCCGACTTTGCTATGTGCGGGATACAACGTGAAGCTGAAAACAAAATACTAATGATAAATCAGTCAGTCGTTTATGTCTGCAACATATGTATATTAAACAAATAAAAAAATCCTTATTGTACTTATTTACCTTAAACCCATTTGAATCTACATTCAAAACTATTCTCATTTTTAAATCTTTGTATTATATATTACAGTACTAATAATAAAAAATATATATGTCAGAGAAGTCGAATAGGTGTTATATAAGAGTAGAACCTCCGACCATGTCCTGGCTATGGTTCTACTCATATGTGAGCACATGACACATGTACAAACACTATTAAGAATGTAATTTTAAGATAAATATTTTTAGGAAGGCAGTTTTATATAATAACTGAAAGCATAAATAACTGAACAAATTCAAATGTAAACCAGTTAAGGAGGCTTATAATTGTTAGCATAATAAATAATAAGAAGGTAGTCAGTTAGTAGAATAGTCGTGTCAGACAAACATCAGTTGTTGATGATAGGATAATTAATGTTATCTTAGTCTTTAAATGATGTGAAGCTCGGAGCAGTGCCTGGGACTTGTGACCACAGGTATGGGCTTCAGGGGTCCACACCACATTTATAATTAAAATAATAATTAACCAAATATTTAATTATCCAAATAATCAAGGATAGCCAGTGGTGGAGCACGAGTAGTGCTCCGCACCACACCAGAGCCAAGAAACCCGTACAATACCCGTGCAGTCTTTTATACGATTGCTATCAAATAATTTGGAGGGAAAAATGAATAAGTATTGATGACGCTATCGCGTCATATAATGGCGTGATGTCGTGTAGGTATCGTATAAAGACGTATATCCAATTTCCACGATATATCGACAAGTACACATTAAAAATTAATATTCGCAGTATTTTATTCACTGTTATTTTGTTTACGGATGATTTGAAATGACTTTTGAGAACTTCATAACCTATAAACTAAGGTAAATTTTTTAAGCAAGTTTTTTACAGCGGGATCCAAAAATCCAGTACAAGCTGGAAGAGTAACGTAACAAAACGTCAAGTGTAAATTTGACCTGGAATTTGATCTCGAGGTAGTTACCTCGAGATCAAATTCCAGGGAGATATATGGGTACCTCTATATGGGTACCCAGTTTGGTACCCATATAGATCTCCCATTCTTTTGTCGGTAAAGTGAAGAAGGGCACATTACTTAATATTTAACTTGGATCTCATTTTACATTTGTTTTTGATGAGATATAATATTAAAGATTGATATATTTAGATATATTATTAAAGATAACGTATTTTTTTCACGCTTTAAGCTTTACGTTTTTGGTCACATGACAGGGCAAAAGGAACAAGTGGTAAAAATATTATATAACACTCTCCCCAACGTTCCTTAATTTACTGTATGAGTGGATCTCAATGCCACGCGTTACTCCACCCCGAGTGGATATCGAATCCACAACCGTCGTTTTTATAGTCAGATCTCAATCTTTTGCTTACTTACTTTTACTTACTTACTAATATTATAAAGGTGAAAGTTTATAAGAATGGATGTTCCACTTTCACACTATCACCAAAAATACTGAACGGATTTATATACAACTTTACAGTAATATCGCTTTTACGTCACAATAACACATAGGCTACAATTTAACCAATGTTTTTGTATAATTTAGCTATAATATAACAATAAATTAAGGCTAGTGAACCCGCGTTGAAGAAACTAATTTAATGTAAAATACTCAAACTAAAAAGAAGGAACAACCAAGGTTATAAATTTCAACTATACTGAAGAGAGTTGAATGTAGATACATTCAACTCTCACATCACATACCTCCAATTTCTAGTAAAAAAAGTGNCAGAATTCGGCAGAAAGTGGGGAACAGAGTGTTTTAACACTAGGTTCCCTCTGCCTACCCTTCTGTGTGCGGGATACAGCGTGAAGCTGATTTATTTATTTTATTATTATTTTAGTTTTATTAAAATAATGACTGGGTTGTAAAGCTGATGGTTGTCGGTTCGATTTTGAGTCGGAAAAACGAATTATTTTTATTTTTTCTGATTTCGCAAGACAAAGTAAAGCGTTGGGATCCACCGTTCAAAAGTTGTCTTAAATTTAAGTTCCATTGTTCTTATTTTTGTGGGAAAATGCGTGAAGTTATTTTTTTTAATTTATAAAAGGCCATCGTAATGAGGCTGTCGTAGCGCGTGAAACAAGCGTGACTGTGAACACAACGGTTATGGTTTCGATTCCCACTCGGGTTAGTGAAATATTTGATATTTTCATTTTTACGCTCTGGTTAGGTCTGAGTAGCTTTTTAGTAGGTAGGTGTAGATTCTTTCTACTTATTCTGCTATGTGCGGAATACAATGAATTCAAACGAAACTAATTTACTAATATAGACTATGAAATAATAAAAGGCGGGACAATATGACGTCATACTTTATCTTGAAATATGATCATAATTTTATAAATACTTATATTACAGTATAATTGTAACCTCAACGGTTGTCGATTCGATTACCAATCAGGGAGAATAAATCATTATCATTTTCTCGCTCCAGTAACCTTACAAAGCGTGGCGTTAAACCTCGCCGCTTAATACGCTGTGCCTCTAAAATTTGGCGGAAGTATGGAAGGGAGTGTCTTCACACTACGCCATCTGCCTACTCTTCTTATACATAATATATGGGATACAACGTGAAATAAAAAATATACGTATTGTAGGTACAGCTAATGCCTTTACCTTCATATAGAACTGCTGATTTATTAAGCGACCTGTAGTCACTACTACGAGTATTAACAAAGGCATCCATTAGAAAGGATCTTCGTTTTAAAAGGTTTTTATTTTCTATCTATTCTTCTTCTAAAACTTGTAGACGTCTATAAGTTTGTTCGCGTGGACTATAAGACGTACAAATGAAAATACGGGATTTTTTCCCGTTGTCGTTGGGATTTGTAATTTTGAGAGACCCCCTGTCTACTTCTTAGGACTCCCCTAAATTTTCTATTTAAATGCCAAATTATTATTTTTTAAATCTAGCAGTTTCATCTGTGCTTGCGTCTGATAGTTACTCAGTAACGGTTTTATATATATAGATATAATTCACATAATGTTATTATATTTATGTGTAAATATTGTTATTTTTTTAAAGTATAGTTTGATGAGTACTTCTTACATTTTTTTCTTTTTCATCATTAACACATTCAAAAGATATATATAATATACACTATTTGATATATATGCAAGTGAAAGCGATAGATATGAATTCAAACCCTACTTAGAGAATATTAATAAGGGGCTCATATGAAGGTGGTGCGCTATATAATAGTATGTATTTGTACCCATCCAAAACAATATAATATTTAAATATCACACAAGAAAATTGTCTTTTTCTGATATAATTATAATCAATTCTGTTTGAAACAAATAGAATTTCTGTAATTAAATAAGCCGAGGGTCTCTACGTTGATTATTGTTGTCTTTTATCATTCTCCCTTCGTATATTCTTTATTTAATACATCGCTACGAAGCTACATAGTTTATATATTAACACTCTAGAAACGTTGACTACGACTTCGCCCGCGTGGAAAAACTATAAATGGAATCTCTAATAATTTTTTTTCCTTCGATCAAACAGTCTCCAACTTTATAATATTGGTTAAGGTTTTATAGGATAAGTGAAAAAGACATAACAGGGCCGTATTTGGTAAGCGTAGTTATAAATTCAATTCAAGGACAAAATTATTTTCAGTTTCCTGTTCTCGTAACAAAATAGAAACCTCGAAGTTCATCAGTCAACATGCATTATCCCGAAAATTGAGCAGAAAGTGATGAGTGGAGTGATTTAACACTAGAATATTTTTTTTTTATGGAAAAGACAAGTCAAACGAGGGTTCGGGTCATTTGATGGTAAGAGATTACCGCCGCCCACGCGCTACAGGATTGCCCATCCCGCATTGCCAAATATTTCTCAATAAAGCCGTAATGGCATCCAAAGTGTGCTGTTTTAATTATCTCTAAGACCGCTACATAAAAGTGCTACGTATTAAGTGAAACTCCTAATTTACATACGAATAACGACAGAAACCTTTACAAGGGACCACAGATACAAAACAAAGTCGTAATTTCTACGGCTCTTATCCCAAATGGGAGTTTTTTATTAGATTTTTTATATATTTTATAACCAAAGTAATGATAAAAAATATCCATTTTAATATTACGTTTGTATGTGGTAAATTTGTTTACCTAGTTTACCTAGTATGTTTGTGGTAGTGTTTGAGTTATATAAAGAAGATTGTAGATCCAATTTTTTTTCTCCATTTTAATATAATACCTTAACCTGTATACAGGTTAAGGTTTGTAGCTATGTAAGCAGAAAAGTATATAATATAAATATAAAGATACTCCATTCTCCATTATTTGCACTATTAAAAAAAATATCCAACTAAAATTTTGATTTTCAAATTATGCGTTTTTTATATTATATTTGGGAAGTATGTTCAGTAGAAATGGAAGATACGAGATGAATGTGGAAAGGCGTATTGCTGCCAGTAACAGGGTGAACGGAGCCTTAGCTGCATTTATGAGACGGCGAAACGTCAGCACAGCTGCGCGTTTGACCGTACACAATGCAGTGTTGGTACCGACACTGTTATGCTGTGTAATACCCACGTTTCGCTGCCGTATGGCAGCGAAACGTGGGTATTACAGAAGAAGAATGAAAGAAAGATGAATGCCGTGGAGATGCAATCTCTTTGTAGGATATGCGGAGTTAGCTTAGCTGATCGAATCCCTAATGAAGAGATACACAGAATGGCAGGTACTAGCGAGGATGTCACGGTGAGAATGAAGAAGAATGTGCTTAGCTGGTTTGGGCACGTCGAACAAATGAGTGATGAAAGAATGGTAAGAGAGATAGGGGAAGACCTCGGTTGACCTTCGAAAATACAGTATCAAAAATACTGGAGGAAGGTCACGTAAAAAGCATGAGGACCCCCCGGAGGGCATGTATGAAGAGATTGATGACAGTGGACGAGGCGAAAGAGTTATGTAGAGACCGTAGCATTTGGCGCTCCGTTCTCTCTGACTACCCCGCTAAAGATAAAGCGTGAAGCTAAGCTAAGTTTAAATTATCTTATAAAATTGTGATATTTAATATAAATATTTAAACCTTATTTCAAAATTCTATTCTTAGTGGTCTCTTATGATCTACATAGAATATATTTTTTTAGATTCTAGGTTTAACGGATTAGGCTGTGCGTTGGTCTATCATTATATCAATCACCTGAAAGATTTACAAAATGCTTTTTTATAGCTTCACGCTGAATCTCGCACATAGCAGAGTAGGCTGAGATAACTTGGAAATCTAGTGTTAAGAAACTCTGTTCCCCTTATGACAGTTCCGTTTCCTATTTTCTGCCGAATTCTAGTGGTAGAATTGCGTATTGAGTGGCGGAACTTAACGCCGCGCTTTGGCTCGTTCCCGGAAATGAAAATATTAAATATTTCATTCCCTGTGTGGGAATCGAACTCACAACCAGTCGCGGTTACATTGCTTGTGTCTTAATTACTAGACTTTCTAAATACTTCTATCCATTATTCGTGTATTTCGTGGACTTTAAGTCCCGAAATGAAAAATCTCGTACTTTCCCGTTGTCGTAGTAACTTAGCGATGTTCTCTCTTAGTGCAGAGGAGCAAAACATTAGTCAAACATGCCTAATAAATAAATAAGTATATGGTAGAGATGTTTTCTGCTTTGGTCAATATTTTTAAATTAGCATAGAGACAGATTTTTTTACTATTATATATTTTTTCGATTCTAATAACTATCTCGCTGTCTCTTACAAATACGGCAAGTGAGTGGAAATAAGTTATAATATCGAACGACCTTGACATCGTTATGGTGAATCAAATGAAAAACATGACGATATTTTATATGCTATCTGTTCCCGTATCCACACGTCAAGTAGTCTCATGTGCGCAATTGTTTTTATTATCACACAACACAATATTTAAAATTGTTTATAAAATTTATAATAAATACGTATTTATTGTGTTAAAAATGATAATAATGTATTTTCATTTTAAGGCAAATTCAATAATACAAATTATTTGTATAGACTTTTGTATGCATTTTTTAATAATTGTACAAAAAACTGCTGCCAGCAAAGTAGGCAGAGGCAACCTAGTGTTAAGACATTCCAATAGTTTTCGGTCCAATTTTTTAGACAAGTGCTTCATCTTCTTAACATAAAAAGGAAATGAAAATAATTAATTTTCCCGAGTGGTAATCGAACCCACTTCCGTTAACGCGTTGTCATATACAATAAAACATGATTAATTGACATGGAAAATTACAATCCCTTCGCAAAGTCTTGGCTTATTCACAAAGGTTTCAGTAATAAAATTTGATTTATTGAGTATATTAGGATCGAAAGATTGTTCTTGAATATTCTATTGCGTTTCGCAAGTCACCACTCCAGTACAAATTAATCAGTTCTAACAGCAAACAAACAAAAAGGAATTATATGAATGTCATGTGATAAAATACATACCTTTTTTCCGCATATTAGTTCCTCCACTCCACACGCAATATCTTGAGGATTGGACGGAATGTATAAAACGGAGTGTCTAAACACTCGGTTCCCTCTGCCTATACAAAAAGAACTGCAAATCTAAAATATAGTGCTGCTTTTACTAAATATTAGTTTGACTAATAGTCGAACCCAACAATCACACCAAAAATAAGACTATACCTGCACCGCTTCATGATAGAGTCAGTATATTGGTTCGTTTATTAATGTCACTGTTGAACTTTGACGCGATATAATTACAAATAACACGGTTCAGGATAATAAATCCTGTTTTTATTTAGGCATGAATGAGAAAACATTTATAGTATGTGTAAAGATATATTATTCAAATATAGCAGAAAAAATAAATTATATTTAATATGGATGCCAGTCGTGGCGACAAGTGGGTTCGATTACTATTATAGGAAATTTATTATATTTTATAAATTATTATTATAGGAAATGAAATATTTAATATTTTTATTTCCTCGCTCTGGTAAGCGGACAAAGCGTCGCGTTGAGTGAGAAAATTTGGATTTGGCGAAAAGTGAGAAACGGAAGTGTATTTGGAACGGAGTGTCTTAATACAAAAAATACAATGTCTTAAAACTGTTACTGCTTGTCGTGGCTTGTGGAATAAATTTTGCTGAAAATGAGAAAAAAAGTAAAAAATAATTAAATAAAATTACATTTAATGATAAAATTATTTATTAATTCCTTTTTCAATAAATTATTTTTAAAACTATTATATTATTTTTTATGCTATGCCTACGTTTTGCATACGAAGTGTTAAAGCGCTCTATTTTACATTTTCCGTCGAAATTCAATATTATACTTAATAGCAGCCGTAACAAGCCGTATTTTATCTCATCAGACTGTAACGAAAATAATTTTATATTACATGACAATTGAACCCATGACCATCGTATATATAATCGGAAACTGCGTCACTGCAATACGACGGCTTGAAAACAAAATAATATTTATTTACTGAGCAATGTTCCTTTGAGAACCCAAAGATTCTTTTCTACAAACGTATTTTATGATACACTCATTCGTATACTAGAAGGAAACATTTTAGCTAAAAATATATATTTTATTTACAGATTTAATATATTAAGATTTTTATTTATTATATACAACCGTTCGTCGTCGTAGCGCAGTGACTGTTTGATTTCTACTCACGGGACTGCTAAAGAAAACTACAACCAACTATAATTTTTTTTTGTCTGTACGTATCATTCATGTTTTCATTTTTAGTCTATTATACTATATACAGAAATCGAAGATTTTCACTTTCTATCTTCTATCCAAATTTCCACTTTCTATCTAACAGAAAATACACAGACGAAACTACTGGACTTAGTCTTAGACTGTGGCATAATTAGGAAGTGTAGGAGAGTTTTCTTCTTCTTCTTCTTCCATTACTATGAAAACGACAAAAAATGCCATTTTTTATACATCTAATTAATTTCCATGAAAAAATCCAAGTTGCAGACGACGACTAATTGAATATTTCCCCATGACAAAATATAAAAAAAAGAGTTTTGAAGAAAAAATCTTAGAAGACACACTGACATAAAACTGTGTCCCACTAACTCCAGATTTATATTCACGGTATCACGCATGCGTGCGGTCGCTTGGAGGGGTTAGAACTGTATAGATAGTGGATGTCGTTGGACGTATACTGGTACAAGTGTGATATGACGTGTTTAAGTGAAGTGTTTAAAGTGTAATGTGCGTGTTTCGGAATTAATACGGGGTAAGTACCTTTTTTTGACTCTACCCTCTATTTTATATTTTTTTTCTGGCAATTTTCTAGTGGAGCTTAGTTAGGTTGAATCAAAGTTTGGCAAAACTTTTTCAATTTCAATGTTTATATTAATAATTAATTAGGAATCGTTATTTTTTTCTTTTAAGGAGTTTCATAGAACATTTGTAAAATCTTTAGGAGTACAAAATTTATAAACTTAATAAAGGTGTAGCATTAATTTTAACGAATACATAACTAATCAAAGTTTTGATTTTTTTTATTTTTATATTCTTGTGTTTAAAATTTAAATATATTAAAAGGGTATTATGTATATTTAATCTTCCATAGTATTTTTATTTAACTGTAATACAAACTGTATATAAAAAAATGTCGGCACCTTCATTTTTATTGAGGTTAAGATTTTTTTTGTAATTTTTAAAGTATTATAAGCGTATTTACTTTAATAAAAGCAATATTTTTGATAAACAGTTTTAATGCAGAGAGAAGAATTATGTAACTTCTAAACATTTTAATGATAATATATTTAAAAGGCTTTCTACATGAAAGCTTCATTAACACAAACTGTGCTTCGTAAATTGGACGTATAATTTTAACTACACTTAACGAAATGTAATTTATGCTCACAACGTGTATCGCACGCGTAAATGTAATTTTGTAAATCATTATCATATTTTCCTGTTTACCTACAAACTTATTTATCGAAGGTTGATTTTAATCATATTTAGATTAGGAAATGTATGGAAATGTTAACTTAGTGTGACTGGAATCCGTGCTTCTTGAAACCATCCAGGGTCGGACTTGGAAGGATTCCAAGAGGCGCGGCTTCGAGTCCCGCTACGTTCAAATTTTTAAACGTTTTCTAAATAAATATTACGTACATTTTTCACCCTCAGTGTGGGAAAACACTTCAAAAATATAAAATATCATATAAAATATATAACTTCATGTTTTTGCATATCATAGTGAATTACTTAATTTTCCAGGTTCTGCCAGTTTAGATATGGCTGTATACAGAATAGCCTTCCGAGCCAGTTTCAGCTTTATTTTTTTTCCACGAAAATTGCTTGTAAAGGTCTATTTTGAATTGATAATATTTTGAATTTGAATTTGAGTATTGTGTAACGGAGCTTGAAATCTGCTTGAACGTATAACGTAATGAATATTTCTTAAAATAATACTGAAAATGCACTAGCTATTCACCATGTGAAGCTTAGTATAAAGATATCTAATCTTTATGCTAAGCTGGCACGACATGATGGCTCCAGATTCAATTTCCAGTTTGGGCAATTTTAACTAATTTTTCTTTTTCCTAGTTTGGTTATACAAAATACAATATAGAGTTTTATTTAATTATATGCAGTTTCTTTGGCCCTGGAAATTAAAAAAAAGCTTTAAAGACAAAAGATTACATATCAAAATATCATCTTATGTCAGATGTAGTTGCAGCAAAATCACTTATGAATTATAAAGTTATGTATTATAGAAATGCCAATAGTCTCAGTTTTGTCATAATGGAATAAGTATATTTCTTTAAAATATTAAATTAAATTAGAGATTGAGGCCTTTGTGACCCAGGGGTACAAGAAAGTGACTGTAACATGACAGTTGTGGGTTCAATCTCCATCTCCATCTCCAAAAATTGATTTATATTTACTCAAATATCAATACGTAAATTATGTCTTAATTTGAAATATCTTTGCGGTATCGATAGTCTATTACAACTACGCAATATTACTTAGAAGTTACTAAGATAGTTAAAATGTTTATTATTCAACTGAATCGCTTATATTGCACGCTCTATCAATCACTCATTGTCTTTACTTATAAATAACTGATAACTACGCTTTTATAATTTTCCAATAAGTGATTTGAATTTAGAACCTTTTTACATCTAAATGGGGCACGGACTGTCTTAACATTAGGTTCCCTCTGCCTATTCTACTGTGTGCGGGATACAGCGTGTAGTTGATTTTTTTAAATTTTTATTTATATTCAAGATCGTATGTATGGTAATTAATAAAAACTATAAACAATCATATGGTGTACGTATAATACACCTATAATACACAATACACGTACGTATTCTAAATTTGATAATCGAACATGCTACAAAAAATATTAGTAGATTAGTTTATTTTTTGTGTGTCAAGCTTCAGACTTTAGAAGCATTAGTTTTTAGATAAACAGAAAACAAAAGAAAAACCAAATTTGTGATTTTTTCAATTAATACATTTTTCAAACGTGTTTGAATAAAGAGAGTATTTTAACATTAGATTCTTGGCTGTCTGCTTTGCGGGAAAAAGCATAAAACTATTAACTTATTTCCGCTCTGATCGAAAATAAAAAAAACCGGTTAAGTGTGAGTCGAACTTGCCCACCGAGGATTCTGTATCAATTTCAAGCTCATAGTCTTGCTTGTCTATGTGATTATAGATTGTCTATGGAAAGTACAACTTATAAATTTAAAATTACTTAAAATATCTATAAATTTGCACTTTTCCGGATATTTTCTATTCCTTGCATCATAAGTGATCACTTTATGCCAAATTTTATAAATGTAGGTCCACGGGAAGTACCCTTTTTTTATAGATTTTGATTACGCGGAGAATTTCATACAAAATGCAGCAAAATCTATGCATGAATGCTCGTATCTTTTGATTGCGTTAACTTAATTTTTTTCTTTTCTTTTTTATTAGAATTATTCTCGTGGATCTACTTCTATGAAATTTTGCACGAAGTGAGAACTTACTTTCATTAATTTCTTTCAAGTACCTGAACCTTTGTCTTACTCGCATTTAGTTGTGTTACTGTACTATAATATTAAAATTGGTATGGAACCCTCGATGAGCGAGTCCAACCCGCAATAAGGCAGTTTTTTTATACTAATCTTTCTTTAAGCTGTTTATCGAAAGTTAAAAGAAGATAAAAAGTTAATCTTGAAATAAAAAGTGAAATTGTAGAGGCGATAAATGTTTTAAAAGTTTTATTCGCGATCTTAAAGGACATCTATCTAGCTGTAGACCTCACTCATATTATACTATGAGAAAAATTAAGATTACAATTATCTTATTGCATAACTATAGTAACAGTGAAATACGATTTATTCTCAAAATTTTTCCGACATTAAAAAAAATATTGATTTATATTTAAAATATCTTTTAGGGCTGCGTACCTCAAAAGCAAGGTAAAAGCGGAGCCCTTATATGATCACTTTGTTATCCGTCTATCCATTTGTCAAGATCATTTATCTTAAGATTACGTGGAAGCACCAAGCTTAATTTAATATTAAATATTCAAGTATATAGTCTCTAGAAGCACAATAAAAATCAATCTTTTAAGTTAACACAATCAAAAAATACGAGAATTTATGCATCTTTTTTAAAGCATTTTGTATAAAATTCGCCACGGATTCATAATCTATAGAGATACTTGTGGACCTACCGTTATAAAATTTGAGAACTTACAATACAAATAAAGGAAAAAATCCAAAAAATAAATTTTTTTAGGTATTTTATAAAAAAATAATTTCTAATTTATATTCGTAGTTCATTTCATACAAAATGAGTGAATATGGTCGCAAACTTAAATAAGTTGTATTTCCCGTTAACTTACAATCTTGAAGTGGTAAAGGTAAGTAAAGGTGCGGAAGCATCAGTAAGTGAGTCGGACTGACACTTAACGAATTTTATTTTCATATATTTCCTACATATTTAGGACGAGTCCGCACTCGTCCGCAATTACATTTACATTGACTGTGAAACATTAAAAATTATTTTTTTCCCGTTTCAAATTTCAAATTTGTCATGAGACAACGTTCTACTCCACGTTGTTCGATCTGAGTGTTGTATCTCAGTCACTCAGTAATGGACGAACTTTTAATGCAATGTCGTATTGAATATCGGAACCATATGCCACAAATGGCTCAACCAGATAGCTGAAGTATTTTTTTATCCCGCTCATAACAAGGTAAGCAAGGAAAATCTAGTGCTACAACACTCCATTTACCAATTTCTTTCTTTACCTTTAAATTTAATCAAGTATATCATAGGAGGTAGAGATCCTAGAGCTAAAGCACATCGTTCTCTGCTTTTCTCTCAAATTGAAATCACTGGTTGTTAAGTAGCCTGGGTATATTATACTATGAGAAAAATTAAGATTACAATTATCTTATTGCATAACTATAGTAACACGTCAGCGATTTGTTGTTTTATATAATAAAATTTTAGATAAATATTATGATTCAATGAGAAATAATAATTTTATATGTTTAAATAACGAATTTGTATATGAAATAAAACAAATATCAATAATTAATTAATCTATCCTGTAAATACCCTTAATAAATAAATAAAAAATAATACTTTGTATAAATATTTGGCTCAACACTTATTTAAAACACGGTTTCATCTGCTTAAACTTATCTTATATTATTATTCCTTTAAAGTTTTATCTAAATCAGTTCAGTAGTTATTGCGTGAAACTAAAACAAACACATCTCTTTACCAACTATCACATTTGTAATATTAGTAGGATTATCTACAAAAAACTTATAAAGATCCATACACGGAAGGATTAATTATATTGGAAATATTTACATTTTCTCTCCCCGACTTCCAAGGAGATGCAATGTCTCGAAAATTTGTAAAAGCTGGGAATAGATTGTGCAGAACCAAGGAAAAAACGTCAAATATAAATTATAAATACAATTGTACTATTTATATATTTCATTTTATTTATTGAATTTAAACCAGTGATCTCTGGAGTTAATATAAACGACAATTATATACATACCCTACTGGTTCTCTACAATTTTATGTCTCTAAACCTTAATCAACCCCTTTGTCAACCTGCCACAGTACCTTATTTATTATTCGATGGAAACTTAAAAGAACTAATTGTATACTCTCTAACAAGTGAAATAGAACATTAAAGACCAAATGTTACTGATAGATAAATGAGCGTATGTTTACTTTTAATATATTTTTACAATATACTAGCGACCCGCTTGCGTCTTCGCCCGCTTCAAATACGCATTTATTTACTTAGTAACCTGGATTACTAACATTATCAATTTAAACACAATATCTTTAAATTAAAAACCCACCAAGGGCAAGTCTCGTACTACGTACTACATACGAGGGGTTCCGTATCATTATCTATAAAAACAACAAAAAATCATGTCTGTTGTATGGAAACTGCTTCAAATATTTATTTTATATTCTGTTTTTAGTATTTGTTGCTATAGCGGCAATAAAACACACCATTTGTGAAAATTACAACGATCTAACTATCACTATTCATAAGATACAGCCTGGTAACGTATAGCAGATTCTTAGTAATAAAGTCTTGATTCATCCTTTGGATACGAAACCCTAAAAACTAAAATTGAGGCCGGTCGTGGCGTAGAGGCACAAAGTGTTATTGTAAAATCGACTGCTTGTGGATTCGATCCCCACTAGAAGAGATGAAATATTTATTTACATTTATATTTTCATTTCTTCGCTCTGGTGTCGAGGCAAAGCGCGGCGTTGAGTTCCGCCACTCAGCTCGCAATGCCTCTAGAATTCGGCGGAAAGTGGGGAACGGAGTGTCTTAACACTAGGTTCCCTCTGCCTGCCCTGCTGTGTACGGGATACAGCGTGAAGCTGATTTGATTATTAAAAACTAAAGTCAATGTAATAAAACTTTTACCTTACATCAATTTAGTCGAACAAAATACTTTTATATAGATATAATTTTTCATTTATGAACCGATTGAAACAAACACTAAATTTTAAAAGGAATGTAACCATTAGTTGCGGAGATATTTGCGAATAAATATACAAACAGTAATAAACATACACGTATAAAATTCAGCATATTTAAAAGCACAAATCATATTCAAACAATAATACATACATACATTTCAAACTGTCAATATCTTTTTTTTAGTTTCAAGCTGTATCCCGCACATAGTAGGATGGACAAAGGGTAACTGGGATCCTAGTATTAGGACACTTCATCCCCTTTAAGACATTTCCATCTCCCTCAGAAACATTGTGTTAACCTTCTTTTAAGCGATAAAATAAAATAAAAAATATAAATTCAACAAAAAATCTTATTTTCTCTTTTCTCAGATCATTTAATGCATGAAAGCTTACTACGACGTAACATTTAGCAGCTCTTCATTTATCGAAGCTCTCGTATCGTTAGCCGTTTAACCACAGTATTGTTCTATTATTTTATACAGACTTGGTAAACTTGGTCAATTAAAATTCGATGCTACAGAACTATCTCTACAAAGGCTCTTTTTCCTTGATATTTTTTTAGCTTCACTTTATATTCCTCATAAAATAGATATCTATAGGCACTCTGTTCCCCACTCTCTACCAAAGTTTTAAGATATCGCGTGTTGAGTGAGTGTAGTATGTACTAGCGGCCCGCCCGCGGCTTCGCCCGCTTAAGCTTCATGATTATTGATCTAATAAACAGAAATGACTTCTAATATGATTTTTATTACTTTAATCTGTAATATTCTAATATGATTTTTTTACTACATTATCGTAATTTTTATAAGGACTTTTGATTGTTTTGAATTAAAAAAAACGACCAATGTTGATATTTGATATTTATATAATATACATAAAGCTAATTATTTTTTTTACGTATATATTTTTGTAACATTACGTTCTTTTTACCTACGTAATGTACGTCTCATCATAATTTTAAAACTGTTAAATGTGCTAATGTCAGTGAATAATTTAATTTAGTCTTTCAGAAACAGCCTTAAATGTTAAATTATTGATTTGAAGGATTCATAATATTCTTTGTAAAATAACTGTAATGATTGCATATTAACTCCTGTACAGTTTTTAAATTAGTTACATATATTATTGGCTAAATGTACAATTGGTAAATATATAGTTATTACAGAGTACACGTGGAAAGGCTGGTTGTAGGCATTTTTATATAGATTTATTTCAAATGAATGAACGAACCGAAGAATCTATGTATTTACTTAAGATTTCTTTGAAGATCAAATCGATCTTTATCTATATGTTGAATTAGTTATGACTTCAACTTAACTGTTATTATTGAATTTTGAACGTAACCTTCACTAACAATTCAATTTTGTTTACTTTATTGTTTGTACTCTGAACAATAGTGCTTTAAAAATATATATTTTTATCAACAGTCATATAACTAAGACGTTTCGAATGTCATTCTTTAGCCAAGAATCTTACCAGCGCGATTGCTATATAACATTCGCAGGCAAACTAATGCGTTGAGTTCATACAAATGATGATAACTTTTTTTAATGAACCGATTTTGATGAAACAAACTTCAAATGTTAAGTTGAGTTAAAACAAAGCAATTGGTGAAATTTTATTTAAGTAAATCAGTTCAATACTTTCAGAGAAAAATGTGACCATACAAATAGGCAGACATACAGACAGAAAGACTTTCTATTATTCTTTTTAAGTGTTCCTAATATTCATTTCAGTCAATTACTAAATGTACAGACAAAATATTTTTACTGTTTATNATATATTTATATATATGTATATGTATATATGTATATATATATAAATAAAATAAATCAACTTCACACTGTATCCCGTACACAGCAGGGTAGGCAGAAGGAACCTAGTGTTCAAGACACTGCGTTCCTCACTTTCTGCCGAATTCTGGAGACATTGCGCGTTGACTGGCAGAACTCAACGCCGCGTTTTGCCTCTACACCAGAGTGAAGAAACGGAAATATAAATTTAAGTAAATATTTCATCTCCTCGTAAATATCTCATCTTAACTAGTTTTAGCCCACAATTTCCTTTCTAAACTCCATTTTCGTAGGAAATTTCTAGAAATCCTCTCTCACATACTCTATTACTAGAGCTCTTTTACACTCTCCAAGTAACTTATAATACATGACAAGTTTTAATGCCAGAATGAAAGGGCGTAACTGTAAACGAGATGATTATTCGGCTTCCACTCGAGGGAATGAATAATTTACATTTATCATTCTATCATTTCACACATTCATCTCTTACAAGACAAAGCAAGGTGTTAACCTCTGTCGGTCTATACCCAATGACTGATTTTGACTTAAAATCTGAGAATACAATGTCTTAATAATAAGTTCTCACTGCTGTCTTATTATATACTAATACATAGTAAAGCTATATTAAGATCTATTAAAGGCTAATGACAATATTAATTATAGAACAATAAGATTAATAAAATCATTGCCAATATACACGAGTTAGAAGCATAATAGTATCATAATCTCCTATACAATACGCAAATAGATATATAAACAATAGGTACGATGATTCAATTAAAGCACATTGCTATTGTTTCTATAATATTTGACTTATAGATCTATGACTATATAGAATTCAACTTAATTTCTATAATATATTACGATAGAGCAAGCTGTTATAAGTATATTACAATACTGAGCGAAAATGTAGAGAAAGGGTGACTAAGAGAATATTTTTATATAAATATCTTTATTTTCCCTCTTTGGTAAAGATAGAACATAAAGTTAAGTTCCACCAATCAACGAGCAATATTTTTTCATTTACGCTGATCCTGCACTATTCATTTCTTTCAAAAACTAGAACCCTTAACTTACTCGCATTCAGGCTTAGACCTTCACAAACACCACAATCTTATTTCAAAGTGGTGAATAATGTCTGGAACTCGCATTTTGATGACAAAGCGTGGGATTGAATTCCGCCAATTGTCACGCTGTGAAAAATTAGAGAATGGGGAAGTGTTTATGCGGGATATCTACATAATTATATAAAATTATTTCGGTACCAAGTGACCGACAGACATAGCAGAATCTACAAAAGTGCTCCCTTAACACTCCCAAAGGAACTTACATGGTTAAATTCAGTACTAAAAAAGGATTTTTCGAAATTCTCGAAACTTTGTATACTCTCTCTAAGCTCATGAAAAGCGTTATTTTCTGTTATATTAAAGCTTTTATGTAATTCATTATAGCTGAGTGAAATTAAGAATATTATCATAAATGAGGACGTACTCTTGTGTGATCAAATATAAATCTCTGCAAATTAAAAAATACTGTCAAATTTGAACCTAAAACTAAAACCTGTAAGTAAAAAAAAACATTTTTACTTATAGCTCCGTTTCAAAGACAGTTTAATTAGTGTTGCATTATAAATGTTGAAGCTATGCAAAATTGTGAATGGCATTCAATTTGTTATCGACGTGACACTTGCTATTAAGTGAGCTTGTTCCGTTTTTCACATTGTTTATACAATATTATTTTTTTCTTTTCTTTTTTCAACAAAAAATAATGTTTGAGAAAATGTATAAGCGTTTGTGGTATGTTGTGGGATCGATTCCCACTGGAGGTAAGGAATCATAAAATATTTTCATTTTCCTCGCTCTGTTGTTGTAATTTAACCACAATCGTATAGTTATCTTGAACTAATGCTACCTATAGATGTTAGCTACAAAATTTCATAATTCTAGGTCAACCGGAAGTACCCTATGAATTTTGATTCCCTTTATAATGTCGAATTACTAAATAAATATAGAAATATATTTTATATCAGGAAATCATATGGCCGTAGATCTGATTATATGTTTTGAATTTCAACTCAATATCTCCAAGCGTTCATGAGATAAAGAATCTTGACAGCCAGATAGATGGACAGAGGGACAGACAGACAGATGAACATACGGACAGACAGATAGACAGACAGACAACAGAGTGATCTTATAAGGGATTAATTTTTCCTTAAAAAGTACAGAACCATATAAATAGTTTTTTTAAGTAAAAATAAATTGTTTGAAATGTATAAATGTAAATCTAACATACATATATATATCTACACACATAATATGTATATCTTCAAAATATATAACCGCGTTTTTAGCGTTAACCATGTCATACCAAGTATATCCATTTATTACAAGGAATTTCTTCAAATTAGGCTTTCATCTTTTTTTCGTGGAACTGTTTGATTTCCGGTGTGCGATGGATGATGCGTGGATGTTTTATTGATATATTATAATATGTAACTATATATTATTAGCTTCACGCTGGATACCGCACATAGTAGGGATCAAGTAATGTGTGACAATATGGATTCAAGTCGTGAGTCGGGATTAAACCCACAACCACCCTTTTTAATGCAACGCACGCCCGCACGCACGCCCGCACGCACGCCCGCACGCACGCACGCACGCAAGCACGCACGCACGCACGCACGCACGCACGCACGCACACACACACACACACGTGTGTGTGTGTGTGTGGAATGGTTACAGGTCACAATTCAAATCATCTTTTTTCTACCAAACTTTGGCACCAAAAATAAAAAATAAAAAACTCATCATAGGTAGGCGATACTATTCATAAACTTTTTAACTTTTTAACTTGCTTAATTAGTCGGCATAGGCAAAGCATTGAGAGATTTTTGTAGAGTGAACAGAAAAGTTCCTAATTTTAAAAATGATTGCCTTTTCCACAGCGCTAGCGCGAACGTGATCGCGTTACTAGCAATTAGTAAAGTTGAATACATGTACGAAAATTTTGAATTTTACAGCATTTCTTTTTTTTTTTAGGGTAAAGCTATGTAAACTAAAAATAGAATTAAGAAAGTATGAAATGATAAGTCACTATGTTTTCCACTTTTATGTTATAGATATTTTAATAAGCATAAGCTTATAGGCCATCGTGGCGTAGCGGATTCTAATAGTTGAAGCAATTAAAATACATACGAGCACAATGAGCAGTGTTGAGTTCCGCCTCTCAACACGCAATATCTCGAATTAACTCGGTAAAAGTAATGTAAATTTTATAGCAAACAGTAAATCTTTACTCAAAAATAATTTTGTAACCAAATTTTCAATGGTGTCGTAGCGCGTCAAAACAAAACGAATGTCCATCAATTAATATATTACACCTACAACCAAATGTACGTAGATACAAACATATATAAAAAATCATAATTATCTTTATCTTTAAATATATATAAATATTTATATTATATATTTATTTATTTATTGTTTATTTATCTTGTATGACTTTATTGTTTTAAATATTATTCTGATCTTATTGAAATTTACTCAGAAATCTTCTAATTCAAAAGATAACATAAAAAGTACACTGTGTCATATCGAAATGATTATAGCCTTCCTAGATAAATTGACTGTACGACACACATTCAGAACCAGTAGTTCCTGAGATTAAGGCATTCCTCGAAACAATCTCGTCATCTTTAAAATATTAAGTATAGAGTAATCAGCTTCACGCTCATGCACGCACGCAATTCAGCTTCAGGTTCCCTCTGAGACACTCCTTTCCCCACTTTCTGTCAAGTTCTGAAGGCATTGCGTAATAAGTGGCAGAACTCAACGCCGCACTTAGCGTCGACACCAGAGCGAAGAAATGGAAATATAAATGTAAGTAAATATTTCATTTCCTCGAGTGGGAATCAAACCCACAATCAGTCGTCGTTTTACAGTCACACTTCGCCGCTGCGCTACGTCTGCCCTCGAAATTTAAGTATAGAGTAAAGATTATTATAATCAAATTTAGGCATCCAATATTTTATTTATAATAAAAATATTACTTTTATTTTTATCAGCTTCACACTATATCTCGCACACAACAGTAGACAGAGAAAAAATTATTTCGACACCAAAGCCATGAAAATATTAAATACTTTATTTCCTCGAGTGAGAATCAAACCCACAACAGTCACAATTAGTGCCCCTGTGCCACGACTGGTCTCAAAATGATCTAAAAATATTAGTACCTATTCACAGAATAAAATTTATACTAGAAAAATTCTTAGTATTACAACGTTTAATGCTCTTCGTTTACAAAAGGGCTCGTAGAAAGAATCGACGTTGCGATTCTCAGGAAGAATGCAACTCGCATTCTATTGAAATATCAAGTTCGAAATCATGGTTGAAGCGGTTTCACGGTAAATTAAATGGAAGGAACGACTTTACCATACTTAGGTAGGAATTGTCTTGTGTATAGTAAAAAAATGTAATACAGGGGCATAAAGTGGGCACAAAAAAATATTTGTCCGAATGTTTAACTAACTTAACTTTAGTTTTATTTCTTCCTTCTGGTAACAATACATAGCGTAGCGTTGAGCCGTGAAAATTCGATGATGCGTGGAAAACGGATGAACGAACATTAGGTTCCCTATCCCTACCCTTCTATATACGGGCTATTCTATACAGCCAGCACCTAAAAAATCTAGTAAAATACTCGAAATAGTGATGATGACAAAGAACACTATCACTAAGCTTAGCAACTTGCATACACTCAAAGAATAATTTAATTTTTTTTCCGTCATTTTTCAATCGCTCGTATAATTTATATAAATAACTATTATACAAAATATTTGCCAAATTACATTTTTGATACAGGATTCTTTTATCAACTACCCACTCGTTGTTCATTCACAAAATCATCTATAAATAATTTTCTAACAGAAATTATATTATAATACCTGAGGCGGTATCTTAAAAAGGTTATATTTAATAGTCTATTATATCTTTGTGAAAAGGCTATCACTCGCCAGAAGGCTACCTCGACTATAGAATATTTTCAATGCCTAAGGGAATCTTTGGATTTTTTGCACACAAGCGGTTTCGTTTCACATTTTTATGACCGTTGGCTATGGATGGTAACTTATTCTTTGTAATAAGGTGAAAATTTGCAAAATTATGTATTTATCCAATGGTATAATGTATTAATGTACGAATCGTTGTCGTCAGTGTCTCTTACTTTAGTTTATATGTTAAGTAAGCCAGAAGGAATCTAAAGTTCAGACACTCTGTTTGCCATTTATCGCTAAATTTTTGAGACATAATAAACAACATGTAACTGATATCCCAAACACGTTTAAAATATTATTTAATAAATAATACTTTGGCTCGTGATGTGTCTAGTGGTTAGAACCGTTTATAGTTGTGATCGTGAAGAACCCAAAAACTTTTAGAGATTCAGAGGTAACAGTATTAAGAATTATATTATATTATGCCATTAGAAGGTATCGCTTCAATAAGATATTTGCCATCAGAAGGTTATTTAGATAACTGGAAACTCGACAATATGATATTGTCATAACTCGAAGCTCGTCCGAAGAAAAGCCAAGAGCGCGTCCTATCTTCCTCTCCACTATAACTGCGAGCTAGTTATAATAAAAGGAAGAAAGAGTAGGGGCACCGTCCCGCCCCTACACCGTGAATTCCTACCAGACTGTAGCTGCAACAGTCTTATTGAACTCTCCGGTACGTTTGTTTGTGATCAGACCGAAGGTACTTGTTACGCTTGTTTATATTAAGATTGTATTAGAATGGTGATTTGTGATGTCGATTGATTTGTGAGATCAATATAAGTCGTTGGAATGAACGTACTATCGCAAGGCGGCCACGCCGTGTGCCGTGCGTTTATTTAACATATGTTAAATAAACGCACGGCGCACATCCCACAGTCGTGTTTCGAACCGTAGACGGAGTGAGACGGGTGGACACTACTACATACACAGGAGCTGGGAGAGCTGGGACATAAAAGAGCATCACACACCTACTAATCGTAGACCAAGTCCTAGAAGTGGTATACAATATATCAATGACCAACGCCATACAAGCATAGCTTACGTACCGCGAGCGTACTGCGAGACGGCATCAGCCACGACATAGTTAATGTCGCTATAACAGTTCGCATAAGCCCATCAGCCTCCGTGACGTCAAACAACATTCAATATTATAATATTGGTCAAAGATACCACTGACCTGACCAAGATTGATCCACAATATGTGTCGCCCCTACACATAAATTGCCTTTATAAGAAATTCGATCCTAAAAGATCTTTCCATTATAGGCTTCGAATTATTATATTATATTTATAATATATTTGGTACGAGTATTTATGTGCATCATATACATTAGTATCGTAATACTTGACAGTTTGACTCGACCGCTGTCTTCCCACTATATATACAAACGATAGTTGCGACACTTCGGACGACAATACATGAACTTGTCTCGATTGATATGGTATTAAAAATAATATTATAAATTGTATTATTCATAATTAACTATGTTATTTATGTGTATTGCCATGCATATTTTATTTTATTTATTTATTTATTTTTAACTTATATCCAAGGTGCATACTGTTACAAACACTACAAATATTCACCGTACTTTTGTGCCACAACTAGGCGCAGAACACAACCGTAGTTTATAAAAATGTTTCAAAAAAACATTTACCTATTAAGTATTTTAGTTACTAATAGTTACTAATATATTATTATATTTTAAATAATGTTATTAAAATTAGGCTGTCGTGATGCAGCAGCCCGGTGCTTGAGTGTAAACGTGACGGTTATGAGTGCGATTCCCACTCGGGTAGTAAATTATTATCACTTAGGCTCTGGTAAGAAAACAAATTAAGTTCCGCCACTACACACGCTTTATCTCGAAAGTTAAGCAGAAAATGACGAACGGAGTGCCTTAATACTAGGTTCTCTCTGCCTACTCTGCTATATACGTGAGAAGCTTAAGCAAAAAATATAAGCAAAGAAGATCTCTTCTTCACAATATAATTAAGTAGGGGGCTCAATTCCTTTCATTTAAATCATATTTTGTGTATCTTACGTTGTATACAAACCTCTTTTTTCATTAAAACATTGGAGATTTGCTTTTTAGCGTTAAGTCCGCCTATTGTATATTTTTTATGTATTAAATTTTATGTAATAAAGAATCTAAAAAAATATATGAATCATAATTAGGACGTAATTAGATCAAAAGGGGAGGTCAGCTTTTAATTTATACAATTGTCTCCACACAAAACGGACTTATTGTATTGTTTACGAATGTACCGGAGTGGACAAAGCAAACAGATATGATAGGGTTGACATATGCTCTATAATAATATATATATATATATATATTTTTTTAATGATTTTGTCTGTGATTATGTGATGTTGTTGAAATTTAATAATATTTGAGTATGATGAAATATTTAGGCATCCGCACTCCTATAAATTGCGTTAAATTGCGTAAGTGTATGTATCTTGATATGTTGTCCACAAATTTCTCGGAAATATAATTGGATAGTTAAAATTCATATCGATGTGATCCATTTTGCCTTAAATAAGAATAAGATTAAATTTCGGCTCAGGAAACAGTCTCGATTTCATCAAAATCAATTTATTATTTTTGAGACATGACATTAATGGACTTTGTTGCATAAAAACATGTTATGGTATCTTGTCAATTTATAAGAATTTGGACGTACTTTAATTTTTAACATTACTTTTATAGTAATAAATATAGGTAGTAGGATGGCGCAGCTTAACACCGTTTGTTTAGCCAAATTGTGAATATTTTAAATATAAATATTTCTTGTAATGAAATCAAACTGATAATCAAATACCACAACTTTCAGTCCGCATCCGCATATAATAGTATATTGTTAATAAAAATTCAACCGACTATTCAAACATTTACCAACTGTGCAATAATGGCATCTTATATATCCCTTATCCAATAAACGAATTCTAATCCAATTATTTAACCCAATGAATATTCTTTAATACATAATATAGCATAACATTTTCCTAAATCAACTTTGTATAAAATAATTTAAAGTTTCAACATCACGTACAGCGACTACAATAATTTGACAATCTCACGCCACTCGGGAATACTGGTGTCCTTCATTTATAAAACTGTCACGCGTTTATCTCTAAAATAGTAATTTACCTTTTTCATGACACTTGTGTATTTTATTTTATAATGTTAAAAAACATTTTTTTGAGGTGGTCATAAACGTGAGCGTTGTAGGTTCAATTTCATTTTAGCTTCACGCTGTATCCTGCACATGGCAGAAGGAACCTGGCAATCTAGTGATAAAACACTACCGTTCGCAATTTCCGCTGAATTCTGGAAGCATTGCGCGTTGAGTAGCGAAATTCGACGCTGCACTTTTCTTCAGTACCAGCGAGGAAATGTAAATATTAAATATTTCATTCCTCTGAGAGGGAATCGAATCCACAACCGTCGCGTTTACAGTAACACGCGTGTGCCCCTACTCCACGTAATAGTCAAAAAATATCATATTGGATTTTTTTATGTAGATGTTCGTACAAGTATACGTATATAAATTTTATATTTATTAGTATTTTTTTTATATTATTGCATAATTATATAATGATTTCCCCAAGAAAGATTTAAGCCTAAAATTATAACAATTAATTATACAACTTTACATTCCCAAGGGTTGTGCAAAATATATATTTTTTCATATTTTCCAGAAGCTCAAAAGCTGTGTTTAGATTTTATAAATTGACAGCCCTACTCCCCCGGGATCAGCTCCGCGCCGCTGTCCGACGAGCATTATTTCTGTCACGAATTTATCAACAATTATAATTCACTTTGTGAAGGTAAAAATTATTTTTATTTTTTGTGTCAAATGTTTGTTTATAATAGTACATTTTTCATAGTAAAAGTCATTAGTAGTTTTAGTAAAATAAATGAAGTTATGATTTTTCACGTTTTACATTTAATATATAAAAATATTACGTTACTGAATAATTGAGAAACAAAGCAGAAACGAAATTACTGATCTTAGAAAGTTGAAATTTAGCATAATAAATAAGAGAGCCTTATAGAAGATTTTCCTGTTTTTTATCCTGCGAAAACAGGAAAAAAATAAACGAGATTTTACATTTAACGTCTTAAAGTCCACGTTAAAGGCAGAGGAAACATCTAGTGTTAAGGTACTCCGTTATGCACTTTCCACCGAATTCTAGATTCTGAAGTGGCGGAACTCAACGTTGCGCGTTACCTCGTTACGATCGAGGGAATGGTTCCCACACCCTTGTCACCGGCCACGACGGCCTCAAAATAATATTAAATTAAATTTATATCAATAGAAGTCGTAGTAAATATTTTTTTTCAGCTTCACGCTGTATCCCGCACACTGCAGGGTAGGCAGAGGGAACTTAGTGTTAAGACACTCCGTTCCCCACTTGCTGCCGAATTCTGGAGGCATTGCGTGTTGAGTGGCAGAACTTAACGCCGCGCTTGTCGTCGACACCAGAGCGAAGAAATGGAAATATAAATTTAAGTAAATAATTCATCTCCCCGAGTGGGGATCGAACCCACAACCAGTCGGTTTTACAGTCACACTATGTGCCCCTGGGCCACGACTGGCCTCAAAACCTATATTAATATACTATAATATATATATATATATATATATATATATATATATATATATATATATATATATATATATATATATATATATATATATATATATATATATATATATATATATATATATATATATATATATATATATATATATATATATATATATATATATATATATATATATATATATATATATATATATATATATATATATATATANTAGCCTTCCTCGATAAATGGACTATCCACCTCAAAAAATGTTTTCAATTCAAATCAGTAGTTTCTGAGATTGAGCGCGTTCAACCAAAAAACCCTTTAGCTTTATAATATTAGTATACTAGAGAAAATATTAAAATAAATATATTTAACACCGTAGTATCATAATATAACAAATTTAACGTGAAATCGTTTGGAAAATGACAAAAATGTTATAACATCGAAACCTGTCACGTTGTCAGTTCTCGATAAAATATTCAGATATGATAAAGTATGGTATACGTATTACGTACACTCACCCTAAAATAATTTCGTTACCTAGTAGAGGTTGAGGGTGAATTTTTATTATACGAATGTAATTTGGCGTTCCATTGATAGTAGATATGTTAGGAAAGTTCTTTTTTGGTAGCGCAAAATGATCGACTATTTTAATTTTGATGCATTTGAGTTTCGCAAATCAATATGCAGGTTTTGTAATGGACTGAAAACGGAGAAAGAAATGTCTTAAATCTATATTTTTCCAAGCTTATAACATGTTAAACAGAGGGAGCCTAGAGTTAATCCACATAGTTCCTTACTTTTTGCCCAATTTTAAATCAGCTTCACGCTGTATCCCGCACACAGCAGGGGAGGCAGAGGGAACCTAGTGTTAAGACACTCCGTTCCCCACTTTCTGCCGAGTTCTGGAGGCATTGCGTGTTGAGTGGCAGAACTCAACGCCGCGCTTAGCTTCGACACCAGAGCGAAGAAATGAAAATATAAATGTAAATAAATATTTCATCTCCTCGAGTGGGAATCGAACCCACAACCAGTCGGTTTTACAGTCACACCTCGTGCCGCTGCGCCACGACTGGCCCAATTTTAAAGACATTGCTTATTGGGAGAGTATAGTTTTCTTTAAGTATCCCCCTAAATTGGCGGGATAAGTGAAGGAGTAAGAACTAGATACTCTGTTCTCTATTCTTTTCAGAGCATTAAATGTTGAGTACCGAAATAAAAAATATGTACTTTGTTGTCTTACCGGGCATCGAATCCATAACAAAAATTATACCAACGGACACTAACCTAGAAGTCTACAGTCTATTATAATGAATATTGTTTTCTAATGACAAAATTTTGTATTAATTAAAGCAACAAACCTCGAATATAGTATCAAAATGTCGAGAGGCTTTTTCATATTGATTTATTTGAAAAAGAAACTTGTACAAGTAGTTTTGGATTGTTACTTTAATTGTAAAATACGATATATCTCTCTGTCTGTGGAAAAGTTAATTTGGAAATACGAAATTGAAAGTAGTATGGCGTAGCGTCTGCTAATAAACGCAACGGTTGTGGGTTCGTTTCCTACTATTACCTTCATTTTCTCAGTCTGACAAAACGGCAAAGCGCAGAGTTAAATTCCGCCACTCTGCACGCAACATCTCAAAAATTGCAGAGCGGAGTGTCTTACTTACTTACATTAGGTTTCCTCTGCCTACACCGCTATGAGCAAAAACGCCTGAACCCTGCTTTTTATAAATATATTCACTCTGCCTACAACACAATAATAAATAAGGATAAGAAAACCACACGTTTTGGGTAAACCACTTGATTACCTTATTTAAATAACAAAGTCTCATTGTCTTAATTAAAATACAATTTTGTATATATGAATTTAAAATAGGTACATATATTTCTATTTATATTTCGAATTTCTCTGTTTTGCGATTTGTAAACTGATGATCTTATTGAATTTTGGTACTTAACGAATCATTCTGTTTGACCAGACGTAAAAAGGGAAATTCCTATTTTTTTTCGTTCTCATAGGAATTTTAAGAAATTCTCTATTAATGTTCCGTCTTTTTTGATTTCAATATAACAATGTTTTTTCAGATGCATATAATTTTATAGACGATACCAAAACACAAATTATTGTAAAATTTTTGTCTTTGTGTCTTTGTATTTATCTTTTCGTAGGAACTTCCTTCCACGCACCACGGAACTGTGGAATAGCTTACCCGCGGCAGTGTTTTCAGGTCGATATGACATGGGTACCTTCAAAAAGCGCGTCTATCTCCACCTTAAAGGCCGGCAACGCACCTGTAGCTCCTCTGGTGTTGCACGGGGTCGTGGACGGCGGTAATCACTTACCATCAGGTGACCCGAACGCTCGTTTGCCTTGTCCTTTTCCATAAAACAAAAAAAAGATGATCTTCGTAACAGCTGATCCAATATTTTTTGAAACACTGAAAATAAATAAAATTATAAAAAGAGAGGTCGTTGTAAAGCAACATATTTTAACCCTTAAAGGTTATATGGATGTAAAAACACCCAGGTAGATTTGGTTTCTGGTCGCTACTCTTTAATTTTTGTCACAGTGCTTTGCACTTTTGTGTATCCTCCCAAATTGTGTGGGCTACACACAATTTGGCAGGCGTTGAACGCGTGAGAGAAGTGATCGTTCTCACGCTCAATTTTTACCTCATGCCTCCTGGGTGTATCGACACTCATAATAGTCATAGTGCCCTATTGATTAACAAGATAAGTATTGATCTTTCTTATTTTATTGAATTACGCATGGAAAATGGAGATTTGTCATGCATAATGGGGATTGTTTTTTGGATTATGAGTCTACGATAGTAGTAGTAACTAGTATCTACAAAAATTTAAAATCAAACCTGTACTAGTATCTGCCGCCGAGCCGACTGATGAAGAGAATTTACTAGAAGAAGATATTCATCAAGATGATCTCCAAGGGTTGACGATTAAAAAGGACTTGTGTGTCATCTCTTTGTAAATGAAAGTAGAAAAAAAAATTGAAAATGACTGATAAACTAAAAGTTCCCTAAAAATTTAAAGTCTTTTTTATATCACACTTGTGAGGAAAAAATTCTATATATTTTTTAATATATAATTTATTGAAGTTAGTCAGGTTAAGGGCAACATATTGTACTTAACAGAAATAAAAAGTTTGCTTTGTATTTGGATTTTATTTTGTTATAAAAAATCTCACCTCTTATATAGTCGGCTGTTATGGTCATACTTTCAATTTTTACAAAAATATATACAAAGAACTACATATATTTATTAACATAGATCCAAACTAACTGGTAAAAGTAAATTGTTCACAATTTCATACAATTAATTTATAATTTCATTACTTTAAAAAGTAAGGTGTTTTTACACCTTGTAACTGATATCCCAAAGTCCTTTGAAAATATTATTTAATAAATAATGCCTTGCCTTGACATTGTCATAACTCGAAGCTCGTCCGAAGAAAAGCCAAGAGCGGGTCCTATCTTCCGCTCTACTATAACTGCGAACCAGTTATAATAAAAGGAAGAAAGAGTACGGGCACCGCCCCGCCCCCACACCGTGAGTTCCGACCAGACCGCAGCTTTACAGTCATCGTTGAACCCTCCGAGACGTTTGTGTGTGATCTTTCCGAAGGTACTTGTTACGCTTGTTTATATTAAGATTGTATTAGAATGGTGATTCGTGATGTTGATTGATTTGTGAGATCAATATAAGTCGTTGGAACGAACGCACTACCGCTAGGCGGCCGATATGTTAAATAAACGCACGGCACACACCCCACAGTCGTGTCTCGAACCGTAGGCGGACACTACTACATACACCAGAGTTCCAGGACATAAAATAGCACCACACACCCGTGACATGAGACATGAGACAGGCGGACACTACTACATACACCGGAGCTGGGACATAAAATAGCACCACACACCTACTACTCGTATACCAAGTCGTAGAAGTGGTATTTAATATGTCAGCGACCAACGCCCTACAAGCATAGCTTGCGTACCGCGAGCGTACTGCGAGACGGCGTCAGCCACGACATAGTTAATGTCCCTATAACAGTTCGCATAAGCCCATCACGTCAGCCTTCGCGACGTCAAGCAACATTCAATTTTATAATAATGTTTAAAGATCACTTTGAATCACAATATGTGTCGCTCCTATACATATATTGTCTTTATAAGAAATTCGATCCTAAAATCGTGCCATTATAGCCTTCGAATTATTATATTATATTTATTATACATTTGATACGAGTCTTTATGTGCATCATATATATTAGTACCGTAGTACTTGATAGTTTGACTCGACCGCTGCCTTCCGAGTTCTGCACCCACCTATATAGACAGAACGACGTTCGCGACACTCGGGACGACAATACACGAACTCGTCTCGATTAACTTGGTATTAAAAATATATAGTGTGTATTATTCATAATTAACTATGTTATTTATGTGTATTGCCATACATATTTTATTTTATTTATTTATTTATTTTTAACTTATACCCAAGGTACATACTGTTACAACCTATTATAGTCTTAGTGGGTTATGTTATGTAATTCATTATAGCTCTTAAGGGTTAATCTCGGTATTATCGCGGGATTGAAATTTACGCAGAAAATATATATATATATATATATATATATATATATATATATATATATATATATATATATATATATATATAACACATAAGCTACGCTGCTATTTATGGTGTTTTTCTAGAATTATTTCACATTTGAAATACTTCACAACAATATTGCAAGTAAACGTTCTGTTTTGAAGAAACTTGAGTAAGTTTAGACTGAATGATAAATGGTTTAGAGAATGTAGTGTTCTTTTTTAATAAATAACTTACATAATATTGCAGCCATCGTGGCGTAGGTATTATTTTCATTTCGCTCCGGTATAAATGCAAAGCGCGGCGTTAAGTTTCGCCTCGTACGCAATGTCTCAAGAATTCGGCGGAAAGTAGGAAATGAAACTGTCTTAATGTCCGAGGTACGGCGTGAATATATTAGAAAAACTTACATATTTATATATATCGTATAGTACTTCATAGTGCTACTGTAGCTAGGTAATTTATTTTACTTAATATTGTTTCTCCCAATATAAAGTATATGATCATGATCTGGTTAGGCAAATTACTGTGTTAAGTTTCGCTATTAATACATAATACATGAAGTCCTATGAAGTAGAGGAATTTGTAAGTAGACGTAACAAAATTTAGTAAATGCTTTTGCTTATGTATGGGAAGACGAAATACCAAATATGCCTCATATGACCCGGAGCTTACAATTAATTGGTGGTTAAAGCGGTACTATCATCTCTAAAGCTTCAAGTTAAATTTCTCGGCAAGAAAATAGATTACGAAGGTCGCACTTCATCTTTAATAGTCAATAGTTTTTTAAATGATCTTGAAATAGATAAGCCTATAAGCTTTTTTATAGTATAAGCTTTTTTATAGTATCGCGCACATGGCATGGTAGGCAGAGGAAACATAGGAACCTAGTATTATGACACTTTGTTTTCATTAGGACATTTTTGTTCCTCACTTTCAGCCAAATTCTGGAGGCATTACGTGTGGAGTGACGGAACTCAATGCCGCGTTTTGCTGGTTACCCTCATTTTTACACGCTTTTAGTTGCACGCTTGTGCCCCTAAGTCACGACTGGCCTCAATCTATAATCAATATTAAAAAAAATCGAATATGTAATAAATTGGCCTTTCTTTGTATAAGATATCAGTATAATCCTCTTAGCAAAGTTAAATACAAGCATCATAAACACATTGAAATCTTGGCCAGGGCTAGCACAATCGGCAGATACAACAATAAGTTAAATTACATATGTAAACGAAGGTTCATTTAAAAATTTGCACAAAATCTTTATAATTCTAATATTGAATTAGAATCACCTGTTTAGATAGACACGTATGAAAAAGAGTATCCCTGAGGTTGTTGATGTTTCGTCATCTAGACCGGATATTTTCCCTTACTCACAAAAGCTACACAAATTCACAAAGTTTAAGTCACAGTTCTATGGAACAGATCAATTTAAACTAATTAAGACTTTTAAAGTAACTAAGAGTCATTGGGCTATCAGTTTGATTAGCTTGGGTAGTAAAGTTTATGCTTAAGTATTAGCTAGAAGAATGCAACAGAGGTCCGAAAGACACAAGGTGGATTTAGACCTGGAAGTAATAATATGAATTAGATCTTATTTCTCCGCATGATCACGGAATAATTCTGGCCGTTAAACAAAAAGTTTTCTGTGCTTTCATGGACTTATGCATAGCCACATACTGGCAAAATTCAAAATGAATATTCTAATCAACGTCACGAAAAAGAAGAAAACCCGTCGTATTTACTCAAACATAAACAAACTGTGCCACCATAATATAGACATACAGAAACTATGTAAAGGGTTAAGTGGAATAGTTAAGAAATTTCTGGTAAAGCATAAACCCAAAACTACTTAGACTATTCACTATTGAGCCAAGATTTTACGTGAAAAGAGACGTTTATTACTAAAGTAATAATGTTAGTTTGATTAAATCCCGCAAGAAAAGGCTATCGCGGCGAAGGGACAAACTTGAGATGGTTGTGGATACGATACCCACTCCATATATTTAATATTTTTATTTTCTCACTCTAGGAATGAGGCAAAGCGAGATGTTGAGTTCCGCCACTCAATACGCCTACAATACTATGCCTCTAGAATTAGGCAGAAAGTGGGGAACAAAAATGCCTTAATGGAAATAGTGTCTTAACACTAGGTTCCCTCTGCCGACTCCACTATGTGCTGAAAAAAATTAGTCCCACAACTGAGTTAATATAAAAGATTAACATAATCTCTACTTAAACTTATAATGCTGATAAGTTTGTTTGGCTGAACGCGCTAATCTCAGAAAGTACTCTTTTTGTGTTGATTAGTCCATTTATTGAAGAAGTAGCCTATAGTTATTGCCATCGAAATAGTTAACATTGCATAATGTTAACCATTTCGATGTAACTCACTGTAACTGTGGCTAACCATAGATAGTAACTCTGAAGATACCACAACAATGAACATAGAATGTCCATACAGAAATCTTAGTTTCCATTTTCTTTTGAGCACGGAGGCAAAGCCAGTGGTAAACGCTAATATATTAATGTGTATAGGCTCTTTGATAGAATGAAACCTAACTCAAAATTTCTATAATTTTTGGTTTACTAAAAACTGACTATTAAAAGTTAATTCTAATAAGCTGCAATTTTTCTAATCTTCTTCATAAAGTTTATTCTCAAGATTCGATTTCAATTCGCTAATTAATAGATAATCCTAAATTACTTTATAGTAAATCTAATAGACGCTTAAAATATTATAACACAAAATACGAATATTTCTTAGTTAATTTTTCTTTTAAATTATAATATTGAGACACTACTTTGTGTTTTTATATACCATACATAAAGGCGAATAAAATCACCAATACCCTGTAAAATCCAAAGAAATAAATACAATTGAAAAACGGCTACAATAACATTTTCAATCAAATTAATTAACAATAAAAGTCGACTGAAACACAATTTCATTACGAAATTACCAGCAAAGTGAGTAGTTTTGTTATAATTGAGTGAAAATATTAGTTCAGCAAGCCGTTGGGCACTCGGGCTAACCTACCGTCTTTGCGGAGGAAACTTTCTTACCTGTAAAATAATTATGCTAATATCCCTTTATTTTAAACTATGAACGCTGAACAAGGAGCATGTTTAAAACGAAAACTTAGACTTTTATTATAGACTTCTTAATTACTGGAGTTGGTTTTAAAAAATACTTAAAACCTTTTCTTTTAGTTTCCTGGATGAGAATGTTTTAAGACTTGGTCGCTATGTAGGGATACGTAAAGGAAGAGCAAAATTAGCATTAAGTTATATTATTATTATGGCTTCAATAGCCATCGTGGCGCAGTCACTGACTGTAAATGCGAAGGTTGTTGGTTTGAGCCCTACTAATAAGATAGAGGAATGACAGATATGTCTTAACATTACATTCTTATGCCTATCCTGCTATCTTGCTATATACGGGATACAACGTGAAGCTAAAATAAAGTATTATAAGAACAAAAAAATAATAAAGCATTGATCTATCACAAAAACATTTCAAGCTTGGATGTAAAATGTGAGAAATTTGTATACTTCAATGTCCAAATAATAACTTATTTATACACAATACTGTAAATACATCAATACGGTCTCTAGATACTTCTTTCGGCTCGTCTGATGTCGTCGACGTCTTACATTTTATGTATCCTCAGTAGGTGCTTCATGCTTTTTACGTGATCTTTAAACAGGATCGTCGATATTATGTTCTCCAAGCGCAACCGAGGTCTCTACCTGGCTTTTTTACTACTCACTTTGTTTTAAAATCTTTTTTTGCAAGCCACCTAAGCACGTTCTTTTTTATTCTCGCTGTGAAACCTTTGCCAGTACTTGCCATGTTGTGTTTCTCTTTTTTACGAATTCGGTCAACTACTACTACTGCTAACGTTTCTGTTCATCCTACAAAGAGATTGCATCTGCAAAGCGTTCTTCCTTCTTTTGTAATACTCACATGTTCAGGGCACCATCTGACATTTCACAGTCTCATCAATGCAGCAGCTAAGCCACCGTTAACTCTATTACTGGTTGCAATACGCCTTTCTATATCCAGTTCATGTTTTCCATCTCTACTAAACATATTTCCTAATTATACCAATTCAATCACAATTCGATGTAACCATTTATGCTGGTCTTGCATTTCGTCCTTGATTTTTTTTCTAATATCCATTCCGGAAACGCGAAACACTTTTCTTTCAAAAATATCACTATTCTTAGGGTGTAATGATTACTTGATCTGCGTACAACACACAATTCACCTTTAAGTAACCTACTTTCGCTCTCATATAACATTGATTTACTTCTGAGATATATTAAAACAATATTTTTAGATATCTAATAAAAATATATTAAGCATACATTTTACCGTTAGGTACAAAGAGCACGTTGTAATAGAAACTGTTTTTTCAAAAAGATAGCAAAATTTTGTAACGTTAATCTTAATAATGGACGGTCGAGGTCAAGTAACGTTTCTTTAACGTTTTGTTAATGTGTTATAAAGAAATGAAAGTAAAATTTTATACAAAAAAAAAATGTTACCATATTACTTTATATAATTTACTAGTTGTAGCTCGCAATTTATAAAAAGTAAAAGACATTTTCATTTTTTTATTCCAGTAGGAATATCAGGATAGCCTGTCGTAGCTCCCCTATAATATACTCCAAGGACTCTGTACATTAAATTTCATCTTTTTACGTTGTAAAGTTTCGGCTACTCTTTGTCTGTCAGCCAGTCAGCAGTACAGAAGAGTTTAATAATTAAATATTTGTAGTTAGAGATATTTTTTTGGATGTTTTTATGTTTCTTTCTCTTTCTTTTTTTTTAAAGCAGATCCCGTATTCCATATATAGCAGAGTAGGCAGGGAAAACTTTATATTCAAAAAAGTCCATTCCACACGCACCGCCTAATTTTGACAATTTTGTCAAGACGTTGCGTGTTGAATGGCGGAGGTCAATGTAAGGAGCCTTTGTATAATTAGTAAATGAAAATTACGAAATCGAACCCAAAACCGTTGTACTTGCAGTCTGGCGCTGCGCCGTTGCGCCACGATGGCTTCTTTACTTCATAAATAAAAAAATCGGTCAACTGTGAGTTGGAAGAGTCCACCGACGTTTCCGTACCAATATCATGATTGTAGGTCAACGGTAAGTATGTGAAAGAATGGTAAGTATATAAAAATATGATGGTACAGTAAGCCCCATAAAAGGCGCTTGATTTTTTTTTGTGCTCCAGGAGACTGTACAGCTGAGAATTTGATATTAGTTACAGCCTGATACCTCCACGTGATCTTGAAATAAATGTTCTTGATAGACGGAAAACAAAGTGATCCTCTGAGGGTTTTATTTTTTTATTTTGAGTTACTAAACCCCTAAAAAAATTAAATATTATTATATTTCTATTCAAAATAAAACATTGAATTACAGTACAAAACTATAACTAACATTAGTTTCAAGAATAACAAATATTTTATACGCGCAATGCAGAATTGTTACCGACATCTTACAGTTCGAAAGTTGAAAGTTCGATAAAATTCAAAATTTCAGTTAAAAACTTTTACACGGGTAAATGTTATATAAGCAATATAATATCGTGAAGGTAGTTTCACTCACTTTATTTGCACGACTACTATACTATAGAATTACTATTATTTTTAAATTCTTTTATTATCTCTATATTTCAATATAGTTTTTTTTTAATATACTTAATATTGAGGCCGATGTTGCTCAGTAGCACAGCATCTGATTGTCTACGGGACGGTTGTGGGTTTAATTGTCAGTTGGAGTTTTGCCACTAAAAACACAATTTCTCAAAAATTATACAGAGAGTGGGAAACGAAGTATACACACTAAGAAACTAAACCAAAGATCTTATTTTATTAAATAATATCGGTACCCTAAAACATTCTTAAAAGAAAATATTACTAGGGAGGGGAAAAGAAAATTTTGTTATAATAATAAATTTGGATATTGCCTTCACTTTGCTTTCACTTTGCCATATTAGATGTATGAAGTTTATGACCTTTTGGTTGTATTATGACTTAATATAGACTTGAACTTGGTTGATAGTAAGTTTAAATTTCGTAAAAATATATTGATTTGTCCACACGGTATAAAAATTTCGAGGTCATCGTGGCGCAGTGACACAAGCATATGACTGTAAATACGACGCGGTGGTGGGATTGATTACCACTATGGAAAATGAATTATTTTATAGTTCAATTTTCCTCCCTCTGGTAACAGGGCAAAAGCGCATAGTTGAGTTATACGCAATATTTCGAAAATTGTACAGTAAGTGGGGAACGAAATGTTTTATGATTATATCTCTATCTCACCTACTATATATGCGGGATAAAGCGTGAAACTAAATAAATGAATAAATAAATCACTCTGTCTATTCATGAAATCTGCATTGTAATACGCTACGTAGTTAAAAGATTCAATCTCTCAATCGCGAATAGTTAAAATAAAAGGCAAGTTATATACCTATCATCCTGCAAAGGGTAACGTAGGAAAATCTTTTCCTTTTTTAAAAAAGTTATATCTTTTTGTTTATCTTTACACATCTTCCGTATTTTAGGCGACAGGTAGAAATAAATGTATTTTTTGTGTTTTTTTTAAATATTTATTATTTTACTTATAATTTTTGCTACAAAAAAGTAAATTATACATGTAGTTGCAGTTTAAAATTTACGTTTTATCGAAAACGTGAACGAATTAAATACGCGATAATTGTAAAACGTGAAGCATTGCGGTCAGACGAATTAAGGCTTGATGAGAGTATTACATTGTTATAGCTTCACGTTGTATCCTGCATATAGCAGGGTAGGCAGAGGTAACCAGGTGTTAAGACACTCCGTTCCTCACGCATCTTCCAATTTTGGATTCGGATCGAACCCACAACCAGTCGGTTTAACAGTCACACTTCGTGCCGCTGCGCTACGACTGGCCTGGCTTTTTGAAAATTATAGCGTAAAATAGCTTATAAATAATAATAAAACAGAACTAATAAAGTCATTTGATGAATTATAAATTACTTAAATATAAGGTTTAGTTAATTAGTTAATAAACTAAAAAATAAATAAATAAATCACTTTATATAAATAGCAAATAGTGCAAATAACATTGTCTGTTTGTAAGCGATGGTGTGTATTTCGACTTTACTTTTTTTCTAGCTTCATGCTGTATCCCGCAAATAGCAGGGTAGATAGAACCTGGGAACCTATCATTAAGATACTCTGTTCCTATTAAAGCACTTTTCGTTCCCCACTTTTTGCCGATTTATGAAAGTATTTCGTGTTGCTCAACGCCACGTTTTCACTTATCATCGAAGCGAAGAAATGAAATTATTAAATATTTTTTTTCCCCTAGCGGGAATTGTACCCACGACCGTCGTCCATGCAGTTGCATGTTTGAATACCTTCGCCACGATTGTATTATTATCTCATTATCGAATCAATCGATCGATCGAATACAACATCCATCATCTTTACTCGGGGGAGTTTTGTTTCTCCTTCTAGCTCAAAGTAATCTAGGTTATTCTGAGTAAAGAGTAAGAGACAAGTGTTAAGCAAGAACATAATAAATGCTATCATAAGGGATAGAAAATATAATATACTTTTTACCCTTAAAAACACATTACAAAAATGGGAGGAACCAAGAAAGCTCTTCAAGAACGACGAAAAGTATGTCCACCAAATTTAAACGGTAATTGGAATCATCCCCACAAAGAATAAAAATAATAATAAAATAATGAAATAAGCAGAACAGCAACAAACCTGTGATGCTATATTCAGTAGAAAAAAAAAAACAAAAAATATTACCAAGCAAAGTAAGTAAAAAATCAGATAAAGCCCCAAACCCACACATCACAAATGAAATGCTAAAAGGAACTTTGAAATCAGTTCTTCCTTTACTGACCAAGATTTACAACTATATTTTAATATTGGAATAAGAATGTAGAGAAATGTAACTTAATTAACAAACCTTTGTACATAGTCTTCATTGACTTCTCTAAAGCATTGAACACCATTATATACGAGAGTATATGGAACAGTCTCAACTACCAGGGTATCTCTACACCTTACATTAAAATAATCAAAAAATATTAATCATTAGGTTAGATATTCAAAATAGAAATAAGAGTCCGGCAAGGGGGTCCTCTTTATTATCCCTTAAACCGCAGTATTATAATAGAAAACGTATTCTGAAACTTGATGAGAGCAAGCATAGTTATTTAAAACTTGTTGATGGCTATTTATCAACATAAGGAAAACTAAAATACTTACTAACTCTGCACATCGAGGTATAAAAATCTATAACCTACTCCTCGAATATGACAATGAATACATTTACCTCAGGGAAATCTTATACTGACCCATGGAAATTAATAATTATTATAATTTAACAAAAAAAAAAAGACAAAAACAGAGCTACTAAAGAGGAAGTGGCCCGGGCATACAGTAAGACGTATACAAGAAAAATGGAGCATTGTAACCGATTGGTATGCAAGACACAGCGTGGGTAAAGACAGTATAGAAAATAGAAAAAAAAAACAGCAGTTAAGGAAGATCTTTGCCAACAGGCACACTAAGCTCAGAGATATATTATAACTAAAATATACTCGTCAACACAAAATAAAGCTCAGGATAACAGGCTTAATGTAATGTAAACTCTAGATTATTTCAAAACAAAAAACAACATGAAAAATCTATAAAAATAAAATAAATATTACAATTTTTTATACCTTCCACAATTTAGATGTAGGATAAAGTAAGATAAGTACACTGTGTGTGGAATGAATAGATTTTTTCAAGCCAAAAACAAACATTCGCTCAAAATCAAGGTTGTAGGGAATCATCAATCAAGTAGCGCTCGGTAACAATTGGCATGATTTATAACTGTGGTATTTGTAAAATTGTATTTTTATAGATATGTACACCATATAGACATTTTTTTGAGAAGTTTTTAATAGAAGCCTCCATTTTGATTTACCGCATATGGGGATGTAGATATTCATCAAAATCTTTTTTTATTCTTTGTTTTTCAGTTCAATTCCCACTCGAGGGAATGAATTATTTTCATTCCTCGTTCTAGTAAAAAAGACAAAGCGAGGCATTTTATTGGGCCACTTAACATGCAATATCTCGAAAATTGGGCGGCGTGTGGGGAACGGCGTATCTTAAGACTGTATCCCCCCATTTTATAAAATGCGAGATAAAATGTGAAGCAAAATAAAAATATTTGAATAAAATATCAAGTAACACAACAGGCATAAAGGTCTTAATGTCTTAAAGCCCACGTTAACAAAATTTTGGGCAATGACTAGTACCATAACATTTTTTTAGATAAAATATATCGTCTACACCTAAATCTTTTAGATTTCTTCTAAATCCAAGTGAGAGCAACGTTAAAATTTCCCAACAATTTCTTTAAGCCTATTACTACTTTATTATCTTATAAAAAATACGTAAAAACCGCTTCGAGGGATGATTTTTTTTTTGGTAAATTCCTTGACGTCTTAATCAAGTACATAAAACTTAATATTCTTTTTGTCTTTATATTTGTATTATGTAAGGTGATTTTGAAGGCTATATGTAATGGATTCTATTATCATTTCTTCTTATTATATTACTTGATTCGTTTTGTTTAGGATAGTCTATTCACGGGGACGCCGTTAATTGTTTTAATGTAACCCACCTTCCTGCAGTTGAAGTCACCTCGGGAACTTGGAATGTGTCATCAGAACTTAATTATTTCCTTTTGTTCACGCGGACTTTCTCAAAATAATCATTAATTATTTATCTAAGACTAAATTATTTTTTTTATTTAATACGTTAAAGAGTTTTTTTTAATCATATTTTTTTATATCTCATTTTATTTGATGCTTAATTAAATGCATAATTGTCTCCTTTTACCCTATAAGCACTATATAAGCAGTTCATTAAATATAACACATCAAATTCGAAAAATAACTACAAGGAAAAAAAGCTGCTTCACGTTTTGTGCCGTAGCAATTTATTCAGATTAAACCTACTGTTAACATTGTTACCATCCATCCAATTTTCAAGTTATTGCGTGTTGAGTGGCGAAACTCAACGCCACACTTTGTCCATCGGAGCGGGGAAATGACATATAATATATTTAAACTACGATTGCGGATCGAACCCATAACCATCGCGCTAACAGACATATGTTATCCCATTGCGCAACGGCCTCAGATTATTGCCTTCCATATAAAATATGTTCATACATTCATTGGCAAAGAGAAACTTTTCACGAACTTTCCGTGTGTGCCTCTAATGGATTTTTTATTTTATTTTTTTGTTCTATTTATTACAAACTCATGATTTTTCCAAGAGCTTTTGAGATTACTTTGTTTTGAGAGGATTTCATTTTTTACCTAATAATTTATACCTGAGAACGGTGATCTGGTTAGTAAACGTAAAAAAAATCATTTTTTTAAGTGTAAATATTTCGTAATTAAAAAAGAACAACGTGGGGCGTAGTGTAGTGACATAACATCTGATTGTAAACACGACGGTCATAGATTCAATTTTGACTCGGGGTAGTGAATTATTTGCATTTCCTCACTCTGGTAACAAATACAAAACAGGCGTGGCGTTTAATTCTGGTAACTTAACAGTCAGTGTTTGGGCGGTGCGTAGGGAACACAATGTCTTAACACTAGGTTGTCTCTGCCTATATTGCTATTTGCGGGATACGGCGTGAAGCTATAAAAAATTACAGAATCTTTGGCTTAATAATTCAGAAACGTGTCTATGGGTATTTTTAAAACTCGTTTACCATTTGTAATTTCTTGTAATATTATTTTCTTTTCTCTGATGACCACCAGATGACCAGATGATAGAATGCGATACTAAACTCCGCCAGTCAATACGTAGTGTCTCAAATAATTGCAGAAAACAGAGAAAGGAGTGTTTTATTAGTAGGTTCTCTCTTTTCAACCCTGATATATGCGAGGGCAATTATAATTTGAATTCATAACCACCGTATAAAGCCAGGCACATTGTTTCACATTCAGTTCAAATAACTTTATAGTTTATTACATCTAAGCGTGCCAACCGAGCAGACTTAACTAGACCATTGTCACATAAATAGGAGAAGGTACGATGAAAATTGTACGGTTTATATGTGTCTACACATAGTGGCATAGTAGAGAAGATCCAAGTTGAACCTAAATGTTTTAGGTTTGATCCCATTTGAAAATTAGACTGTCATGGCTCAGACACAGACGTTTGTGGGCTCGATTATCAATTGGGGGATAAAATATTTACATTTATTTGCTCTAGCAGCAAGACAATGTGCGGCGTTGATTTCAGCCACTCAACACGCAAAATTGGTTATTGCCAGGGGAATAATGTCTCTAAATACTGAGCTGCCTATGGTCTCTCCTGATATATGTATATAAAGAGTGAAGATGAGAAGAGAGAAAATAAAGTACTTAAACATAGAAAAAAATTCAAACTCTATATAATATAATAGGTCGTTGAAATGAATTCAATAACGATTCATTATTGAATCAATCCTTGAAATTAGTTAATTCAACCTATAATTAATAAGCAAAATGTATAGATAACTAACATTTTTACTTAATTTTTTTTTGCTTAAATTTAATAAATATTTTATTTTCTCGAGTGGGAAACGGAAGTATGTTTATTAACACTAAGGTTCCTCTGCCTATCCTAAGAAAACACATATACTGTCATGTCATCTCACCATCACAGATTATATACGAAAGGAAAAGCAGCTTCACGTTTTTTCCCGCATAGCAGGGTAGGCAGAGAACCCACAGTCAAGACACTCCGTTCTCCTCTTTCCGCCTGAATTCAAGATAATTCAAGTTGATTGGTAACTCAATGCCGTCCTTTGTCTTATCTGAACGGTTGTTTAAATTGATTCAAGAATTTCAAAATTGGTTCAAACGAGAATTTCATTCAAAGGCGAGGGAAACAACAACAAACAACAGCTGACACAGGATAGTAAAAAAATATGGTAAACGACCTCCCATACGTGACTCTGTAAAAATATAAAAGGAAAAAGGATAATAAAATGTTTGGTCATTACCTACTTCTGTATATAAGAAATAAATAAGGACAGATTGAGTTAAACGTAACGTGATGTAATTTATTACATTATTTCCTCAAGACATAGATGCAGAGGATCTGTTCTGTGTTATTGATTTTGTAGTTCTATTTAGAGGGACAAAGCCGTATGACCGTAAGCGACATGGTTGTGGGTTTATTTCTCACTTTGGGAAATTAATTATTTTAATTCTGATCAATTTTCGAGATATTGAGCGTTGAGTGGTAGAACTTAACGTCGCACTTTGTCTTGTTTGCTTTCGTCACTGCCAGAAAATGAAGAAAATCCATTTAATCAAGTAGAAATCGAAACCACAACCGTCACGTTTACAGATAGAAAACGTAACATGTTAAAATTTAAAATAATTTAGGTTCAAATAAATATAACGAATGTTAACGCTCGTCTAAGCCAAATTTAAGCTATATTCGATGTCTATTATGTTGTAGAAGCGATTGTAGTTTATCTAGTGTAGCGATATGTATTCGGAAAAATATCTGTATCTGTAATAAAAATTACAAATAAATTTAAAATATTAAATACAGGTCTATTTTTAGGGTTCCGTCGCTCAAATGAAAAATAAACGGAACCCTTACGGGCGAGATAATGAAAATGATGCTGTGCTGGTGTGCCACAATCGACTCTATTTTATTAGTGTTTCTTGCTTTTTTCACGTGTCTCGATCATTGTTTTAAATGAAAAAAAAATGTTCAATTTCATGAAAAAATCTACGACTTTTTAACATGCTTTGTCTTTTATATTTACAAACAAAAATTTTTCAACTGCACCATAGAGGTATTTCAGAATTTTCAAGAGAAAAAATGATATATTTACTTTGTTTTAAAGCGAATAAACTGTTGAAAACACCACTTAAATCGTTCGAGCGATGGAAAAATAAATTTTGTTATTCAGTTTCACAACGTGAAGATATTGTCTGAGTGAGGACGTTACATGTGAAAGTTTGTATGAGATATTGTACTTTGTGAATCAATTGCATGTAAAAAAGTGTAAAATATTTAAAATAAATAAAAATACATACTATCAAAAATATTTTATAATATTACAAATGTGTTACTATTACAAAGGTGAGATATTTGAAAGAGAAAAGATGAAATGTTATTATAGATCAGTGCAAGTGGTAAGATATTACAGTACAGCACAGGTGAATAAAGTGGTATATTTGGGAAGTATGTTCAGTTGAGATGGAAAATACGAGATGGATGTGGAAAGGCGTATTGCTGCCGGTAACAGAGTTAACGGAGCCTTAGCTGCATTGATGAGACGGCGAAACGTCAGCACAGCTGCGCGTTTGGCCGTACACAATGCAGTTTTGGTACCGACTCTGTTATACGGCAGCGAAACGTGGGTATTACAGAAGAAGAATGAAAGAAAGATGAATGCTGTGGAGAAGCGATCTCTTCGTAGGATTTGCGGAATCAGCTTAGCTGATCGAATCCAATGAAGAGATACATAGAATGACAGGTACTAGCGAGGATGTCGCGATGAGAATGAAGAAGAATGGCGTGGATAATACTTTCATTATTATTTCATTTCCCTTAATATTTAATATTTTCATTTCGTCGCTCTGGTAACGATGAAAAGCGCGCGTTGAGTTCATGTAATACCTCTAGAATTTAGCGGGAAGTGGAGAACGGAAGAGCCTTAATAGAAACGGAGTGTCTTAACATAAGGTTTCTAGGTTCTAGGAAGCTAAAAAAAATATAAATTTTCCTGCTATTTCTACCGGTAAAAAAGCGGTGTTAGGTTACGCCACCAAAGTAGGGAACGGTACCCACTGCCTACTCTGCCATGCGAAATAAATCATAAAGGTATAAAACAACGACTCAGATGCAACTAAATGCAGTATACGCGCTATAATATATTTTTTTGTCCCCATTTCAACATTTAATGTGTCGCACCGCTTTTTACGATTACGTGACTGCGAATAAAGAGGTGTTTTACGCTTTAATTTATTCTGAATCTCGTATGAAATATTAATATTTGTATTGAAACTGGGCGTGCTTTAATGCTTTCGTTTTGGTTTTTTATGTTTATTGAAAATGTTATAATTTTTATTCTTTATAAGTTTTTTCAAGTTTTTTTTTTCAGTGTAGATTTGCGCGTCTCCCGCATATAAAAGTGTAGAACCTAGTGGTAAAACTCTATGTTCTTCATGTTTCGCGTTCTGTATCTTTTTAACTTAGTACTTAAGTAACGATCGAGTAGCCTGATCTAGCGCCGCCCTTTGGTTAAAGAAAAATATAATAAGGAAATCCCCAAGTAAAAACTAAACCATCATCAACTTGACATAACACCGTGGAGTCAATCCCTCTATATTGTTTATACCTCGGCGGAGTGAAAATAGGGAACTTAGTGTTAAGACACCCCTTTCTGCCAAACTTTATTGTAACTGTTACGAGTTCAAATTAAATGTAGATAAACTTTTATAATTATATTATTTTAAATTTTTTTACTCTAGTTTAATAAATTTGGCGTTTGATCCCCAGAGAAAAATATATAACAGACAAAAATATTCCAAGCGTATATATTATGTGTACTTAATTTCATACGAAGTCGGTCGTGACGCAATGGCACAACGTGTGAATGCTAGCGCGACAGGTTGTGGGTTCGATTCCCACTCGAAGAATTTTCTTTTAATCATTTTTTCGCTCTGCTCTCGAGGAAAAGTCCGGCGTTAGGTTCCATCAATCAACACGCAACGCCTCCAGAATTCGAATGAACACTAGGTTCCCTCTGTCTACCCTGCTGTGAGCGGTGTACATCGTGACGCAAAAAATAAAAAAAAGATTTTTTACGAAATTATAATATGCAATTTGTTGTAGTTTTTAATTTGTGATATAAATATTATAGTTTATATAATTTCGATTTAGTCGTACACTCCTGTTGGAGTTGGAGTTGGGGTGGTCGTGGTCATACATTGTATTTTCTATTAGAAAGTGAAATTGGTAGATTTCTCTATCTTTCCCTATCTTCAGTTGTATGTGTGAAGTCTTTAATGGAACTGGTTTTTTCTTTATCAGGTTTGCCTATCTTGTAGATAATTGGCCACGAGAGTGCTGTCCTCCTATCCTCCTTTGGATTATGAGTCGTTCTATCTTGAACATATTATACTTCTATTATATATATATATATATATATATATCTTGTGTTTGATNATATATATATATCTTGTGTCATCGCGGTAGACTTTTATAAAGGATACGATATAACGGTGTTCGGGCGTTATATTATTATCGAATTTAAGTGTGAATTTACTTCAAAATGTCAAATTTATGATATTTTTGTAGATAATAGCTATTGTCGCCCACCAGTCTTACCACGAACGACGTGACGACTTTCACTCATCTTCTCACTCTTCCGTATTTTAAAAGTGAAATGGCCTCTCAAATATCTATTTTATTGAACGCTGTAAAAGCTAAATTTGATTGCTTTATAAAACGTACAACGAGTCTAACGTGTTAAATGGAATAAGTAAGAATACTATCATGTATCACGTGAGCTTAAAATTATATCGAAAATATCCCTTAGTTTTTTGTAATACCTCTCTACTTCTCCCGTTTTTTCAACAGGCATTCGACTTTCAATGCAATATGCTGTGGCTTCAATTCCCACCCAAAGAAAGTAAAAATCTAATATTTTAATTTCTTTGCTCTGGTAATGAGGCATGGCACGGCGCTGAGTTTCGCTACTCAACACCCAGAACTCGGCGGGAAGTGTGGAACGGGACTGTCTTAATACTAGGTTCCAACTGACTATACTGCTAGTAGGATTTCCGCCTAAAAAAAGTATTTTCAGTTACAATAATAATAATAATAATTACAAATAATAATGACCACTACAATCAAAGTAAATTCGTTACCAAGAGTATTAAATTACCAACGGATTTAACTCGTCTAACCGCATTGGTACCCGCCTTTAACAATTCTCGTGTAATTAAGTGATTCTACACTTATGCTGAATGGTTACAAAGTTTCAACTCAGTAATATTAATAATGATTATCTATAATCTATTCTTTATATATTATAACTAGAGGCCAGACGTGGCCCAGGGGCATAAGTGTGGCTGTAGCATCGACTGTGGGTTCCATCCCTATTCGAGGAAATGAAATATTTATTTACATTTATATTTTCATTTCTTCTCGATAAGCAATGCCTCCAGAACTCAGCGGAAAGTGGGGAACGGAGTGTCTCAACACTAGGTTCCCTCTACCTAGCCTGTTGTGAATGGAATTTATATAAGTAGTAATATTATACAGCTAAAAATTTATTTTACGAAACGGCTCAATCTCAGGATCTGGTGTGTATTATACAATTATTTTTAAATTGACATATAGTTTTGACTCTCTACAACTGACGTGGTAATCCCATAGACACCGTGAAATATAAATTTGGTTTATTACCTCTAATTTTCATATTATATAGTCGTGTATTATAATTATTTTATTAATTTAATGCATTATTTTTAAAATAATTGGGTATAAATATTAACATTCTGCATTTTTTCATTTCATATATGAATGCTACAACGATGCTAAATTTCACACTCCTCCGTCCGCACGATTTTTGGAAAATGGTAAAAATTTTTGCTTCATTTATTAATATATAGGTTCCTTGGATCCGTTAAGCAAAAAACTCTAACTAAACTATAGAGTGCTTGTTCAATTGCGTTAAGCTTTTTACTCTATAAAGCAATTTATACAAATAATGGTAAAACAAAAAGGTATTTCTAGAATTTATAAAATTAAAACAACTAAATTTCCGAGTATTTTCTAGAATAGAATTTTCTATTCAATTAAGTCAGAGCTTTGTAAATGTTTTACGATAAACAATGAAAAAGCACGGGGATAAAATAAATAGTTGATCACAAAAGTACAAACAACACTTTTACTACTATATAGGATTTGAAATAGTGACTCTTTCATAACGACGTACGACATATTAAAGTACTATTAAAAACAAAATGCTCAATACTTTTGAAAAGCTTAAAAATGGCTAGTAAAAAGTTACTTCGTTTAACGTTAAAGGATGTGTTTCTCATCTTGCAACCATTTTTGTGAAAGATTGTATGTTGAGCGTACGATCCTCAACCCATGTGTTTTTTTAGAAAATTATAAAAGGAAGGCTGTTGTGGCGCAAAGGTCCAAGAGTATTAGAGTATTATAAATACGACGGTAAAAAGAACTATAAAAAAAGATATAAATTCACTCGAATATTATTCCAACACAAAATTAAAATTGCATTTCTACAAAAATATAATTAAATAAAATATATAATTAAATAAATGTAACAAAAAAAATTATCTATGTACATTTAAAATGTATTTCCAGTTTCACGTTTGAACACGAGCATAGCACTCAACTAACAGAATGTTTGATACAAGGTTCTGCCAGTCTACCGTGCTCCGTTCCTCGCTTTGATAATTCAAGACATTCCACGATGTGTGGTGGAACATAACACCGTGCCTTACCCGAAAATGACAAAGAAAATAATTAACTCCCCAGAACGAGAATAAAATTAACAACCCTCACATTTACAATCATTATTGAAAACTTGGAAAACATCACTTTAAGAAGAACTAAAATATTATTTACTATTTTTTCTCGTTAAACCAGCATCTATGTACCTATATTATTTTCATTCGAATCGCTAGTTATTTATGTGATATTATTGATATTGAATAATATTAGTACGAGGGTGTGAGGCCAATCATGGCGCAGGAGTAAAGTGTGACTGTAAAATCGACTGATTGTGGGTTCAATTTTCCTCGAGGATATAAAATATTTATTTAATAATTTTTGTTCCATTTCTTCGTTCTGGTGCGGGGCGTTGAGTTCCGACACTTAACATGCAATTTGCTTCAGAATTCGGCGGAAATTGGGAAACAGAGTGTCTTAACACTAGTTTGCCTCTGCCTACCCTGTTGTGTGCGGGAGACAGCTATGATCTATTTAGGCTTTCAATACAAGCACCTGTGTTAAGTTTCGTAAGTTATATACACTCACGAAATTTAGTTATTTATATTATGTTTATCCATTTACAATTCTCGGAAATTAAATTCATATCGAGATTATTCTTTTCTCATTTAAATGTGATATACTCCCACTTACCTGGATTGTTCTTATCCAAGTTTCATAAAAACTATAATAATATTTTAAATGAAACTATTTTAACTGGATTAATCGCGTATATTTAAGATTATACATTTTTTGAAACCCGACTTTGCAAATTGTTCGAAACACACACGCACTCGCACACATGCACACACGCACACACGCACACGCACACACGCATACACACACGCACACACACACACACACACACACACACACACACACACACACGCGAGCGCGCGCGCGCGCTCGCGCACTTAAGTTAACATACATAGTAAATAAGCAAAGTAGATTATTCAAAACATATATCTATCATTATCAATTAAAGGATAATCACGTAAACTACTCGACACGTGTTCCATTATTTGAATAAACATAGTTAATATTGTAAACAATCTTGATATGTTCTTGATTGACATAGAAATAATCAGATATATGCATATACACAATATACATAATTTTCTGATATAATGAAAATTGTTATAACTAAATAGAATTATCAACGAAAATAGATTTTCTTAGAAAAATATGATCATAACTTTTTTTTACCCTTCATATAGTATCCCACACATAGCAGAATAGGCAGATAGAATATGAGAACCTAGTGTTAAGACACTCTGTTCCCATTAGGATATCTCCGTTCTCCACTTCCCGAGGAATTCTCGAGGCGTTGCGTCTTAAGTGACGCAATCCACAACGTGATGCGTTTACATTCGCACATTTGTGATCCTGCGCCACAACGGGCCACACTGATAAACCCTTAACCACTGACGTACGAACGTGGTTAAGGGTTAAACAGGAATAAAATTTTTCGCGGGAATTCGATCGTATCTTTTTTGGCTGTTGCCTAGTCACTAAGTAGGTACGCATGCGCAGCGGGGGTGTGGATGCGTGTCACGTGTCTAAGCAAATTTTTATATCGATCGATCGATGATTTGCTTACGGTAGTCGTATTATAGATAAAATTAATCATAACGTATCTAAATTAATCATAAACGATCTGATCAAAATCTAAGAAAACACAGCGCGTTTAAGTCAACAGCGCCAATAGCAAAAAAATCGAACTAATAAACGAATAATCGTTGGATAAAAATTTAAAAATGATTTCATTGTATTGAACCGTGTTGATTCATCAGACTAAGACTTGCTTGATGATGTAAAGGCTTCTGCTGCTGCTGCTTCAGTTCTCATCATCGGAAGATGATATTCCTTTGTCTCATTTTTCCAGCTTTACTAATTCAGGACTAAAGTTGTGAAGCTAAGAAAATATCTTAAAGTCGATACAAGCAAGGTCAGTAATGACGACTAGTGATAATATCTATAAAAAAAGTTTTTACAATTTACTGAAATAGATGAAAAGAAAAGAAAAAAAAAGAAATAAAAAGATGAAATAGAGAGAAAATTCAAAAAAAAATTTATCGTTTATTTTTATAACCACTCAAATCAAAAGTTTAACATCAAAAGCTCCTAAACCAACGCAAAATTTAAATTCACTAGAAAAAAGTTAGTTATTAGATATTTTTTATTTTTCTTAAAGGAAATCTTTATTATTATTTTCTTGTACACAAAAACAATATACCAATTACCTCAATATTCAATTCTCAGTATCTTATTTCAATTAATACAAAGCGTTTCATTGCGACTTAACGACGCTCACTTAATTTTTTTTTCTCACTTCCTTCTTCAAGTGATTTGCTAATTGCTTTTGAAATGTACAATTAATTATTAATGTTTAATTTAGAATCGAAAAAAGTTTATTTAAAATTTTGATTTTGATGAGTTTTAACTTCACGGTTTTATCCCGCATATAACAAGATAGACAGAGGGAAGATAGTGTTAAAACACTCCGTTTCCCACGCAATCCCCAATTATCGTTACATTGCTTGTTGAGTGGCGGAACTCAACGCCGCGCTTTGTGTAAAAAAATCGAAATATACTCATAAATATTTTCATAATAAAAAAAAATCAGTCAAGTCGAGTCGGACTCGCCCGCCCAGTGTTCTGAACCGACTTCAGGATTGTAGGTCAACGTTAAGTACAACTTATTAAGAGTGATAAATATGTGTTAGCAGGTGTTTGCACTCAATTGGTATGAAATGAACAACAATTTTCTCTGATATACCTATAAATTTTTACTTTTCGTTTTCTTTATAATTTTTGTTGTAAGTTCTCACTTTGTGCTAAATGTCATAACGATAGGTCCACGAGAAGTATCCAAGGCAAATTTCATACAAAATGGAGCAAAAACGATACATAAATTACCCGTAACTTTTAAGTGAGTTGGTTTAGAAACTTGGCTTTTTCTGAGCCCCCAAAGATATTTGTTATTAATTTCAGCTTAAGACGGACACACGAACAACAAAGTGATGCTATAAGGGTTCCATTGGGTGAATGGAAATGGCTTTTGAGGTGACGTAACCCTAAAAATAATCCAATATCAAGTTAACACAACATAAAATATAATGCGTTATAATTCATTCGACGTGGATTATTCTGTTTAATTAATCGAGGTAATTCGCGACATATCGTAGAGCAATTAATAGGTTATTTAATGAGGTGACAACCAAATTAAATGGCCGCATTTTAAAAGTGAATTTGTCTTTTGTCGATAGGGATGTACCTTCCTAATTTTTTTTTCTCGATTTTTTAAAGTATGGCAGAGGGAACCTAGTGTTGAGACACACCGGTTATTTATAAAGTTTATGCATAAAATAGAAATTTTAAGCAAAATTACCAAAAATATTGTTGAACTTCCACATATTTAAAGACATTGGCGGATCTCAACGCCGCATTTAATGTATTATAATTAGAGGAAAATATTAACAGATTAAACAAACCTTAGAATCTACATTTCCACAGCCATTTTTTACAGTGATAGACCAACCACAACGTGAAAGACTCAAATGATACGAAGTCACAAATCAAAAATTATAAAGCCCGTATTCCCCGTTGCAAGTTCGATTCCCACTCGGGGGAATGAACTATTTCCATATTCTCGATCTGATCACAAGATAAAACTGCTTACACTGCATTAAGTTCCACCAGCCAACATGAAATGCCTTGTAAATTGGGTACTTAGTGACTTAACACTGGGTTCCCTCTGCCTATCAGCGCGTAAAGTGAAAAACATCAAACCATAAAATACACCTAAATCTCCACAATCAATAAGTAATGAAACATCAGAAATCAATCAGAAAACAGTATTTTTAGTTATTAAATTTTAAATAAGCAGTCGTCGGCTCGCCTTAATACTGAGATCAAAGGAACAATAAAAGGCATTTTCTATAATAATACCTCGTCCGTCGACTTCTAAGATTTGAATTTTTATTTTACTTTTATAGACAGGTTATTGAAAGCTTTGTGATAATTATTTTCTTTATTATAGGTACAAGTTAAATAATAAATTAAATTAAAAATTAAATCAACTTCACGTTGTATCTCGCACACAGCAGGGTAGGCAGAGGGAACCTCGTGTTAAGACACTCCGTTCCCCACTTTCTGCCGAATTCTGGAGGCATTGCGTGTTGAGGGGCAGAACTCAACGCCGCGCTTAACCTCGACACCAGAGCGAAGAAATGGAAATATAAATTTAAGTAAATATTTCATCTCCTCGAGTGGGGATTGAACCCACAACCAGTCGGTCTTACAGTCACACTTCGTGCCGCTGCACCACTGGCCTCATTAAAATACTCCCTTCTCATTAAGACACTACGTTCCTCAATTTCCGCCGATTTCTGGAGACATTGCGTGTTGCGTGGCGGAACTCAACGTCGCGCTTTCCCTCGTCACCATAGCGAAGAGATGAAAATATTAAGTATTTCATTCGAGTGGAAATCGAAATCGGAACTGTCGCGTTATATCTGCAACCTTGTTCCCACAACGTCACAATATTTATTACAATATAAAAGCGTCTTTAAAGGCTAGTAAGATTTATTTAATGATCCCAAATTTAAAAGTCGGGTTTTATCCAACTCAGTGGGAGGGAAAGACCGCCCGCTGCGTTTAGTAGCGCTATACACTTATTCTCGTGAAACTGATGGTGACATCAATTGTGTGTTTAACCTTTATTGTCCCTTTTATTAATGGTTGTGTTACTTTAAATAGCTATACTAAATAAGATAATCTTATACGTTTCATAGTAATTGAACGTGAGTTCTAGCATTAAAAAGGTCAGGGTAGGGTTAGGAAAAGCTAGAGCGTTTCAGGTCAGGTACGTGGCAGATTTTCTTAAAATGCCCATTTTAATTATTTTTTTTTATTTTTTTTTTCAGCTTCACGCAGTATTCCGCACACAGCAAGGTAGGCAAAGGGAACCTAGTGTTAAGACACTCCGTTCCCCACTTTCCGCCAATTTCTGGAGGCATTGCGTCTTGAGTGGCGGTGCTTAACGCCGCGCTATCCCCTCGACACCAGAGCGAAGAAATGAAAATATAAATTTTAATAAATATTTCATCTCCTCGAGTGGTGATCGAATCCACAACCAGTCGTTTTACAGGCACACTTTGTGCCGCTGCGCCACGACTGGCCTCAGATTAATATTTTTTTATTTTAAAAATTATATCAAGTTTCATTTCAGCAATTATGATAATTAAATTTTCAGTTATTAAACAACTCACGTTCTTGTAATTAATATTTAAATGGAAAATTATATGTATGTATGAGGCCAGTCGTGATGCAAAAGCACAAAACGTGTGACTATAAACGCGATAAGTTGTGGGTACGATTCCTACTCGAGGAAATGAAATGTTCATTAGTATTATTTTCTCCGCTTTGATGTCGAAGCAAAACGCGGCGTTGAGTTCCGCCACTCAACATAGACGGAAAATGAGGAATAAAGTGTATTAACATTACTTAATATAACCCAGAATATATTATATTGTGAATCAATTATATAATATGTATATTTTTTTCAAATTATAATATAATAATAATATCATAAACAACAATTACATAAAATCAATTTACACAAGTACCTAAACACGAGCTCTAAAGCCATTAACAATGCAAAATTCGGTTAATCCATTCATCCAGAGTTCTCTGTATTGAGAGCAAACTACGTAATGTCGGTTACGAGGCATTCCATTTACACGAATGATTATTCACTAGCAGTTTTCAGGCAATTTTCATCGTTTACTTTCAGGCAGAAAGCTTATTATTGTATGGGAGTGGACCGGCTGAAGTTTATCTGTGGGGAACGCATGGGCGGCGGTGTTCGGCTCGCTGGCCTGTTAACGTGCCTTGTCAGTGTTAAGTAGATGCCTAAAATCTGGATTTTTGGATGTATTACGTGTTTGTATGAAATATTTTGATATGTGCTATTGATAATCTCGAGTTTTTTTCCACATTTACACATACATATGTTCTTTTTTTTTCACGGCGTATATCGCATCTAGCAATGTAGGCAGAGGAGGCCTAGTGTTAAGATATTCCGTTCGTATTATGACACCGTAGTTTCCCACTTTCCGCGGAATTTTGGAAACATTGCGCTGCGCTTTGCCTTGATATGAGAGTGAGAAAATGAAAACATTACATATTTTATTTCTTCGCGTGGGAATCGAACCCACTACCTGCCGCGTTTACAGTCGCAATTTTGTACTCCTGTACCATATCTAGCCTCTACTGTCCCATATTATTATAGAGATATATATAATCGGTATGGATTTGTTACTTTTTCAAATAAAGACATCCTACCATAAAGTGATTGCTAAGCCTTATGTTACATAAGAACATGTTACACCATGTTACCGACTAGACATAAAAAACAAACAATTTACCAAGAGATAAAAGTAAGCAGAATATACCTACTGCCAGAAAGGACAGGGTGCAAAATAAACGGATCTCCTAAAAGGGAGTTAACCAAAAATATTTCCTATTTCGTACACCATTAGTCCTGATATCGTGTAAACTACGATAGTTGGTGTGCAGCGCAAAGCAAAATGTACGGTGGACGCAAATGAGGAGTACATACTACACGTCCAAGAAAATTGAAATAAACGACGCTATAAGTTTGTTTACACGTATATACAGACATACATACATATACTCGGGTATTTATATTAGAATAAGCTAGACTTCTTGAATGTTAGTAATGGCGGTCATAAAGTGGACTCTGCAACGTAACGGGTGTATAAAATATTGAAATAACTTTAACATGAATTGAAATTGAAAAAGGAGTGATAAATAAATTCATTTTTCACTACTTTTTTTTCAGCTTCACGCTGTATCACGCATGTAGCAGTATAGGAAGAGGAAGCCTAGTGTTAAGACATTCCGATCTCGACATCGATTTCCTCCGAATTCTAGAGGCGTTCGGAACTCAACGTTGTGCTTTGTTTCGACACTACATCGGTAAAAAGAAAACATGAAATATTTCATTTTCTCAAGCGGGAATTGGACCCACAACCTATCACATTTAACATCACACACATGTACCACTGCACCACGACTGGCCTCAACCACACTATAGAAACAAAATAATTATAATCTAAAAAAAACAGATAAAAAAAAATCTACTCTGCTTAAATAGCAAAATATATTATTAAATGTACAGTCCGTATTTTCTTTAACGTGTACGGTAAACAATGTTCATTGTTTCGAGATTTGAAGGGAGACAGGACGGAGTGCGGAACGTGCGAGGATCGGCCCTCGGGGGATTTGCGGATGAGATTTTTCAATTTTTATTTGCCTCTGTAAGTGCCGATGCCGACACAGCGTTCTATGGGAATGGCTGGTGAATTTACTATTTTTATTCCGCGGTACATCCGAAGCCAGTGACACCTGTCTGTTTGCCCTTTGGTTAGAACAATTGAAATGAACTGTAGGCCAACGAAATCGCGAAATCCAGTTTCAGCTATGATTTTGTGTATATAAAAGATGAATAAAAAAAAATGGTTGGTGAATGCGATTTTTTGTATATGTGTATATGATAGTAATTATATTTTTGTAATCTTTTTTTTATTTATATTATTAATTTGCTATTCTGTCAATTTATCAATTTACTACATAAGAGTAGTAAATTTTCGTAGACATTTATTAGATATACATTGATTAACATTCTCAAAACTCAATTAAAGACAGCTAATAATATCTGCGAATAGCAACATAAATTAAAATTAAATCAGCTTTACGCTGTATACCGCACACAGCAGGTTAGGCAGAGGGAACCTAGCGTCAAGATACTCCGTTCCCCACTTACCGCCGAATTTTAGAGGCATTGCGTGTTGAGTGGCGGAACTCTACGCCGCGCTTCGCCTCGACACCAGAGTGAAGAAAAAAAAAATAAATTTAAATAAATATAAATATAAATTAAATAAATAATAAATAATAAATAAAAATACCCTTTATTTCTGATACCATACAATTATACAACTTCATTACATACTTATATAAACGTTTTGCTAATTTATTATACATATACATATTGTAACTGATATCCCAAACTCCTTTGAAAATATTATTTAATAAATAATGCCTTGGCTCGTGATGTGTCTAGTGGTTAGAACCGTTTATAGTTGTGATCGTGAAGAACCCAAAATCTTTTAGAGATTCAGAGGTAACAGTATTAAGAATTTTATATTATGCCATTAGAAGGTATCGCTTTAATAAGATATTTGCCATCAGAAGTTGTTCTTGTGTCAGTTATTTAGATAACTGGAAACTCGACAATATGACATTGTCATAACTCGAAGCTCGTCCGAAGAAAAGCCAAGAGCGCGTCCTATCTTCCTCTCCACTATAACTGCGAACTAGTTATAATAAAAGGAAGAAAGAGTACGGGCACCGCCCCGCCCCTACACCGTGAGTTCCGACCAGACCGTGGCTTTACAGTCATCGTTGAACCCTCCGAGACGTTTGTGTGTGATCTTTCCGAAGGTACTTGTTACGCTTGTTTATATTAAGATTGTATTAGAATGGTGATTCGTGATGTTGATTGATTTGTGAGATCAATATAAGTCGTTGGAACGAACGCACTACCGCAAGGCGGCCGATATGTTAAATAAACGCACGGCACACACCCCACAGTCGTGTCTCGAACCGTAGGCGGACACTACAAAATACACCAGAGTTCCAGGACATAAAATAGCACCACACATCCGTATGAGACAGGCGGACACTACTACATACACCAGAGCTGGGACATAAAATAGCATCACACACCTACTAGTCGTATACCAAGTCGTAGAAGTAGTATACAATATATCACTGGCCAATGCCATACAAGCATAGCTTAAATATCGCGAGCGTTCTGCGAGACGGCATCAGCCACGACATAATTAATGTCGCTATAACAGTTCGCATAATCCCATCACGCCAGTTTCCGCGACGTCAAGCAACATTTAATATTATAATAATGGTCAAAGATCACCTTGAATAACAATATGTGTCGCTACTACACATATATTGTCTTTATAAGAAATTCGATCCTAAAAGATCGTGCCATCATAGGCTTCAAATTATTATATTATATTTATAATATATTTGGTACGAGTCTTTATGTGCATCATATTTATTAGTACTGTAGTACTTAAAAGTTCGACCGCTGCCTTCCAAGCATCACCACCACCTATATAGACAGAACGACGGTCGCAACACACGGGACGACAATACACGAACGCGTCTCGATTAGTATGATATTAAAAATATATAGTTTTTATTATTCATATTTAACTATGTTATTTATGTATATTGCCATGCATATTTTATTTTATTTATTTATTTATTTTTAACTTATACCCAAGGTACATACTGTTACAATTTCTATTAAGATAGGGGTCTCTACGTGGAAGGTATATCAGAAAAAAGATTACTGCAGGCCATTTATCAGTGAAATTAAATCCAAAACAGTGATTTAATACATTTTTGTCTGTTTATCTTTGCGTTTGTTCCCGCTAATCTAAGAAACGGCTCAATAGATTTAATGCAAATTTTACTATTGGATTCTTACCAGCTGCCCTTAAAATTAATAATAATAAAATAATTAAATTTTTAATTACAATTACGATTTATAAATAAGAAAAATATATCAGTTTAAAGTATTCTCTGAGGGCTTAGCCAAATCACAAACGTTCTGTTTTTATTCAAGAGAATCGCTTTGACAATATGACTCATAGAAAAACTTTTTCTATGACTCATATCGAAAAAAAATAATAATTTGGAAGCCAATACCACATTTTAATGTCCGACGCTTGTTTTACGTGACAATACCACTTTAAATACGGTTCAGCTGCAGCACATCAGCAATACCTCTATACATATATGTAAATAAAAAAGAAGGGTCCGTCTGTGATTTCAATATAAAACGCATGGCCGCTAGTATTAAATCATTTTACGACAAAATCACAAAATTATTCAGAGTAATATAAAATTTGTAATAGAACACGAATCCATGTCAATGTCTGTTTGTCTATACTAGGGTTTGCAATATCGGACCATTCAAGCAAAACCAGTCTTTTCGATATTGATTCCAGAAAAATCACGGTATTCTTTTTTTTTAGCTTCACGCTGTATCCCGCACACAACAGGGTAGGCAGAGGGAACTTAGTGTTAAGCCACTCCATTCCTCACTTTCTGCCGAATTCTGGAGGCATTGCGTCATGAGTGGCAGAACTCAACGCCGCGCTTTGCCTCGACACCAGAGCCAAGAAATGGAAATATTAATTTAAGGAAATATTTCATCTCCTCGAGTGGGGATCGAACCCACAACCAGTCGGTTTTATAGTCACACTTTGTAGCCCTCCGTCACGATTCGCCTCAACGGTGCTCTTTATAAATATTTTCGGGATTTGAAAAAGTCAGTAATTTTTCAAGCCTCTTCTTGTTTGTAGTGTTAAATTAGGTGGGTATTTTCAGGGAAATAGTAAATTTCATTATATTTGTCAAATAATACAATTCTTAATTATCATAAGACAGTTTAATAATAAATAAGTGTACTCTAGGGCGTTGAGTTCTGCCACTCAACACGCAATGCTTCTAGAATTTGGTAGAAAATGGGCAACGAAGTGTCTTAACACTAGGTTCCTACTGGCTACCTTGCTGTGTGCGGGATACAGCGTGAAGCTAATTTAAGTGTACTCTAACATATATAAACATTTGAGCTCATAAGTAAAATAATGATCAAAATTGATTTATATTATTTATTATAATATTTTTTATTTACTGCAAAAACATTTTAGATGTAATTAAAAAAACTTAAGAAGAAATAATTTCTAGATACTATATAGTTTTATTATATACTAGCGGCATCCGTGTGGCTACGCGTGCTTGAAATATATTAAAGTTTATCGGCCAAGCTCGCGTTGGACTCGACCGGGGTCGTGTATTAATTTCTGGATTGTGATTGGGAAATACCTTATAGGTTCTGATGATGCGGCGAATGAAGTTAACAAACTTAATTTTGCGGGCATATGCTCCTATATTGTATAAAATTAACTACAAATATAAGTTTGTAATGATTTTTGCTATGTAATATCTATAAATTTTTACTTATCGGATTTTCCTTTATTTGTATTGTAAGTAAGATTTTACTTCGTCCTAAATTTCATAACTGCAGGTTTACAGGAAATGCACTATAGGATTTGATTGCGCGGTGAATTTCATACAAAGTAAAGCAAAAACTAAACATAATTGCACATATCTTTTGACTGCGTTGTATAAGAAGCTTAATTTCTATGCCCCAAAGTACTGTAAACCTGAATATCTGATTCAGAATGATACCACAACGCAACAGACGGACAATAAAGTAATCCTATAAAGGTTCCGTTTTTTACCGTTTGAGATATAGAACCCTAAAAATTAATTAATTATTTTAGTTTGGTTATGCATTAAATAAATCGTTATTAAAGTGTTGTAAAAGTTAATTTGATTAAAAAATAAAGTGGTTGCGTGAAGGGGGGGTATCAATTAACATTGGAGAATCCTGAATTTCATAATCATACGGTATTTTTATAATCTCGAGTTCTTTTAGCATTATATAAATAATAATTTACAAACAATATCAAAGAACAATAACAACAAAACATTGATAACTAAAAAGTTAGCATACTTTAAATTGATTAAAATAATTAAATCAGCTTCACGCTGTATCCCTATATCTACACAGGGTATATCCCTATATCTACAGCAGGGTAGGCAGAGGGAACCTAGTGTTAAGACACTCCGTTCCCCACTTTCTGCCGAATTCTGGAGGCATTGCGTGTTGAGTGGCAGAACTCAACGCCGCGCTTAACCTCGACACCAGAGCGAAGAAATGGAAATATAAATTTAAGTAAATATTTCATCTCCTCGAGTGGGGATCGAACCCACAACCAGTCGATTATGCAGTCACACCTCGTGCCGCTGCGCCACGACTGGCCTCATTTAAATTGATATAACTTTTATAATAGGATAAACAGAAAGACAGACAGACAAAAAAGACACAGTTATATTGATATTAAAAAAAACTTTAATTTTATTTTTATATTTAGAAGTGTAGATATAGGAAAACAGTAACTTAAGGTATTTTTTCAGCTTTACGCTATATCTAATGTCCCGCATATAGCAGAGGATGCAGAGTGAATCTAGATTCACTAGTGCTAAGACACTGTTTTCTCCATTTTTCGTGCAATTTCTGAGGCATTGTGTATTGAGTGGTGGAACTCAACGCCACGCTGTGCCTTGTTACCAAAGCGAAGAAATAAATATTCCGTTCCCCAATTTCCGGCGAATTCTGGAAGCATTGCGTGTTGAGTGGCGGAACTCAACGTCGCGCTTTAGTTCGACACCAGAGTGAAGAAAATGGAAATATAAATTTAAATAGATATTTTATTTCCTGGAGTGTAGATCGAACCCACAACCGGTCTCGTGTACAGTCACACTTTGTGCCTTGCGCCACGACTAATCTCAAAATATTAATACATTATAATTCGTTTCATCGAGTGGGCACTGAACCCACAACTGTTGTTAAGTCATACGCTTGTGAAACTTCGCCACGACGACCTCATTAATTTAAGCCTTTAGGAGCCTAAGGGAAATTATTTGATCTTGTTTAACTATAAATTACTGATGGTTTATTAAGCTACTATACGGTATTTAGGGAGACGGTAAGTACGCGTGCACGGCAAGCCCAGATTTCCCGCGTAATCTCTGATCCCGATCCTAAATCTTGAAATGTCGGTGCTATTACCAATATACAAATTGAAAACTAAAGATTCAGTCAATTCAGTAAAACAGTTGTATAAATCAACTGTTACGGCAGTTAGCAAATTTGTCGAACTGAGTAACTTAAATTGAAATATTTTTTTCATTTATTTACCGATTGTTATAAAATAAACCTATATAACCTATATGTTAACAAAAACTTGCCAGAATCCAATAATCCAATATCCAATAATGTAATAATATGAACCGCATTCAAATCGTTTAAGCTAATTCTGAGATTAGCGATAACAAAACGTACAGATAAACTGACAAAAATTTTAAAAATAATAGTTTTGGGTTCTATTACGTTAATAAAGGTTCCCAATAACATTTTTTTAATATCTTCTAAGTACAGTCACCGACCCTCTTACGATTTTATTATAAGTATAGACAACTGCATCTTTTTGTAAAGACATCATACAAAAACATGGTAAGCCACTCCGTTCCTCACTTTCCGCTGCATTCTGGAGACATTGCGTGCTGAGTGGCGGAACTCAACGCCGCGCGTTGCCTCGACACCAGAGCGAAGAAATGGAAATATAAATGTAAATAAATATTTCATTTCCCCTGAGTGGGGATCGAACCCACAACCAGTCACGTTTACAGTCACACTTTGTATTATAAAATATATTAATATTTAGGAATGCAACAGTCGAAAGGAATAACTCACACTGAAATTTAAACAGTATTAAATCAAGAATATTTCCAACGTCAATAGAATATGCAAATTTACTACCACTTCAGCTTGCTAATCCTTGATAAAATGCAAATACTTAGGCCAGTATTTATAAACCGCTCTTAAGTCTGAGATTGATCTTGAGATACCGTTTACATTCAGAATCGAGATCAATCTCAGACTTGAGAGCGAGATAATTTCATATAATCATTTTTTTTATTCAAAAAGACAAGGCAAATTAGCATAAGGGTCATCTGATGGTAAGTGATCACCGCCGCTCACGACCCGTGTAACACCACAGGTGCGTTGTCGGTTTTTAAAGTGGATATAGACGCGTTTTTTGAAGGAAGCTTGCGGCTTGCTTTGCGGATAAAGTTTCTCGCCGATTTCGGCGATATGCTCGAATCTTGCTCTGGAAATTTTCCACTTAAAAACCAGGCCAAGCAACAAAGAGGCTAGAGAATTTTTAGAAGACAAATTTTATAATCAAAATAATAAATTTAAGCCGCGTCCTGACTGAAATTTATATAGTTTTTAAAGATTGTCGTTAATTTACACAAAGATAACTCTACTAACAACTGGTTTTAAAAATTATTTAACTAAATATAAAATAATTAGTTAAATATTACAAATAAAACAATGGTAGGATGTACTTTTACAACAACCATTTAAATAATATAATGTAAAGTTTTTAATTGTGCATATATAATAGAATATTACAAAAAAACTAAATAAAATAATTAAAATCGTGAGAACTCTTAAGCCTTCGAAACTTAAGGCTACTTTTTGAATTATTTAAATTGCACATTTCATTTTAAAGATTTTAAGTATTTAAAAATGCAAATCTGAAAAAAATATATCATTCTCAAATAGAATCTCATGAAAATTAAAATGTTTTAGTCATCTACAAATATCATTTAATATAGTTAATATAGTGTACAGTGAAATTTTAAAGTAAAATCCTGAAGTTGTGATGCAATGAATGAGGAAATGTAATAATTGAGCAATGTAATCAGATCGTTTTAATTACAATGTATTTTAACTTTTGTTATCGAAACACAAACGACTACAAGAAGAGAAAGCTCTCTCTGGTCCTACTTGCTGGAATATTTATTGATTTATTGTAGGTTATACTAAAATATTTCGCTCTAGATTGACCCAATTTCGTTTAGAGCCATTTATATTTTTATTATAGTAGCAAACAGATCCTGGATTGATATGTATAAGTGACTTTGATTTTGCATTTGCGTTTCAAACACGTTGAACCTTTTTTCGATACTAAAGAAAAAACATAATCTCTGTCTTCATCGGAAGAAATCCATCCGATCCGCACAACGTTGGCACTGTGTTTTCTCATCTCTGTGCAATCTGACCTTTAAAATACATCAAACTGTTCATTTGCTAAATTAAAATATTTTATTTTTAATTAAAATATTGTAAATAATTTAAAGTCGAATCAACCAGTAAGCTTGTTTCTTATTTTTCTGACACTCATCTCTGTGCAATCTGAAAAGACATCAAACTGTTCATTTGCTAAATAAAAATATTTTTTTGAATTATAATATGTAAATAATTTAAAATCGAATTAACCAGTAAGCATGTTACTTATTTTTTTTTATTTCAAAGAGTTCGTTGCTGAGAATGTGAATCTTGTTGCTCGCGGTCACGTGCTTATGTATACAACCATCACTTATCTTAAAGAAGCTTGAAATAAATTGCAGACGTGTTTTAATTGGTGTTTTAACTTTTACCGTAGTAAAAATCGAAAATATCGAAAGTCCCGGATTTTGTCATCCATTTTGAACACCGCCCCTTTCATTTTAGCTTTATATTAATGATCTACCTTTTTATGTGAAGATCTTATATATTTGTTATTATACTGTTCGCGGATGATAACTTTTTCATATTTCAGGATGACAGTAAACAACAAAGTAAACTATGACGAAGGGAATAGCCCATTGTCGCATATTCTTCTATAGTTCAAGGTTCAATTTCATGCTAATTGTCAAAAAATTCAAAATTTATTGTATTTGCACTATCTAATGTTAAAACAAAATTTTAGTCTTATAATTATAGAAGGAACTCTCAATATAACGGAATCAATAACAACACAATTTAGGTTCCAAACTCCTGTGGAATTTCCACCTGGAAACACAAGTAGATAAACTCAACTTATCGCATTTGCAATTATAAGGGTAAGTAAGGCTAATGACGGATATCTATATTGGCCGACTATTTTTTTTTAGGTTCTAGTAGTAGGTACTTGCATAGCATTCTATCCTATGGAATTCTACTTTGGAGCAGTAATACAGATAAAAATTAGTTGTGAGATTGATCTATAAACATAGAGCTCGGGATTCTCTGATGTTTATATCTCGAAATCGCCTATACCTATAGGCGATTTCGAGATATAATAGATCCTACTGACATACCTACAGCCGGACAGCATAGTAAAACAATACAAGGGTTACCTTTTGAGGAACAGAACCTTAAAACAATTATGTTTGCCACAAAATTGCAATAGGAATATGAGCTTTCCAGCCACATTCACTCTTTCAAGGTCACCATACTTTTTTATCATGAGAAAACGCCCCCCAAGTGGAGACTTGAGTGAGTTATGTGGGACTCATGGACCAGTATGTGTAGGCCGTCCACGCTGCCCACTGAAACCTTACGATCTTCCTCCTCGATAGCTACAGGCCGGGGCTACGGTAGACAGGGAATTCTTCGCAGTCAAGGGTGGTGAGGCATCCTCGGCGGCCTGCTCCAAGTCGCAAAAGTAGAAGTAGCGATAGCACCGGCGCACGCCTACTCGGGCCAAGTTAGAAGGCGATAAGTTTCCTCAAGCTATCCGCCCTCTGGTCGAATAGGGTGGAAGGCGGCGATGGTGTGCCGCCCTCCGGCGACCCGATCTCCTACGGCGGATAACGAGTTCAGCAGGAGCCCCGTTCACCCGTTCCGCCGCCTCATTTTCGAGCACCATTGTCTTGCAGAAGGAGGAGACCATGTCCCACGAAGACACGCGTGGCCGACGTCTCCCGTCGCGACGGTCCTGGTCAAGGCCATGGTCGGCAGAGAAAGTTCGTCCCCTATGACGTCTCGCAGAGCGCCCCGTTGAGATGCTCAGGCTGGGTACACCACCAGCGTGTGCTGGGTCGTTTCATCGAAACAGTCGCAGTGGTAGCAATGCCCGTAATCCCCAACTTAAAGCAAACCTAAAGCAGACTCGGGTTAATCGACTTATATTCTGGTAATATATTAACCAAATCTAAAACAAAATTACTACATTACCTGATCTGACTGACCTGACCATGATGGGCTCACAAAAAATAATGTATAAAACAATTCCAATTACAACGTTCATATAAAAGAATTAATTTGTCAGTTAACATAATAATATTAAAAATGCATGTCCCACGGGGAGTATTAAAAACAATATACGAAAAACTAGTAAAAAAAACTGTATTAGGAATTAACTAACTATTCTCATAAAAACACCTATATAAGATCACCTAATTTTGAGGTTTTTGTTGTATGTATATAATAATACCTTGAAAATACTTTAAAACTACTAACATTTTTTTAACAAATTTTCGCTACCCAATAGTAATTACTAATAAATAATATATATATACGGCGTCGAGTTCCGCCATTCAGCACGCAATGCCTCCAGAATTTGGTGGAAAGTGGGGAACGGAGTGTCTTAATAGTAGATTCTCTCTGCGTACCCTGCTGTGTGCGGGATACAGCGTGAAGCTTCATTGAAATCGGTTCATCAAAAAAAAGTTATCGTCATTTGAATGAACTCAAGGCAATAGTTTGCCTGCGAATGTTACATAGCAATCGCGCTGGTAAGATTCCTGGCTAAAGAATGAAATTAGAAATGTCTTGGTTATATGACTGTTGATAAAAATATATATTTTTGAAGCACTATTATGTAATATTTTATACAATAAAGTAAACAAAATTGAATTGTTACTGGAGATTACCTTCATAAATCATAACAGTTAAGTTGAAGTCGTAATTAATTCAACACAGAGATAAAGAACGATTTGATCTTCAAAGAAATATCAAGTGAATACATAGATTTTTTGGTTCGTTTGAAATATATCTATATAAAAATGCCTAAAAACATCCTTTCTACTTGTACTCTGTAATAATTACATATTTACCAATTGTACATTTAGCTAATAATATATGTAACTAATTTAAAAACTATACAGGACTTAATATGCAATTAATATGTTATTTTACAAAGAATATTATGAATCCTTATCCAAATCAATAATTTAAAATTTAAGGCTGTTTCTGAAACAGTGAAATAAATTATTAACTGACATCACCACATTTAACAGAGTTTTAAAAAATATAACATAGGTAAAAAGAACGTAATGTTACAAAAATATATACATATAATAAATAATTAGCTTTATGTATATTATATTTTTATAAATATCAAATATAAACATTAGTCGTATTTTTTAATTCAAAACAATCAAAAGTCCTTATAGAAATTACGATAATGTCGTAAAAAAATCATATTAGAATATTACAGATTAAAGTAATAAAAAATCATATTAGAAGTCATTATAGTTGTCAATCAATTCTGCTTATTAAATCAATAATCATGTATTTTAAGCGGGCGAAGCCATGGGTGGGCCGCTAGTATTTAATATTTTCATTTCCTTTCTCTGGTAACGAGGCAAAGCGCGGCGATGAGTTCCGCTACTACAACACGTTATGCTTCCAGATTTCCGCATAAAGTGGGGAACGGAATTGTCTAAACGGAAACGGAGTATCTTAACACTACGTTTCTAGGTTCCCTCTGCCTACCCTGAAATGCCTGGGGCGCTGCGTGCTGCTGGTAACAAAATTGGAACGTTCATGTTACACATGTTAAATTTGTAACATGAACGTTCCAATTTTGTTTGTTTGTTTAACATTGTTCAAGAGGAACAGGAGCCTTTATAGCCACAGTATTCACTAAATTAAGAGTATAAATAATGTGACAGAATCCTTGCTCTCTATCCTTTGTAAAAATAGGATAGGTGTAGCCTATCACATGTTAAATATTTTTTTTTATAATGTTAAATATAGTATTAATAAATACATTATTAATGTCAATTAATTAGATTTTTTTTATCATTATCATGTTAAATAATTACTATAGTAATTATTAATATATAATATGTAATATACTATTTAAATTATATCTAACATCATTTTTTTGTGGCATCTTCTTTTTATTAGGAAATGTAAACATAATATTTTTTTACATTTACATTCATCCCTTGTGAAACAATTGGAGCCTCACCAAAATAATTGAAACTAAAACAGACAAACAAAATCAAAATCTATAATTATAATATATTTATAACAATATATTTTTTTAAATTAGTCTAATTTTATTGTATACCTAAGATTTTATTAAAATTATTTAATTTGTATAAAATTTTATTGAAAGACAGTCATGCACAGGCATGTAAATCTAAACGCGTCGGTTCGATTCCCACTAGAGCAAATTAAACATTTAATAAAAATAAATAAAACATTTAATATTTTCATGTTTTCGCTCTGGTGTGGAGGGCGCAGTGTTGAGTTCTGCCACTCAACACGCAATGACTTCCCCCCTTTGCCTACCCATGTCGTGAAGCTGATTTTAAGTCATCACTTGTGAATAACATTCTTGTAATAATTTCTTATTTATAATTGCCCGTTCCACGATCAAAATAATTTCGATTTTGTTATGCCAATGAGTATTAAAATAGAATTTCATTAATTCTTTGGAAGTAAGTAGCTCCAGGTACATATAAAATATTTTAATACTCAGTGCCCTTTAAAAATCTTATTTAAAATTATACTCATATTTTTACCCAAGACTGTCACTATATATTTTAATCTATAATAATATAAAAGAAAGTCGCCCTCCGCCTCTGTCTGTGCCTTTCTAAGTCTTCTTCTTCTAAACCACCCAAAGGATTTTGATGCGGTTTTCACCATCGGGTAGAGTATTTATCAAGGAAGAATTATATATAATTTTTTATATATATTTTTATGTAATAATAACATAATAATAATAACAGCTTCACGCTGTATCCCGCACACAGCAGGGTAGGCAGAGGGAACCTAGTGTTAAGACACTCCGTTCCCCACTTTTTGCCGAATTCTGGAGGCATTGCGTGTTGAGTGGCAGAACTCAACGCCGCGCTTAACCTCGACACCAGAGCGAAGAAATGGAAATATAAATTTAAGTAAATATTTCATCTCCTCGAGTGGGGATCGAACCCACAACCAGTCGATTTTGCAGTGCCGCTGCGCCACGACCGGCCTCATTTTTATGTAATTTGACATAAATACGATAAATGTGTATAGTCCTACCTTTTGAGACACTTTCGCGCATGCGCTGCTTTAATGGTAAGTACTATATGAAAATAATGTACTGGGGGTATTGTTTCTTTTAATAAGATCTACAAGGAAGTCAGCGACAGCATATTCGTATATTTTAAGGATAAAGTTTAGTGAGCATATTTCTGTCTAAAAATAGTAATTTGAATATATTTTTTTATTGAGAGATGTTTGTCTATAATGGTGTTAATATTTATCTTTTTAAATACTTTATTAATTTTCTACGTTAAACGAAGATAAAGTTTGCTCTTTATACAATTTCGAATAGTTTTAGAGAAAAACCTATTTAATTGTTGACACATCACTCCGGCTATAAGCGACTGTATCGGCTCATGTTTCATTTATCCCTTACTCTCAGCATACGAGTATAAATAAGTATATTAGTTACTTTAGTCATTTAATATACATCAAAACTGTCTTTACAAATGCCCCCGCATTCACCCACGCCCCGCGCCGCTTTCTCTTTTAATTTTAATACTTTTAAATATTTATTTTACTTAAAATAAATATTTTTCTTAAAATACAACAAATTTTGCGAGCAAAATCTAGTCCTTTCGACGGCCTGCTCATGTCCCGAAGTTCCTCAGAATCAGCAATATAGTGACTGCAAACTTTTCAGGGTCAGAGAACCCTCTTCCCTACTCACCCAGTGTTGCTGTAAAAGCCAGTAGGGTTAATAGCATAAACCTCTTGTTCGAAAGAAAACGAGCAAAATCAAATAAATGCCCAAAAGACTTAAACTACTTAATGGCATAATTACGGCGTCTTGGCACAGTGGCACAAGCGTGAGACTTTAAACGCGACGGTGGTGAATTCAGTTCCCACTTTGGAAAAAGAGATATAATTTATTAATATTTTCATTTCTTTATTTTGATAAAAAGACAAAACACCTAAGCTACCCAATACGCGATGCTTCGAAAATTCCGCGGAATGTGAGTGAAAATCTTTAGTTTTCAATGTTTTGTTGTTTGATATTGTTTGTAAATTATTATTTGTATGATGATAGAAAAAACTCAAACAAACAGAAATGACAAAAAAGATTTATGACGGAAAGAAATAGGTATCCAGAGATCGTGTTTGGCGCTCCATTCTCTTTGACTACCCCGCTAGGGATAAAACGTGAAGCTAGATTATATTAAGTGCAAACTTAAGTTTGTTAACTTTATTCGCCATAACATAAAAACCTATAAGGTATTTCCCAATCAAAATCCTGAAATCAGTACAGAACCCTCTATGGGCGAGTCTGTCTGAGGGTATGGGTCCAAAAATCTGAAATTCTCAAAAGAATCTCAATCAGTTTTGACTTTTTAATTAGAATAAAGAACAATTTTCTATACATAATATGTAGGTATACTCGTATAGCTTTTTGGGCGCTCTTGTTATGTTCCAATTTGTTTCTTTTTTTTAATTAATAATAAGGTGTAAAAAATCTGTCTTTACTTCAAATTAACAATGTTTAACTTCTCCTCAGCTAGGAGGTGTATCTAATTGATTTATTATCACTAATTTAATGTGTGCATGTAACTATAAGTTATTAGTTTGATGAGGCGTAGAAATAAGGTAATTATTTATTTTTTTATCTTTTAAATGTTCTCAATTTGCAATAGTCCGTGTCACTTAAGACTAAATTCCTCTCCTCAAGGGATGTCTATTAGAGATTGCTATCAGCAATAAGAACACATTCGCATGCTCTGAATAAATTTTAAGATTTTTTGTTATTTTTCTATAACAACTTTGTGTGCAATAAACCATTTCTATCTATCTATCTTATTTACCTGTTTCTCTTTAACTTGATTTCATCTTTTTCCTGCGTAAATATTTAAAAAAATATATTTCTAGCCATATAACCGTTATTTTAATTTATATTTCTTTTTTTTAAATTATTTAAGTGGGGAACGGAGTATCTTAACACTAGGTTCCCTCTGCCTACCGTGCTGGGTGCTGGATACGGCCTGAAGCTGATGATTTTAATATCATTTTCAATTATAATATTACTTATCAACTCTCAAACTTGTTACATAAATTAGTCTAGTCTATATTGGTGAAAAAAGTTTAAATCTGATAGAATCGGATGTAAAGTACATAATCTTTATCACTATCATTTAAATTATTTGCATTATCAGATTAAATAATAACGGATAATTTCTATAGCCTATACGATAAGATCTATTGTTACGGATACGGCACGTTCAGTGATAAGTGAATATGAGATTTTGTTAGTAATTTTAATTAGTTGTTATCAACATGTACTTATAATTTGATTGATTTATACTGATAATAGTTAAAAATATTGTTAAATTGATGTTAAAAATGAATAAAACTTTCGTGACATTGTATTTGTAAAAACATTGTGTATACACAAATTGCAGTTCAAATTTTTATACGTTTTCTTAATAGGTATTTTTCTTTACTAAGTGTGCAATAACACTTTAAAATTTGTTAAAAATATATTTAAAAAATAGTATGCCCTCTTCTTCTTCTACGATAATTCTAAGTAATTCTCCTATCTTCCTATCTCCAATCTCCCTACAGAGACGCTAATAACAGAAATAAGTTATTGTTACGCTCGTATAAGAATCTCGACGTAGCTCGATGAGAACGTACGGCTTAGTTGGTGAGAGCGCTTGAACGGTTTTTAAAGAGGCTCGGGTTCAAATCCCGCTACGTTCAAATTTTTAAACGTTTTCTTAATAAGTTTTGTTTAACACAGCTAATTACGTCGAACTGTAACTTTCCCACCCACTTCTAATTCTTTTATCATCATGAAACTATTCTTCATTAAACCTGTTTTCTTAGTTTCATATAATAATAAGTTATTTTTAAAACTTTAAATAAACTATTTATGTCGGAAAAGAAACAGTAGAAAGCATAAATACATATATGTATTTTAGAGGGGGAGCCGAAGTTCCTGTGAATATACTTACACCCAAAACCGGTAAGAACTATTAGGGAATATGGAGTTGTGGTAGTTATTTTGGTAGTTATTAGTTAAATAAGGTTCAAGAAATAGTACCTAACTTTCCTTAAATTATAAAGTATTTTTTTTATATTTTCTTGGGAATATTTAACATAATAGGACTACGCACATCATCCGTATGTAGGACAGGTGTGTGATGTTATACAGATGGTATGGGATGGTACTGCGGAACTCGTCAAAGGCAGCCTGATACTATCTATTAAAACAGCGGAATAACGTACCATGTTGCCTGGTGGGTTTCCAGGAGACGCGGGTTCGAGTCCCGCTACGTTCAAATTTTTATACGTTTTCTAAATAAGTATTTTTCTTTCCTAAGTGTGGAATAACACTTTAAAAATAAATAACATTTTTTTTAAATCTACCAGTTGGGTAAGAGAAAGGACAGTGGTTCCGCAGCTCAACAAAGTCTCTCAATCGTTAGGTTCTCACTGGCCTCCCTGCTATTTCCGGAGGTGCGTAAAAAATATTGGGCAACAGCACACAGACGACGCTGACAACATAAGCAGTAGCTTGATGCCATAGCTATGTGAGAAATTGATAGATAAAATAATATCAATTTCACAGATTATCATAATAATTACCATGACATTATAAATTTACTTAATGTTTAGTGGTATAGTTGATGTATATTTTTTTACATTAAAATGTACAGTTACCAAGGATATAAAAATTGATTTCTTAACTTAACAAATAAGTAATCAGCAGGTCATTTACAATCGGCAAAAAATAAATGTAATTTTGATGCGCGATTTGTTTCAATAATTCTCTGAATAATATGAACGCTTGTGGTAGGGGAGTCAAAATAAAAGAAAATTGACCTACTTAAGCAAATTATTGTTGTTTCAAGTCATTGAAGTAATAATAATATTAATAGTATCTTATCTTATATTACTTACCTATACAAATGAAAATTGGTTTTAGTAAAGCTAATAAGTAATTTAAAAATATAGTAATTGTATAATCTCTTGAAACCGCAACATGTGTAATTTGATAAGATATTTCAATAAAACAACATTCCATATGCTTTTTCAAGATCGTGCTCTTTGAATCTCGGCAATGTAATATTGGGTATTCCTCGAAAGCGGTTTGATTAATAAGCAAAAAGTATCGTGCACATGTTATTTCCGTTCAGAAATATTAAGCAATATTTTGTTATATATATTTTAGCAGAATTAAAAAATATATTATAATAATTAGACTTAAAACTTTTAAGACATATTATTTACTTGTCTATACATATAGACAACAGCAAGAATATTACCTACTAAATGAAAAAAATCATAAGAAAAAAATATTAAATGATTATAAATTTATGCATGTAACTTCGAACATGAAAAAAGTTACTCATTAAGAAATCGTAATAAAAAATTTGGAAACCGTCCAAAGAGGCGCGGGTTCAAATTCCGCTACGTTCCAATTTTTTTATTTTTTTCTAAGTGTGAAATAACACTTTAAAAATGTTAAAAAACATGAAGAAAATTAGTGAAAAAAATGGAAAAAAATAATGGTCTAAGCCTGAATGCGAATAAGAAAAAGTTTTTGGTATTTTAAAAAGTTAGATACTAAATCAAGTGAATGAAGTGGTATATTTAAAGAAATAAAAATATATTTTTATAATTCAATATTTTTTTATAAATTACATAAGATGGATAATTTGATGAGGTAATATGGGATGGATAATAGTAGTCTATTGACTATTCGAATAGATAAAGCACGTTTTTTGTGCTTTAATGATAAATAGTATTATCGTACCGCGTGACGTCACAATGATCGAGATATATAGACGGCCGATAGAGGCTCTCGCGCACATTGCAAGTTTATCCGCGAGTGACTTGCGCACAGTCGTAATATTAATATTTGAATATTTTATTTACAAATTTAATTTGGGAACACCTTAAATAAAATAAATTTAGTGTATAAGTGTTTACTTAGTGTCATATATTTTGGGGTAAGTGAGATATTTAATAATAATAGAAAATTTAAATAAATAATATATTGTATATTATTAGTGATATATATATATATATATATATATATATATATATATATATATAAACTTATATGACATTTTTATTATATATACTGTTTTATATTTTCAATATATTATAGATGTTTCAAAATGAATCCTTATAATTATGACAAACAGTACTTAATATCAAAAATTAAACAAAAGTGTGACAGTATTGATATGCTAATAAATATACTTCTTCTTATTGCTACAGCGAAGATAGCAAAAAAAAAAGATTAAACGAAGTTAACAATTCATAATTTTTGTAATTACCTTAATAATATTCCAACAAATAACAATTAATACGCTGTAATTATGTCGTTACTTTTACCTTGTAAATAAGTCAATGCTAAGAAATTGTTTTTACCTAAGAATTTCAATTATTTGACTCGAGTATTCTGCAGGATAAAATATTTCATTAATTAATTACAAGTTCTGATACCGCAATTATAAGCGTATAGTTATCGTAAGTTTAGTATTAGAATATAAAGAAACGATTAGTATCCGCATTGTTCCAGAATAATCTTTTTAACTATAAGTGAAACAAAGTAAACTTACAAAAGTAAAAAAATAATAATCGACCTTTCTGAACCTTTTACATAGTATCGTGAGTTGAGAGTGAAAAATTCTATATATATTTTTTTCTTAAAATATTATTTATGTAGCTGATAAATGAAACTAAGTTTTACATTGTGAAGTCAATGTCAATATTTCTTTAATTTTAGTGAAGGATAATGCTTACATCCGCACTTTACTTTTACGAAACATTAATTATTAAGGTCTAGATACAGATAGCGCATATATATATATATATATATATATATATATATGCNACATAAGACACTATATATATATATATATATATATATATATATATATATATATATATATATATATATATATTAAGTATTATAATATTAGATAGCCAAAGTATATGATTTTTCAAAAATATATAATATATTATTTCGTTAAGAATATATACTATAATAAAAAAACATCGCAAAATATGCCTAACGCCCATCTAAAGATTATAATTTTGATAAATTCACGCGGAAAATCTTTATTGATTATAAAAACATTATTTTAATCCGGTTTGATTCTAAGGACAGCATTAGGAAACGTATGCTTGCTCAACAACTTTTTTAATATATTCATTTGAATTTTATTTTAGTTTTCGGTTTACTTCATTTTAATTTTATTTAAAAAATACATCGTATTGTAATGTTTAGTTACCTAGCCAAAACGCAATAAATATAAATAAGAGTATATTCAAATTAAATATCAACATATTTACAAAATAGTAGACACTGTACACTAAAAGTAGTAAGACCTAATGAGTCATCATTTCCAATAACCTAGATAATAATAATTCCAAGGATGACAATATTGCAAATCTATATACATAAATTTTAATATTACATATCTTACCAATAATTTAAAAAAAACCTTTCGTGTCGGATAGTCCGGTTTTCGATGAATGCCAGAATAAGATCACGTCAATCGTTTCGATGTGACCCACTGTACCTGCGGTCAGAGCTACCTCGGACCTATGAAATGTGTCATACATTCGTAGGTCCGATTCGACCACGCAGGCGAAGCTGCATGTAAAAGTAGGTAAATGTATTACAGTGATGTAAAACTTAAACCACATTTATTCAATATATGTTTGATTCAATAATACCAATACTATGATTACGTTAATAATAACAAAAAATATTGTATGGGTTATATTTAAAATAGATAGCAAATAATAATCTGCCAGGTAGGTAGGTTTGTGTAGAACTGTCAATACCTATTTTTTTTGTTATTATTCTACACGTTATCAAATATAACAATTCAAGGAGAAGTAGCGATTTTATGTATTCATAGTCATTTATAATTTTTATTTAAAACAACAAATCGTAAAAGTTTTTTTTTTAATTTTTCGTTTATTTTTCGAAGCGTAGAGTTAGCTGTGACCTTTTTGCAAATGATGCCTAGAAATGAAGATATCTAAAGGAAAACGTAGCGAATTCCAAACTAGTGCTGTGTGAAAGTGTCGAAAGGGCTAACTGTAGTGCGTATAATTTCTTTATGATGTGCTCTATGGTTTCTTATAGTGTTTGTACAGTGTCCTTCAAACATGGACGCGCTTTGGAATGTAAATTTATCTCGAGAGCTAGCTTTTATGATGGCCTTGTTGAGATTCACCATCTTGTATTTAAAGCATTAACTAATATTACCATGGACTTTTTACATATAGTAATGAATATGTGCATTGAGTACAGAATTAATTATAAATCGAGATAATATTATATAAACTTCTCCTTTTTTGTAATTTCATATTTTTCAATAATCAATTTCTTCAATAAATAATTACTTTTCTATAAAATTATAGGTATTTAATTTTTGTTAACTTTAAATTTATCATATAGATTTTATTATAAAAGTAGTCATGCCATAATAAGGTTAATATATTATAATATAATAAAGACTTTAAACTTTTGCCAGACTTTGCAATTGATTCATAAATGATGTCTGTAAGATTTTATTATCTATTAAATTTAATATAAATTGTGAACGTGACAGAACCGTTCAATTTTAATTTAATAATTTATAAAAAAAAATCAGCTTCACGCTGTATCCCGCACACAGCAGGGTAGGCAGAGGGAACCTAGTGTTAAGACACTCCGTTCCCCACTTTCTGCCGAATTCTGGAGGCATTGCGTGTTGAGGGGCAGAACTCAACGCCGCGCTTAACCTCGACACCAGAGCGAAGAAATGGAAATATAAATTTAAGTAAATATTTCATCTCCTCGAGTGGGGATCGAACCCACAACCAGTCGATTTTGCAGTCACACCTCGTGCCGCTGCGCCACGACCGGCCTCTTTTAATAATTTATAAGAAATAAATATAAATTTATTAAAGATTTAAAAAGAATTAAATTAAAAAGTGATAACAAATTGAAATAATAAAAATTAAAGCATAAACGAGTAAAAATTATTTTAAAATCAGACTAATTTATATTACTCAAAATGACAAAATATTTTACAAGGGCAACTGTATTGCATTCCACTGTATTAAAAATATGAAGTTAGTGCCTATTATTGACCTTGATATACAAACACAAGTAGAATATTTCTAATCAAACTTCTTCGTAGAAAAAAAGATACTAAATAAAAAAGAATAAATAAAGAAGCAGCTTCACGTTTACCACGCACATTCCGTTGTTTATCCAAATTCGAGACATATCATGGTAATTGTGGATAGCCATCCAATGATCTATCTATGATTAAAAATATGTAGATATATATTACAATTACAAAATTAAATTTAATTAACATTTTAAAATACATCTAATTAGAATTAAGTATATGGTAAAACTAAAGCAACATGGTGTGGGTAACGTTGTTTACGCAATTAACGAAGGCTTCAATGCTCTAATACTTTTACTAAAATCATTGGCCAATTTGTATATTTAAAATAATATATTAGTTTCACACGAGCTTATTCGGTACAAGGTTTCATAGATACTTCGAAAGATGGACGGTGTATAATTAAATGAAATAAATATTTTTTGTAGAGTCACTTTTTTATTTTTTATTTTAATATTATGGACGTTACAATAATAAAAGTTATTATGTTTTAAAATAATTTGGTAATATGTATATATTAGTTAAGTAACTCGAAACAGTATATTGCATAGGATAGTTTTAGTATCAATAACTAACGACTATTATTTATTTATGTAGAAAACCTACTTTAAAATTATGTTCTTAGTCAATCCTGTAGTGGACACATCCGATATCAGAAGCGTATACTAGTACTTTGAATGAATACAAAATAGTTTTTTAATTTTTTTACATTTTTTACGGATTTATAGAGTAAAAGGCCACCTTCCTTCCGAACCATTTAATTTTGCGCTTAAAAAGAGACAAACGAAGCGGAACCTACTCATCGTTAGCCTATTATATATATATATATAGGTCGCATACACCATAAGTTTATTTATATATATATATATATATATATATATATATATATATATAAAAATATATATGTTTTCTATATCAGCAAACAAAGTAATAGGTTAAGACTTAAATTTATTCTATCTGAAATAAAATATGGATATAATGTTGACACTAGGTAGCCACAGTGGTATTCTTTTAATTTTTATTTTTTTTTCTCCCTTCTTTTGTCTTACAAACATAAAGTACAAGGAAGACTTTCTGATTGCGTAATATTCTTGTATCCTAAAATCAACATTTCAATAAATATTTGCTCATTTTAATTGGTTATTACACTTATAATATGCAGAAATAATATTTATCTTCGTCATTGAACAATTTATATTGCGTCATTTGACTCTGGTATTTATTGTTATGGCATATAATTTAAGAAAATAAATATTGAAAACAAGTAGTATTTTAATTAACATCGCACGGCTTGGTTGCAGTGAATAGGAAGAATAAACTTAATATTATTTTAAAGCAAAAGAATAACCGTTCGAGGCCCAGTTTTTTTATGGTTGTACCTGAGTATGTCAGAATAAAGAGTATGTACCCAATTGGATTTCTACACTCGGTAAATAGGATAACATTGTTTATTAATAAACGTTAGCAAAGCTATAATAAAATACTGACTTTATAATATCTTACTTTGCATGAATATTTACATTATGAACGTGTTGAAGAGCAATGACTCTATGTATATATACTAAAGAATGCATTATATTCGTATACTACGTATATTTATATATTGTGGACACTCTACAATTAATTTACACTCAAGAAAATGCTAAAAAAAAATATGAAAATTTACTTTATATAATTGTTGCAATATTTATATAATACAAACTGAACCGTATACAAAACAATACACCCGACTGCATAAACTAAACTAATGTATCCAATAACACTCGCGCCATCAAGATAAACCCAACGACGTATTATTTATCTAAATCGGTTGACTGGTTTAACATTTACAAGGGACGAAGCAACGGACATAAATATTAACATATATACGCGTTAAAAACATAACTCTCCTTTTGCAGAAAAAGTATAAAGAATAAAAGATTAAGGTATTTTAAATATTTATATAGCACTATTTCATTACTAAATGTGTCTAATAGTGAATCCGTTTTGTGGCACCTTACCATGTCGCAATCGCTACGTCTTATAATAACAATTTAGTTTATTACTTTGTTTTGTAAGCTTGCAAATGAGATCTGTGAGACAATTTTACTCTATAGTTACGATTAAAATAATAATTATTTCAATGGGTTTTTTTAAATCGTGATGAAGACCTCAAAAACTTGGCAGGAAACTACCTGTATTTACAACGAACACGTAAACCTTGCTCTTGATAATTAATGGAACTAAAGTAATTATAAAATTACAATATCGATTGTTCGTTCGTCTTTTACTAATAAAATGTATACATTTAAATAATAACAAAAGTATTTTATTAACACAAAATGAGTTAATAATAATAATACGTCTTTAGGGAAATATATTCACATAATATCGCATAATTAGTTTTCTGGAAAAACTGAATGGTCCCAAAATGAGTTAATATGATAATTTTTGAGAGGTTTTGAGGTGAAGCTGATTAGGGCTTTCTCATATATTTGTCGGCTTTACGTGACTCTTAATTTGTGGTTGTATAACATATTTTCGAAAAATATTAAACTACAGAGTTTGTTTTAATAATTTCTTTGTAAGTATTATGTAGCACACATTTTATGTCATATTTAATTTTATGTTCAATGTCAAATGTTAGCATGGACTTATAGCATAATAGGTATGTAGTTCTAGGGTTGCATCAAATATATAAATATGTACATAGATAATTCAACGTTTTGAAATATATTATTATATCATTGATCTTCAAGTTTATAATGATCATCATCCCTTGTACGTTAATGCTCTTTCACAACCCTGACTTAGAGAAATTAAAAATATTAAGCATTTAAGTTGTTTAATACATATTATATCAAGCATCGAATAAAGTGAGAGTTGTTTATAAATATCATAATTATATATGTATAAATAATATCCATGCTTCTCTATAAAATGAAGACATTTGTATAATAAGACATTATAAATATTTGTAAAAAATCAAAGATTATAGTTACTTTCAATTGTTAAATTGTATATTTTTTAAACTTACCTAATTATATTTACTTTCAATTTCTTGTCAAGCTTACCAGGGGCCCCATTACACATATATCTATCTGTAATGTATTACTATTCGCATTTAAATTTGTAACGTTAACATTCGTACAACTTCCTGCATTGCATCGTACAGATTCTTAAAGGGCTTACTCATTTTCCTTATTCTTCTATATAGATTTTTTTTAGTATACTATAATAGACAGGTAACTTTTAAATTGTAAAATTCATATTATTATCTATATACTAATAATATATGTGAAACAAAAATTTTGTACCCCTTTTTACGAAAATTACTCAGACGCAGAAGTGTGGCACAATTTAGTTTATATAAAGAAGGAGTCCAGAATGCTGCTCACCCTACCGATCAAAAAATATATATTATATGACATTTTTTTTCTTGTTATCATCTAAGCTTCGCAACCTAATAGGTCTCTATGACACTCGAGTAAATCCCGATTTAACATCGTGGGCTCCCCTACAACTAGTATTTTTAGATATTTTAAATAACTTTATATTACAAAATTTTGTAATAATATTCCATCCTTATATGAAACACTTAACTTATTTATACATCAAATGAGAAGTGACTATTTTTAGCAAGTAAATGATAATTACTAAAAAAATTATACGTAAGTCAAACAGTAGATCTGTATTAACTTTTAAACTATTTGTTACTAACATTAAAAGTAATCTATAGAAATACAATATGTAAGGTTGGGGTAAAAGTATTTTCGTATTGTTCATACAAAGAAAAATATTTATTTTAGGTACATTTTTTTATTTATTTATAATATGTATGTGCCGTTTTAATCGATAACTTGTTGCCATTTTATGGGTAGTGCCATGATCCCATTCCTGTAGAAATTTTGAGATTTTTATTAAAAAAATCTGACATCTGCTTACAGTGTTCGTGTGAGTGTTCTTTTAAGGTTAGCTTTATGCTACTTAAAGAGTTCTGCAATGACCGAAACTGGTCAAGGTCTGGCAAGGTCAGGGCTATACGGAGGATTCATCAACACATTCCAGTCAAGTTCTCTCAAGTTTTGCTGCGTGGCTATACATGAGTGCGGTCTGGCGTTGTCATGATGGAATACCATGCCCTTCCTATTCACTAGCTCCGGCCGGTTTTTCTCAATAGCTTTTTTTAACCTCATCGGTAGGTGACAGTAGAGGTCAGAATCGATTACTTTACTCGGTGGTAAAAGGTCATAGTGGACGATTTCTTTCCAATCCCACCATACACATAGCATCATTTTATTCCGAGTCAGACCGGGCTTTGCCACAGTTTTGTCCATGCTTCGACCACGATCTTTTTCGCACATTCTTATCGTAAGTAAAATAAAAAATAAAGAAAAATAGTAAAATGGAAACACGTTGCGTTAGGTTTCTCTCAATGAGATCATGTGGTACCCAAATGTCAATTTTTTTCTTGTACCCGGACGTAAATGACGTAAAACTTTTATGATCAACATCCAATTCTTCAGCAATGTCGTAGCTACTAATATGTCGACCTTGCTCCACCTTCTCAAAGATGGTACTGATTTTATCTGTGACAAGGCGTTCTGAGCGAACCTCATCTTTCACACCGAAATTTCCAGACTTGAAACATTTGAACCACATTTATGCTAGTCTTATTGATACCGCATTAGGTCCGTAAACCGCACAAATTTTATTCGCGGCGTTTGTCGCATTTTGAACCTTTTTTGTTATAATAAAAAAACTTCAAAATGTACCGAATTTCTTTGTCACATACGTTCATTTTACTTGCTTGACAAACAATTGAAAAATGGTGGGAACTAGTTTTTTTAATTTAATAGTATTAAAACCAGCCAGTTACATTCAGTACAGCCAAAGAGGTTTGATTACTAATAATGCATTCTACATTCAGTACAGGTTTGATTACTAATAATACATTCAAAATACGAAAATACTTTTGCCCCGACCTATTATTTTGACATATAGTATTTCCACGTAATAGGTAGAGCCTATGATTTACTACCTACGAATAAGTGTCTTCTTATTATAACGTTGTACATTATCAAGCACACAGCAAAGATATATTATAATATGAGATATAAAATAATTTGAATTATACATTGCCATATATTATAATTATTCCTGTTTATCGGACGAAGGTGGAGAAGCTATAAGTCACGTTAATAAGGATGTTTTACGATAGAAACATAAGCAACCGCAATAATTTTAATTAAATAATAATTTCATTTGAGGATATTTATGGAAATACAGGATAAAAATGATGGTAACGATATACATATATATATACATATACATACATACATATATATATATATGTATGNATATATATATATATATATATATATATATATATATATATATATTATTTTCCTTAAATAGTGGGTGATAGATATACCGTAAGAAGGACGCCTGTATAGGTATGTTGTACCTAATTTAATAAATTAATATGAGTATATAAATTTTTTATCTACATAATGACTTGCTAATGTTGTTAGCGTAATATTGTTTGTAGAGTATATCTAAATCATCTTGTTTAAAATATGTTTATAATATTTTTCGCACAAGGCATTATGGATTTTAATTTTATACTAGCAACCCGCTCGCGGCTTCGCCTGCTTGTACAATACAGTTATTTATCTGAATTATTTTCGTGATCGTTTCGCGATAACATTATCATGTTAATAACAGTATCCATATATTAATAGCTAAAGTTTAAGCCAATTCAATAAAACACTAATTTCAGGGCATTAATTAATGTAATAGAATAACTATAATAGAATTATCATTTATTAACATATACCTTCCATGTACAGATAGCGATGAGTTGCAGTTTTATTTTAAGTACATATTTTGATTATAAAATTATTTGTGCGATTTTTGTGGAATTCAAAGTATCAGTTTTAGATGTTCAATGTATAACTACAATATGCAATGGGAGCGGAGTGCCGCGTACATATAATACTAGCGGCCTCCGCGGCTTGGCTCGCTTGTACTATTATTTATTGCAAATAAAAATTGTATTTTAAATCTTTTCGGATTTTATATGTATTTACTCGTAAGAATTTAAAATCTTACGCTGTTTCATGTCTAAGTACATATGTATCTGCGCCGGTAGGTAGTTGCACGCGGCCACCGCCGACTTTCATGCGGAAATCCTGATTAGTCTGCACAAACATAAAGACAGGCAGATATAGTCAAAAAGTTGAAAATCATTTGTTTGTATTTTATTATCGAATAAACAGCTATATGCACTTGATAAAACACAATTATTGAAATCACAGACAAACACTTAAATTTTACTTATATGTATGGAGTACAACGTTAAATAGTTTAATATTTTTAGTAGTTACTTAAATATTTTTACTATCGTAAAAAGATACACATAAAATTATTTTTCTCACGTAAATATTTAAGGTTAAATAATATAGGATTTATTATAATGAATTAATTAATGCAAATTTTGCAATATAAAAGCTACATATTTTTTTTTATTACACAATTAGCTTACGTAAGTAATATTTTGGAATAATCCATTCATTTGGGCGTGAGACAAAAAGTAAATAAAGACAGCATAGTTTCTCAAACTTTTCTTGCCTTTTTTATTTCTATTTATATTTTGTAGCGAATGTTTTGCCATATATGGTTCTAGCAGCTATACTTTATTGTTTTTTATGTTATCTTTTCTTAAAACTTCACTCCATGATAAAAATGATAAAAACTAAATGATAAAGAAAGGTTGCCTAATATTAAAAAAAAAACTATTTATATATAAATTTAAATAAACTATATTTATATATGTAACTTTGATTTAGATAAACGGTTATAATTATATTGAAATGTAGAATTACTATTTTTTAGTCTACAACATATTAGTGATGAAATGTGTTCGAAGTTTGAGAACAACGACAACTGCTTTAGTTTTGCGTTGGGATGTTTTTGCGTATCAACTTTTTAATAAATAATTATTAAGAAAATAATTTAAAACATATATGATATCCGATTTCTAATACGCTTTAAGGGGTTATTTATATACGTTCTAAAGATATTGTTATATAGTGTTATACAGTTATATACAGTGCTATCAGAGTATTCCTTCCATAGTTTTTTTTTCTTAGCTTCACGCTGTATCCTGCACACAGTAGGGTAGGCAGAGGGAACCTAGTGTTAAGACACTCCGTTCCCCACTTTCTGCCGAATTCTGGAGGCATTGCGTGTTGAGTGGCAGAACTCAACGCCGCGCTTTGCCTCGACACCAGAGCGAAGAAATGGAAATATAAATTTAAGTAAATATTTCATCTCCTCGAGTGGGAATCGAACCCACAACCAGTCGGTTTTACAGTCATACTTTATGCCACTGCGCCACGATTGGGTTTCCATAGTTATTTATATAAAATATATTAACTCCATTAACCTTAATTTTTTTCTAGTTTCTTTACCTTTTATCTCACTGGCTCTCTGAATAGGGTATAGTTATCATCAATGTTGATCATAAGCATAACCTTCTTTAGTGGTATGTTGTTAGTTTTATTATAAAAGGAATTAACTGGAGTTTCCTGTCTGTATGTATAATACCTTATCACATTATTAAGTTATGTATTATTTTTAAGTTTGTATGTTGTTTTTTTTTAATGTGCAATAAAGTATATTTATGAATTATTATTATATATAATATTATATTTGGTGGCGTTTGACGGTTAACATTATAGGTCCCTAACGTGAAAACTAGGAGTGACTTTGAGTGCTTGTTCATAGAAAAATAAATATAAACGGCACATTAATGGCCTTTTGTATTCTATACGAGATCGGTTAACTATTTATCAACGGTTACATGTAAGATGTAAACATGCATTAGTTATACGTGGGCGGTCGTACGCATTGTTATTATATCAACGTATGGACGAACGTATGGACTCTATGTTATAAGTTAAGAAATAAAATCATATTATGTTAGGTACACATTGTGCCCCGCACACAACAGGGAAGGCAGTAGGAACCCAGTGTTATGACAGTCCGTTCCCCACTTTCCGCCGAATTCTGGAGGCATTGAGTGTTGAGTCTCGGAACTCAACGCCGCGCTTTACCTCGGCATCAGCGCCAGTCGCGTTTACAATCACACTTTGTGAACCTATATTTCTATGCACAGATTAATGCATATGTTTAAATATAATAGATGGATGAACCATATTAGAAAATGGACAATCTCGTAACTATCATAGACTGCGGTCAATAAATAATTAGTTATATGCACATTGTTAACATAATATAAATCGAAATAGTATTATGGTATAATTTATTTACACTATAAATCTTCCTAGAGAGGATAAATTATGAATTTATCTCTGTATGTATAATATAAATAATAGCTTTTTTAGCTTCACGCTGTCTCGTAAATAGCTGGGTAGGCAGAGGGAACTTGGGAACATAGTGCTAAGACACTCCGTTCCCACTTTCCGTCGAAACTTTTCCGTCGTTATTATATTCTTATATTTTCTTGAATAAAATAAATTTATATGTATAAGAACGGATACATAAAAATCTTTTATACGAAATGAATTGAAATGTAAAAATACATATTACTTTGTTATATTTTATATTACATTTTTTTAATAATTTTTATAGTAGGTATGTTTACACTTATATTAATACGATTATACCGAATTGTTAGTGAGAGACAATTAATGCTTTATGAAGTTAACTAAATTAAATGAAAAAAATAATTAGCTTAATGCTGTATCCCGCACACAGCAGGGTAGGCAGAGGGAACCTAGTGTTAAGACACCGTTCGCCGTTTCCGCCGAGTTCTGGAGGAAGTTAAGTTAATGTTGTACTAATAAAATGATTAAGTAATGTATGTATGTAAATGTCAGTATTTCATTTTAAATAACTGCCTGTAGTAACATATACGGCGCTAGTGCCAGTATTTCCTAATCTCAAATAAATTTATAGTCGGAGTGGCTTTTTGACGTGCAACATTAATAAGACTTTATGAATAAATCTGTTCTATATTTCAATTTATTTCGACATAAAATTACTTATATTTATTTACTTTATTATATATTCTATAATTTTTTTACTAATTTTAAAATTCAAGATGTATTTTTCCTTTAAGATTGTATGAAATCCTTTGCCACGTGCCGTTTACTTATAATTAATTACATAGGTATATCATATGTGTATCATAAAAAATATACATTTTATTACGAGATATAGTATTAAGTATATATTTAATATTATTATATGTAATGTTAACGATTCACAAAATCATCAAAATATTTAGTGCTAATAAAAAATGGATTAACAGTAAAATATAAAATAAAGTAGAATTAAAAAACATATTGAAGTTTGTACAGGTTTATCCTGATCGGCCATTTGTAATTTTCCACAAAACCTGTATAAACCTGGTCTTTATATTTCTTTTGTTATTGCAATCTAATTACATGATACGTCATATTAAGAAATAAAAATACTAACATTACGTCTGACTCACGGGGATTCACAGTTCATATAAGTAATTTAAGTCCGTATTTATAAATCACTTTCAAGTCTGAGATCAATCTTGAGATGCCGTTGTATGAATGAAAACGATATCTTCAGATCGAACTCTGACGTGAGAACGGCTTATAAATGTGGGTCTTTGTGTGTTTATATCGTTACAAAATATAATATTGCACGTTTATCTTTCGAGAAACTAAATTGTTTGAGATTTGAAAAGGGTAATGGCACCAGTAATCGACGACTTAAGGTAATAGCAGATTTTCATTACAGATATAAAAAAAACAAAGCTTAAAATAATTAAAATATTATAATTTAATTAAATAAATGTTACAAAATTATTTTTTTGAAATCTAAAAATACGTTGAAATTGCTTTAAATTTATATTATCAAAATATTATATAATAATACTTTAATATTATATTAGAAAATTGTCAGTTATCGACATTGAGGCCCCAATAATCGACATCTAATTATTTTTGAGACAGAATATGTGTACCTACACTAATTATAAAGTATCTTGTGTTAAATCAAAAAGAATATAACTTTAGTGTTATATTGTATTTATTGATGAATTAAAATGAAAAAAGAAATGCCTTTTAATGAGTGTATACTAGATATCTTGATGTTTTTATTTTTTATTACGCTATAATTTTGCCATAAAGGCTCGAATGGAACATGCTATTTGTTCTAGACGAAAGTGTTTTTTTTTAAATGTAAAACTCTAAATAGCAAAAAAAGTCGGCAAAACAGTATTATATGTTTTAAGTTAAAAAAAATGATTGACATTTTTTGATTAATGGAACAATGCAATTTGGAAGAACCAGTTATTGAAATTTGTTATTTTAACGAAAGAAAAAATTTATAAAGTTAAAAAATATCTTAAGAAATGCAGATATTTTCACTCGATGTACATGTCAATTCGCCATCTTTAAATAAAATGTCGGGAAAAAATTATATTACACTAAATGTTATCAGGAAGTATGTATACGCATTTACTTTAGTGTTCATATTCATAATTTAAGAAAATTATATTTATATCCTTAATAAGTTCTTTGATTTTCACGATTATTACACATTTTTTTCGTTTTACATTTCATTGGCGGTAGTTTGATATAATAGTTATGTCAACTGATAGACGAATGCCACCTCAGTCTACCCGTGACCACGGACTACTGCAAAGTGTTCGAAACGTCGGGTTTCCAAAAATGTATAATTTCAAATATACGCGATTAATCCGGTTAAAATAGTTTTATTTATATTTATATCCTTATTTTTGGAATTTAAAAAAGTTTCGATCATAGACCATTGTCGCTTATTCGTGCTATTACTCTATAAAGCTAGATTATATAAAAAAAACCAACATTATAACAATTATCAACACTGCAAAGAGGCCAAAAAGGTATTGTTTATATAAAATATTAAGCCGAATACTATTTCAAACAGTGATATGGCGAAAAAAATATATGTATGTATGCACTAGTTATTATCGTCCAGTTTGGTGGAATGTCACGGTCATAGCGTTAGGGGGACACAGGGCCACCGATCACGGTCTCCGGTAGCAGTGGGCTAATCTTGTGTCGTGTGTATGCGACACCTCGCTCGTTTGTTTTCAATGCGCAATAAAACCGCTGCATGGAAGTTCACAGCTTAGGGTTGACTATGATTTGCGACAATTTTTTATAGAGGAAATCGTACATACAAATAAATTTCAATATATTATATTATAAATTATAATTAGTAAGCGAGGTCAGTCATAGAGCAGGGGCAAAAGATTGTACACGCGACAGATTTTGAGTTCGATTGCCATTGGAGGAAATTAAATATTTCATATTTTCATTTCTTCGCTCGGGTGTAGAGGCAAAGTGCGGCGTTGAGTTTCGCCACTTAACACACAATGTCCCCAATTCGGTGGAAAATGGGCCACGGAGTGTCTTAACACTAGATTAACTCTGCTGTGTGCGGGAAACAGCCAGTTTTCCACATTTGTCAGCTATTATTTTCGATGGCACTCCTATTTTTTATAGTATTTCTATTCAACTCATAGGTATCATCATGGACCTCATCTTGGGCTCCTCGAATGTCAGTATTAGCTGTAAAATATTTGCGAAAGCGCGATCTTTCAAGAACTGGAAAAAAATCCTTTTAAACAGAACAAAAATATTATTAACCACTTCCCTTCTTCTTCCTATTATTGGCCACTCTCTCCACGTCCTCTTCTATTCTTTTCCATCCAAGCACTCCTCGCTACCTTAAGAAGCGTCTCACTTTCCTTTGCTCCAACGCATCAAATTTTCGAAAACAAATTCTTCTTTATGCGTGAAAGCCCTTTTAATTTGCCTTTTTTTTCCATTTCCTTTTTGTTCTTTTTTTCCTTATAACTTAACATTAATACTTTAATTTCTTTATAATATGTTTGTAATAAAGAATTTAGTCATTCTATCTCCTAACGTATACACAAATACATTTACAAGGAAGTAAAATTTGTTAAATAATACCAAATATAAAAGTGTTTTGTAATTAAATTAACCTTTACAATAGTCGTTACAAAAAACAATTAAAAAATTTGGCAGTCTCTTCATCGACGGAAAATGGCAAACGTAGTTAGTGTATTAAAACTAGATTCCCAGGTTCCCTTTGCCCACCCTGCTATTTGGGATACAACGTTAAGCTAAAAAAATAATAAATTTATTTTGAGTTATGGTAACTTTAATTTACCGAGGCCTCAATCAAAACAAAGCGCGAGTGATTTATATGTATGTAAGAACAGAGTATATCCGTAAGTTTTAGTAGTTAGTAGCCGAGACACATCCTCCTCCACCAGCGAGACCCACATACATTTTTATTAATGGTATTTTCATATTTATATTATTAAAGGAATCCTAGTATGAAACAAGCAACACATATTATCTTATTATTTTTTTTATATTAATCTTAATTATTTCCTTGAAATATTAAAATTAAAAGAAGCGAAGACGTCTAGAACTCCAAAAAAATTAGATATCTACCGCGTAGGTACGTACCATCAACAATGTTACATTAATGATTTAGATAATATTCGACAACACTTCTGGCAAACGGAAAAGGTCTATTTGCTTTCATTTATTTAAATTTTTAGTGTTCTGTACCTTTTAAGGAAAAGAGGAACTCTTATAAAATCACTTTGTTGTCCGTCTATCCGCCTGTTTGTTTGTCAAGACCCTTTAACTCAGGAACGCTTGGAGAAATCGAGTTAAAATTCAAACCATAAAACAAAACGTATTTCTACATTTACTTAAAAAAATATGTAGTCGTTTATATAGCAAAAAACGCGTATTTCGTCTCTATAAAAGGAATCAAAATTAATAGGGTACTTTCGGTTAACTGAGAATTATGAAATTTGGCAGCTAGCATTTACAGGTAGTACTAGTTCAGGAAAAAATCTGAAAAATATACATTTGTGGTTAAACCCTTAAAAGAAATAACCTTTTTTTTTCGCTGGGAAATGCATTTACGCAGTCTGCTCATACGGAAGGCGAGCCTAACGGATGAGCGGTATTGTGGGACTCATCGGTGAAACCGATCCTACCCACTAAAATCCAGCGGAAACCCTCTCCACCAAATTGAGACGCCGCAGAATCGCTTGCGCATACTACTACGACGCCTCGGTGGAAGGCCCGCCTATTGCGGGCCACCGTCGCCTTCAGGGTGCCCTGGGGTTTCTCTTAGGGCATCCGCAGCCTCGATGACTTGCAGGAGGATCACCCTGGCCCTCCCGCAGTAGCTCCTCTAGAGTAGAGGGAGTAGAAGATGCGCGTACCGTCTTCTTCTACTCCCTATCCTACGGCGGCGGAGCGAGTCTGCGTTCGAGCTGGATTTGCGCACCCGCTCCGCGGCCTCCTTCCATGCGATTACTGATTCGCAGAAGGAGACCATTTCAGACCAGTTCCTCTCACAGTCCAGCATAGCCCCTACCACATTGGCCAGTGAGAGGTCCCTACCCACTACAGCCATCAAAGCATGAAAACTTTTAAAATAAAAGGAATAACCTAACCTAAGCCTCAGAAAAAGCACGAGACCTCGAAGTTTTGTACGGAATCCACGATGGGCGAGCCCGATTCGCGCTTGTCCGTTTTTTATATTATAAATTAAATCAAATAGATGATGTTGAAGATTAATAATTGAGGCTAAAGAATTTAGTATATTTAACATTGATCGATAAAAACAGTGAACTGAGGGTTTTTAATATTATTTTTAGATAACAATCTTATATAAAACTTGATTTTTATATTATCACATACAAGTGTTGGTTGGGCATGCTCTTGAGTAACGCGGACCGTGGCACCAATATTGAAGTTCAATGGTGATAGTATTATGTTAATGTTCAAGGACATTTGTGTCATAAAAAGCTGAATATACTCATTGAGAATTCCAACTTTCACAATATTTAATTTCATAATGAAGGTTGAATTATAATGTTTTAAGCTATAGCTTTATGTTATTGCCCTACTAATAGCTCTTATAAACACATATACAACACTATATATATATATATATATATATATATATATATATATATATATATATATATATATTCACCAAATTAAAGATATATTTTGAGTATGTTGGGTTTTAATTATAATGTTTTAATTGTATTTAGTAATGTATAGGTATAATTAATATAGTGGCAAATGAAGAAACCCAATTTTTGATTTAAATAAGAATAAAACGTAGTTATTGTAATTTACAAAAACATGTAGCATGAATAATAATATTTAATAAATATTAAATATTAATATATTTTAATCCTATATAACTATAAAGGATTAAAATATTTCCAAGGTCTTCTAAGACCTTGGATTTATTTTAATAAATAAATTTTAACTCACCTATTTCGATTTTATACCAAAATGAGTAATTAAAAGGTCATTGTATAATATTTAAAAGATAGGTAATTTTTCGGGTTCCGTACATTGAAAGGAAAAAACAGAACCCTTATATGATCACTTTGTTGTATGTCTATCTGTCCGTCTGTCAAGACTATTTATCTCGAAATCGCGTGGAGGTTTCAAGCTGAAATCAGTACAAAGTTTAGGTCTATGTTTCCTGTGGACCTACAGTTATGAAATTTGGCACGAAGTAAAAACTTACAACACAAATAAAGGAAAAATTCCGAAAAGTTTATACGTCATTACAAAAATTATTACAAACTTATATTTGTAGTTAATTTTATACAAAATAAGTGCATATGCCCGCAAACTTAAGTTACCTACAATCACGAAATAGGCACGGAAGCCTCGGTGGGCGAGTCCGACTTGAGCTTAACCTGTTTTTTTTAAACTGACCATGACTATATGAATGTAGGAATTATAATAAACAACTTTATAATAATTTTGGCCTCCTGAACTATGAAGAAATAACAATATATTATACTATATATTGCCTTTTCTAAGAAAATAAAACTAGTGAGGCCGTCGTGGCTCAGAGGCATAAGGCATAAGGGTGTGACTGTAACGCGACGGTTGTGGGTGCCATTGGCACTTGGGGGAATTAATTTTTATTTATTCATATATACATTTTTTCGCTCTCGCGACTCAATATGCAATGTCCCAAAAACTCGGCAGAAATTGATGAACGGAGTGTCTTGACACAAGCTATATGCGGTATTTAGAGTGAAGTTGAAAAAGAAAAAAAATCATATACTATTATACAAAATTGATAATAGTATATTAATTATTGTTTAATAATTGCAATATATCACAGATACGTTATGTTAAATGTAAATTAGTTAGATAAAGTATTATTATTTGAAATCTTTATTGTTACCATTAAAGTTTTTTGCTAAACGTAATATTATGTTTTTGTACTGAATGGTACAGTTGGTATAAATTTTATTTATTCAAGTTTAATAAACAAAAAAACAGGATTTACACGTCTCTAACATAGCAAATTATTTATTATTTATATAAATGAATTTTAGCGTGAATGACATAAATAAAATATATATCTATATATTTCAAAATTTATCATATTATAGAGTATCGAACGTTAAAATTATGTAAAAAAAATGCTAAAAAATGTAGTAAATATTATGTTTACCGTATCTATGTCTGATTAGCACTCACTTCACTTTACATAAATATTAAGTATACAAGCATAACTAAGTCGTAGAATTAAAGTTAACTTGCCAAGCAATAACTTGTGATATTTCAAAATAATAGCCGTTCTATAAAACCAATATTTTCATAATTCTGAAATTTACTTTTTTTTTAGTTTCACGCTGTATCTCGCACATAGCAGTAGGCCTCTGTCTATTCCCTAGTGTTAAGACACTCCGTACTCCATTTTCCGCTGAATTCTGTGGCAGAACTCATTTCACACCGCGCTTTGCCTCGATACCAGAGCAAAAAAATAAAAATATTTAATATTCAATTTCCTCGAATACGAATCGAATCCACAACCTATAGCATTTACTGTCACATGTTGTCCCACGACTGGTCTCTTACAAAAAATTACTTAAACTCCAGGTAACTGGTATGGTATTGTATTGTAATTTTTTTTATACATAACACACAAACATATTATATTCAAATTCAAATGTTTTTGCGTCGTGTAGCAAATGATAATTAATTATTATAATAAATACTAATGAGTAAAATTTAATTAATTGAATCACAAATGAAATTTCCAAGGATAAGTGTGTGAAGTTGAATGGTACTTTCGCTGGCAAATTGTTACCGTAGAGGGAGCCAGTCCACCCTGACATACGATAAACTTGAGTCGACTCTTGAGAAATTGACCAAATTTCAGCATACCTCTATCGGACGTCGTATTGTAGCAACGCATATACTTTTGATCGAAACGTAATATTATATTATATTGTATCGTATGTAAGCCAAATGTTTACGTCGAAAAGTTATTTTATTTTATTAATTACTAACACATATTATTCATTGTTACAGTGAAAATGGAGTACATAAGCTCTATAGTTGAGGGCTACCATGATCTGATGGACAACAAAAGTGATCAGAGGGTGAAAGACTGGTTTCTCATGTCTTCACCTTTACCCACACTTGCTATTTGCCTATCATATATATTTATAGTAAAAGTAAGTTTAACTTTCTTTCTGTTTTTTTTACGGATAGGTTAGACAGAGACTAGTGTTCTTATAGAGTTGGGATCGAACCTATGACCTTCCATTGTGCCAAAATGGTCTAAGTTTGTATTAAATTTTTCTTAATTTTTATATAAAATGAAGAAAAAATATTATTGTAACAATTTGCGATTTGAGTTTTATTTATTCACGTTGAACTAAACTTATCTAAATTGTTAGATAAATATATATATATATATATATATATATATATATATATATATATATANATATATATATGCATATATATATAATAAATATTTTTACATTTAATAGCAATTATATTTTTGTGTATATTATATATATTTTCATATTTTACACTCTTATTCATATTTTTCACTTTTAATTATAATATTTCTTTATTATCGTTTTATTTAATATATATTATTATTTTTTCGCAGGTTATTGGACCTAATTTTATGAAAAATAGGAAACCATTTGAATTGAAACAAGTGCTTATATGGTACAATCTATTTCAAGTAATATTTAGCACCTGGTTGTTTTATGAGGTAAATAGCTGTCATTGTTTACAATACTTTAGTTATACAATATACATTTTATTATTTATCCTACATGTTTTCTACTACATACTAAATCTACTGCGATGTTTCTTAGGCTCAATACGTCAACATTGTTTTTTTTTATTAAATTGTTAAAAATCATAGGAACATAATTGTTAATATTTATATAAGTACAGAACCCCATTCCGAAGCAGATAAATTGATTTTATAAAAATAATATTCTAAGCCTCCAGGATTCGGCGGAAAATAGGAACCTAAATGTTAAATGCTAACACTAGGTTTCTTCTGCCTACCCTGGTGTGTGCGAGATACAGCGTGAAAATGATTTAATTTTTTGTATATTGTTGTGTTGTGTATTTAATTTAATCTCCTAAACATTTCAATAGGTTTGAAATGTGTGTCAAATTTAGCATCCCTAATATATGTATTTTTTTAGTTATTACTATCTCTCCGTAAAAATGACTTTGACCAATGTAATCTGGTGAAGTGAAATTGTCTATGGGGCAATGAAAAGAACAATAATATTATAATTGGTTATTATGATTAATATATATATTTTTAAAATTTTCATATTTTCCTCGTAACAATAATTACACAAACATACCATTTTTGTTTGATCTTGTCATAAACAGTAATAAATGTTTTGAATATTGAAGTCGATTTATGTTTTTCTATATACGTATATATATTTTGCAGGCTCTCACTGCTGGATGGTTCACGGAGAAAAAGTATCAATATAGTTTTAGCTGTCAACCCGTGGATTATTCAAGGACTCCACATGCTATGCGGGTGAGCCTTTATAAATCATTAACTTAAGTCGTGGTGCAGGGGCTTGTGTCCCTGTGTGTGTGTTTAAAGTGAGTTCGATTCTCACTCGAGGAAATTAAATATTTATATTTTCATTTCTTCACTCTGGTGTCGAGGCAAAGCGGGGCGTTGAACTCCCTCTGCCCACACTGCTGTGTGCGGGATACGTGAAGTAGATTTTTTATTTTAATTTTAATATTATTTTTTGCTTTGTTTTTATAATAAATTTATCTAATAGTTGATAGTTCATTCAACGTTGCTTCCGATTAATTTTAAATGTAAATATATTTTTATATTTACAATATATGTAATCGCCTAGCTATATTTTTATAGATGTTAGCTTGTATTGGCCAGCTCGAACCGGTTCCAAAAAAAATTCTCGATCTTGTTACCTTCGCAAATTTTACACGAAATCACTCCAATGTATTTTGTTTGTATACGGTGTTGTTATTGTTGCTTTTGACATTGTCTTCATAAATATGAATATTCAATTGTGAGGCCATAAAAAAATCGATCAAGATATCTAATTAAAGTTTTCCTAAAAAAGTAAATAGTACTAATTCTAATTACTAATTCTCTAAAAAAAATTCTCTAAAAAAAATTCTCTCTAATAGTACTAAATACTAATTCTCTAAAAAAGTTATTAATACCACGTAATATGTCTTTATCAGAGTAGTGATATGATGCATGTTAAACATGTTTTATTTTAGTTTTAAATTGATCAAATCAATTAGATACGTATTGATTTGGGCATAAAAAATCTTTTTTTTTGTGAGTACTTTACATGTAAGCTATAAAAACGATTCAAATGACGTGTAGTATGATATTTAGATTCAAGATATATTAACCTAAAAAAGAAATAGTGATTTAATGAATATATTATACATAATTAATTTTCATAAGTATTGTATATGTATGTATGTATGTATGTGCTCGTATGTATGTATATATGTATTAATATGTTTATGTTTATATGTATGTTAACTCTTATTATATATATTTAGTTTGTGATAAATACTTCTTAATACTTTTTGCACCTACACAAGTGTCCTAATAATAGTTTATTATATCTTAGTGGTTGCCTGTAAGAAATCACTTGCATTCGCCGCCATTGCACATATTATGATAAATTATATATGGATAAGTAAAATGAAAACTTGTAAAGTCTTATGTGCAATAAAGTGTTATTTATTATTATATTATTAAGCAGCGATGACTCTATTGTAAAGTAAATCCATATTTATTATTCTAAAAATTATAAGTCCATTTATTTAAAGAATCAAAGAAGGGCCGCGCTGGCGCGGCAGTGACTGCGTGTGACTGTAAACGGGACGTTTTTCGATTCCCACAGACGGCCGGGGCAGTGAATTATTTTTATTTCCTCTCTGGTATAAAAAAAATTCCATTCTAATTTTCCTTGAGTAATATTATTTATTTATGAGATACTAATTTTTTACATTCACTACTCTAAGGGTAGTGGGTAGTCACTTTGTAAGTTTATTTATTTGGATGGAACTCTCACCGACTGACAAGCAACACGTTTTCATCGCATATTTATTAATCTGTCGCTAGCTAATCAGCAAGTCTGTAGAGAATTTTTTTCAAAAACTTTATTTTAGCGTCACGCTGTATCCCGTATACATCAAGATAAGCAGAGGGAACTTAATGTTAAGACACTCCGTTTCCCATGTTCCGACAAGTTCTGGAGGCATTGCGTATTGAGTGGCAAACTCAACGCTTTGTCTCGACACCAAATCGAAGAAATGAAAATATTAAATATTTTATTTCCTCGAGTGAGGATCAAACCCAGTATCGTTTACGGTCACACCTTGTGGCGCAGGGAGCGCCACGACTAGTCTCAAAAATATATTATTAAATTAATTAACTTGTGATACGGAATGTTAATAATTTGCTGGAATGGAAAGACTCTAAATACTTTTACAATATATATTTGTAAAATGCATGATTTTTATAGCTTTAAATCTTTAATATTGACTCATCCGAAGATTAAATATGGAAAAACACAGATATGTCAGGAGAGCTCGTAGAAGCGCGTCGAGTCGTTTAAACGCTACTAATAATGAAACTAAATAGCTTGGATATTTAAATTTATGATATGTTTATATTTAAGTAAGCCCGATTCTATGCCAATTAATATATTTTTCATCAGTTTATTATTTAGCGAGTTAGGGGGTCCCATTTAAACGTGAGACGTTTCTAGACGGAATTACTGCAGTTTTTAGTGAACATAAAGCTTTAATTTAAGGGAAATATAAAATACTTAGTCTGTATTATGTGATATAAAAACGGTGTTCTACGATTTTCATTATATTTTTGTTTGTTTTGTGTGAATTATTATAAGCAATTTTCACCTGATTTCAATAAGGAGAGGATTCTCAATTGAAGCCTCAAATGTAAACTTAGATTATTATTCGTTCTATCTAAAAAAATCTTTCAATTTTAATTTACCTTAGTTCACTAAACATATTAGCAAAACATCAACTATAATTCAAAACAGTTATAGCGGCTTCTTGTATTAAAAGTTTAAATTAATCACAGCAGAGATTCATGTCTTTAAACAAATACTAACAATACATGTTAAATGGAACATTTAAGTATGTAGATAGGTACTAAATACAACGATCACAGTAACAATACTCTATTATAATATTTAAAAAACTTTTATAATATAAAAAATATATTATTTTAATAATCTATCAGTCTTTATTGTTAATCAAAATCAACCAAATTTTGCATAAGAAAAGTAATATGATAAATATTTTTAAAATACATGAAAGTAAGTAAAAAGTATTTTTTATATGAAATTATTATTCATGCGGTGATTTAAAATATAATAGAATATTCTATTGGTATAACCTGAGATTATATGAAATCTTTATATTTTTCTTAGTAGGTTGGTATTTTGGTTGGATTCGGATGTACTAAATTTCTGACGTTATCCTAAGGAATTAAGTAAGGTCAGTAAGGTCAGTGTTGCTGTGTAGTCTTCTTTAGTTTTAGTTGTTAGTGTTTAGTTGTTTCATTCTATCTTATCGATTTCATTATTTTTGAACCATATTTTGTTATTAATTTGACTCCTAAAATCATAAATATCAGTTTGTGTGATGTTTTGTACTCTATATAATTATTCAACTTTGGTTATCCGGAGTCTAGATAGATTTGTTTTGAAAAGCACGTTCGGTCTCGTTACCTCCACAGTATGATTCTTTCAAAATGATTACGATTTTTGTCAAAGCAATTGCCTGACCAAAACCAAAACTTTTTAAGCCCTTGATCGATCCTTTTTAAGTCCTTTAAACGGTACAAACAGTGCTGACCTCGCTAGTCCCACGGCTTACTATATTCATCTTATCCTAATTATCATAAAACATGATAAATTTTGTTGTAGTAAGATATTACGGTGACACTGCTATTGTGTTTATAAACATTATTTAGTCATGTTTACTTCCCCTTTGTCACAATGGCATTCATTTCTATTTTCTATCAACTGAAGATAGCACTTAAAGTTGTACTTCCTTTTATAAAGAATCTTGTGATTTAAACATATTTTTTTCTATATTTTTGTACTTAATAAAAAAAAATCCTTTTCATTCATATTGCCTTTGTTTGTTACATATTTCTAGCCTAAGTTTTTAAGATAATTTCCTTAAACATTGTAAAATATTAAATTGTATGAATAACATTATTTTATAATGCCATCAAAAAATATTTAAAATAATCTGACTTGGTATTATTAACGTAATAGGTAAAATTAATTCCATTTGGTTATTACAGATCCCGTATCTGTACCTGTCCCGTACATGAAAATGTAAAAAATACACTAAATATAAATATATTATAGGAAAAATAATGCTTATAAATTATTTATATTTGAAAATTATAATTCTTGTCTTTATAAACAGGTAGCGAGAGGCTGCTGGTGGTATTACTTCTCAAAGTTCACAGAGTTCTTCGACACAGTAAGTACCTCTTAAAGTAATGTACCGATGTTTCATTGTCATTGGCTAGCATCACTTTAAATACTAACGTGGTACCAGTATTTCTTTACTTATTTAGAAAACGTATATATATATTTTCTTTCCTAAGTGTGGAATAACACTTTAAAAATGTTTAAAAACAGTATTTCTTTTCTTTTTTCCTTTGAATAAATTGTTTAATTTTAAACAATTGAATACATATTTAATTTTATGATTCCTTGTTAAATAAAACAAAATATATATTATATATATATATATTTTACTTTACGTTTTACTATTTTAAAAAAGTTGAGAATGTGTGCGTACACAAGGCATAACAAGTTTTAAAGTACTGTTAAATTAAATACGTATTTTTTTTGTTTACATAATTTATGTATAATATTGTAGGAAGTACAAAGTTTATGTCAATAATAATGTGATTAAAATATTTTTATGTCAATAATAATAATTTTTTTATTCGTAATTGATATTAACAATGTTCTTTTTTTTTCAGTTTTTCTTTGTATTGCGCAAGAAAGATGAGCAACTTTCAAAACTACACATCATTCACCATGGCATTATGCCCATGTCTGTATGGTTCGGGGTCAAATTTACTCCAGGTAAGTCTTTTGATTTATCGTCATTTTGCTTTAAATATTCACATACTAATATAATATACATATTACAGCGTGAATAATAAGAAAAAGTAACATTTCTTTTATTTTTAATAATGTTTACGACAAGAAGATTCTACATACAAAAATATAGGATATTATACATTTTCTAAATCCAAACTTAAATATATTTTAGTTAAGTAAAATGAATATTTTTATAAAGTCAATCATAAATTGATGTAACTGTGCTTTACCTCTTGACAACACATTTTGTTCAGAATTATTTGCTTTACAAATTCCGCTAACAGGTCATGAATAATCATAAGAAACTGTCTTGCATATCTATGTTGTCGAGACATTTTATGACATAATACGAGCATTTTGAAAATAGAAGACCAGTTTCTAGAATATTATTGTTACCACTACGTTCCCTCTGCCTACCCTGCTGTGTGCGGGATACAGCGTGAAGCTGATTTATTTTTGATTTAACACTTACTCGTCTTTCTTCCCCCATTATATTGGAAACACTTCCAAGTTAATGTTTATAAAGATGTATTGAAGATTAACAAATAAGAACATAATTATATTTGTGATAGATGATTTCAAGGTTGATCCATTAAGAGGTTATTTTCCTCATTTAATAAGCATTTATAATCGATTCATAAAAAAAGTAATGACGTCAGTTAATCAATACAGGTTTTTAATGATAGACGTACTTTAGTGACCCAGAGGCTTGTAGAAGAATCTACATAAAAAAATATATATTTCGTGTTAGAAAAATACAATACTAAAATATATTGTTACAAAGGTTTTTTTTACAACATACACGATGTACGTCTTACATTTTATAATTAAATACAGATTAAATGAATATGTAGCACGAAAATATTCATTTTATTGCTCTTTTTATTATATATGTATGTAATATATTCTAAATAAGACTTAGTTGATGGAACTGTTTATATATATATTTTTAAGTGAAATAAAGGCGTTTGTACGCTTGTCACGATATTGTGTAAATACAGAGTAAGTACACACGGCGCAAGATTAAGTTGTTTATTATGATTTACCTCTCATAACCGCATATGACGATATATTCTTTGTTTCTTTTCTCGAAGGTTCTTAAAAAAATATATAAGATTTTAATGGTGCTTTATCAAAGACTCCGTCTACTTGTACTAAAGATTGAACTTAACATCTACGTTGAGCTTTATGTTGTATTTTTACAAGTCATGTTCGACAATTGCGTTTAATTTAAAATTCCGTTATAGCAAGTTGAATGCTGGAAAAAAAAATACTAATTCGTTAATAATTCTTTTTAATGTAATATCTATATTAATATATATTTTGATTTCATAATTTAACAAAATCAAGTAAATGAGGAAAAAATTATCCAGTGCCATATTATGTAGGATGTAAATTCAAGGCAGACCGCCTGGTGAGATATTGAACCTGTGATACTATGGGCGTAATAAGAAACCTTCCATAAGCCAATGTGTATATATATACATATATAACCTAGATTTATTTTACCTTCTCATAATAATATTTCCTTATAAAATAATTGACTACTTACAATATACGAATGTAATATGTGTTATTAGTAATGAATTTAATTCTCAACATACTACAATATTCAATATATAAGATCTATTCTTTTAAATCAGTCAAACACTTTTAGTATTCACGTTAAATATTATAACGGCCGTCGGGGGCAAGCGTGGACTGTACGTGGAAAGCAACAAGTTGTGGGTTCAATTTCCACTGGAGGAAATGAAATATTTAATATTTACATTTCGCTTTGGTGTTTCAAGCCGTTGCGTTGAGGTACGCCACTCAACATGCAATACCTCCAGAATAAAGTGAGGAGCGGAGTGTCTTAACACAAGGCTCCCTCCAACTACCATGCTACATGCGAAATATAGCGTAAAGCTGAAAAAAATAATTTGAAAAATCGTGTACTTTTTAAAATCATTACAAGCAACTTATTCATTATCATCAATCAATTTGAAAATTACCATAATTTATATGAAGATCATTAAAAATAGCTTATTAGGGGCTTCATTTAAATATATAATTATGGCAATTGTATAACAAATGATAATACGATTTGACGTAATAAAAACTAGAAATCAAGTTAATGTTTGTATGACGCGTATATAAAGTTGGTAAACCTCTAAGAGGTAATGAATGTTTGACTGTGACTTAAGGTTGAATTTTCTAGAACAATGTTTACACGCTCGCAATAACATGAGTAGCTTCACGCTGTATCCCGCACACAGCAGGGTAGGCAGAGGGAACCTAGTGTTAAGACACTCCGTTCCCCACTTTCTGCCGAATTCTGGAGGCATTGCGTGTTGAGTGGCGGAACTCAACGCCGCGCTTTTGCCTCGAGACAAGAGCGAAGAAATGGAAATATAAATTGAAGTAAATATTTCATCTCCTCGTGTGGGGATTGAACCCACAACCAGTCGGTTTTACAGTCACACTTTGTGCCGCTGCGCCACGACTGGCCTTAACATGAGTAAAATACAGGAAATACAAAGTTTATAAGGGAATATATAACAAACATTTATTGACTCTTTGAATTACATTATAACTTGATCGTGTGTCAATAGCTCATTAAATATTTTAACATATCCAAAAACGTCCGGTCCTATTTGGGAATTCATATATTATGTGAAAACCTTTAGGTATATTCAAAATACAAATTCATTAAATCATGTGCGTTAATTAAAAGATTATAAAATATATAAACGCAAACTTGCGTAAGATGGACGCTATTATTAAAAAAAGGTATTTTCAACATATTAATGTATAAAATAATAAAAGTTTGTGTCTGCCTACTAATAGTTTTTAAGCAAAATACGTCTTTATTAATAAGTAGAGACTTATATTACTACTTTAATAACATTTACATTTAAATTATAATTAATTAATAATAAATGTATAGAACAGAAATGTATAATTCACGATTTACCATTTTTTACCCGCTTTTTGCTCGCTTCCACTTCTACAGTTATTTCTTTGTTTGTACCACCTCCATATGTATTTGTTACCTTCAAGCATCTCTCATATTTTGCTAAAAAGATAAATGTGTCGTGAGTTTCATGGAATTGTACCAAGGAATAGTTAATCTTGTTTTTTTTTTTAATAATTTAATTTACAAAGTTTTTATGCACGCACGTCACAATATTATGATCTTCAAATTGTTACGTGTATAATCTGGTAGATGTCAATTCCGGTTTATGTTTAATACGTGTTTGTTTCCTATTAGCGAACAGGATCTGTAAAATGTTTTTTTGTTATATTTCAACACGATGGACACGATTTATGACATATATTCGTGTGTGTGTGTGTGTGTGTGTGTGTGTGTGTGTGTGTGTGTTGCCATAAAATATCTGTAAATATTTTATTAATTAAATATTTGATGTTCTTCTCACATCAAGCAACAACCCTATATGAATTGTATGTAATTATGAATGTAATCTAATTTTGTTATATATTATAATAATATATTAAAAAAAAGTAGCGTCAAGAGCTTCAGTAATATTCCATTTAATATATTATACATGGAAAAAACCACATTTGGACTCGGAAGAGGAACAATAAATATATTATTTATACAAGAACAATGTTTTAAATTATATATTATTTAAATTCAGTTCGTACGTATGTACCTGTTACATATTAAATAATGGCGATACAGGCCCGAGCGCAAAATTACGAGTTCATTGTAGTATATATATTTTTTTCTTTAACTTAATGTTGGTGAAAATAATTTTTTATTTGTATTTGGTACTATTTTATTTTTCTATAAGCTTAAAATTGCTGTAAAATATTGTTATTTTTTGCTATATGATTAAATGAAAATGTTATTTTTCACCTCTAGCCGTTGATACATATTTTTATACCTTATATTAAAAATATATCAAGAATTCTTCAAAACTCGTAAATAAAATAAAATAAAACCAAGAAAATCTTATCATCATTAGAGAATCTTAAAAATAACACACGTTATTATTGCAATATTACATTATTAATATTTTAAAAATATAATTTTTATAAAAATGACACAAAAAAGAGTGGTAGTAAATAAGAGATTGCCATGCAATCCAATTTATTTAAATGGACCGTACTTGTACCCTTGTCATGTTATAAATAATAACTTAAAAATATAAAAGTAACCAGTTCAAACCGATATCAAATTGTATCATGTGGCATCGAACCGTATTGTGACTGCTTCTGCATTTTTTATTTTTTATTTTAATGCTTTATTTTTGCTTGTGATTTTAGAAGCAAATCATCGTTTACTATTTTTCGTATAGTATGTGAACGAAATTGTCAAAAAATCTTATTGTACATCTTTCTTCCAGGTGGTCACTCTACTTTCTTCGGATTACTCAACACATTTGTTCACATTATTATGTACTCATACTACTTATTAGCTGCTTTCGGCCCTAAAATCCAGAAGTATTTGTGGTGGAAGAAATATCTTACAGCTCTGCAAATGGTAAGCCTAAAAATATATTTGTATATATTAAGACATAAGATTGGCTATACAAAATTGCACCAGTAAAATTGTAGGTTACTAAGAATTTTGTTGTTTTGAAATTAAGGAAAACGATCACAAAAATATATAATAATTATTTAATATAATATTAAAGTAGAGACCTGAGGCCAGTCGTGGCGCAGCGGCACAAAGTGTGACTGTAAAACCGTATGTATGTACCTGTTTGTTTGTGGGTTCGATCCCCACTCGAGGAGATGAAATATTTACTTAAATTTATATTTCCATTTCTTCGCTCTGGTGTCGAGGCAAAGCGCGGCGTTGAGTTCTGAAACTCAACACGCAATGCCTCCAGAATTCGGCAGAAAGTGGGGAACGGAGTGTCTTACATTAAGTTCCCCCTGCCTACCCTGCTGTGTACGGGATACAGCGTGAAGCTGATTTAAACTAGAGACTCGCTCGCGGCTTCTCCCGCTTTACTGCACAATTATTTATTCTTAATATCATTTGAATAACCTTTGCGAGCTAATAACATTATGTTTTTAAAGAAAATATCCATAGATTGATAGCTAAAATTACTGTCAATTCCAGTAAGTAATTTTGTAGAATATTATTTTATACAATAATTATCGCATACAATTCTTTATATCGACATAACTGTTTTATTCGTGAGCCGATTGATATACTACACTAAAAGTTTAGGGAAGTATGCCAAAATACACATAGTGAAAATTATTCACACAAATTATTCATATCACAGACAGACAGAAAATTAAAAAAAAAAATGTTTTGAGTTCTATAATATTGTTAAATTTCCCCCAATAACATTTTTTCTCGAACTTATTATCGACTCAATCTGCTGATCCACTGAATCTGAAATCACTGAACATACATGGGGGTGAAATGAATAGATACTTGTAGTCTCCCATACCGATAGACAACCTTTGATCTGTCGATCGCGTTACATCCTGTATACATATATATAGGCAATCTCTGTGAGCGATAGCAAGCCAGTACTTATATGTATCTCAAACTATTGGCTTGCTATCGCTCGTTACCATAACCGTAGTGATTCATATTTCAAAATCACACGTTTTTGTAAATATATGTCAAAATAATTATAGTTTGCAAAAATATTATAGACAGTGGATAAGTACTTATACTAATGCGTTAACGAAGTATGTAACAACAATTGTTTTGGAATTTTAAATATATTGCCATAATTGACTCAGTATTGCACGCAGTGCATTCAAAGGTATTTCTAAGGTCGTTTGTAATTAAACGTACATCAGCAAGGTTAATAAGACTGTCCATTGCATCACGGACTAAGTAAAAGGGACGTTAAGGTCATTACCGTAGACAATACTCGAGACATAAACACCTATATTCTGATAATAATATCAGAAAGGAAATCATACTCATTCACATTTGTAAAGAATGTTCGAGTTAATAATTTGTATAATAATAAACATTAAAAACAAGTTTATTTGATTTCGATAGTTTTTGTTCGAAGCGTGATATTAATAAACGCTATTCACAGTTTTTTTTTCTTATCAAATATCGGTTCTTGAATACGGATTTGTGAAAAAAACAGGTTTTGTAATATGTGTAGTAGTGCTATAGAGCAATTCGTCTAGTTTTTTTTTATATGTAGGTATGTATGTGGCTTATTCCTAAGAGAAGTAACTAATATGGATTAAACAAACGCGTTTCCGTTTGTACTTACTTTGTGATCACAATGTTTCACTTCCTTATCTACATTTTCGTGTTATTAAAGATTTACAAAATTGATAGGTTCAAAAAAGTGATTTCTAGTTTCTTAATAGAGTAGAGTTTACATCAATGAAATAGAAAAACAAAGCAATTACTAGGTTATTAATTATTTTAAAAATATTATTTACAGGTCCAATTTGTGTTGGTGTTCTTCCATGCCTTCCAACTTTTGTTCATCGACTGCGACTACCCTCGGGCCTTCGTCTGGTGGATAGGAATGCACGCCGTCCTCTTCTATTATCTATTCTCCGACTTCTACAAACAGGCGTACATAAAGAAGGCACAGGTACGTCATTTAGACCAATGAATACTATTTACATTTAAAGACTTTCCAAATATTTACATTCTACCTTTTGAAATATTACAAAGATTTATATCATCAGCTTCACGCTGTATCCCGCACACTGCAGGGTAGGCAGAGGGAACCTAGTGTTAAGATACTCCGTTTCCCACTTTCTGCCGAATTCTGGAGGCTTTGCGTGTGAGTGGCAGAACTCAACGCCGCGCTTGTCCTCGACACCAGAGCGAAGAAAATGGAAATATAAATTTAAGTAAATATTTCATCTCCTCGAGTGGGGATTGAACCAATAACCAGTCGGTTTTACAGTTACACTTTGTGCCCCTGCGCCACGACTGGCCTCAAAGATTTATATAATATTATTATAAATAATTAAACATGGTGTTTGTGGGTTTAATCCTCAATCGGGCAAGTTAATTATTTCCATCTCTCCCTCTCATGATACAAAGCGCGGTGTTAAGGTCCGCCACTCACAATATAATATTTCAAATCCAGGCGAAAAGCCAAAGACTGTCCTATAATTAGGTTTCCATCGTTTATCGAAGTATCGCTTTTTGCTGTTTGCTTGATAAATGCCCTCTAATCATAACCATTTTATCATTTTTAATCACAGAGTATCAAAGCAAAAGCAAAGAAAGAAGAAGAACTGTCTAAACATGAATACGAAACCAAAGAAATGAAGCTACCACTTCTGAATGGCTTCAGCAATGGTTCAGCGTTAGGTGACGTACGGCAGAGGATGGCGGGGGCTGTAGCATCACAGTGATACAAATATAAACGAATGCGGTACTTATATGTGGTACCACATGTCATGTAACTATATACATTCTGTAGAACAAAGTTGCCTTTTATTATAGCTTATAATAACTGGTTTACTTTACTATGGTAATATTACTTCAGAGTTAATGTTTATTAGTTATTATATATAAACATATATTATATATATATTAGACAAATTGAGCCTACATCAGGACTATGTGCTAATATAAAATATTGTGGTGTTTTTATTTAAGATTGACTAAAATTAAATAGTCTTTCAATTTTTGTCAGGAAGACAAAATGAATGCGTAGTGAATCTCACATTATAAGTTCAAATAATAAGCTCAATTAGTAACAAGTCTTAGTATAATTTAGAATATTATTCGGTGCTGTCACGGAATTAATAAATAGCTAACCACAAAATTGCTCAGTTGTTATCGTTTCATTGTTAATTCTTGATTTTTTCTATTTATTATGATTTTTAGTCTTACATATAGAATAGTGTTTTCCGCTTTAATATGTAAATAAATCCAGGATCTATGAACAGAATTTATATTTTTAGAACAAACAATGACATTTTGTAATAAAACAAGAAATTTATTCAAAACGTTATATAAAAAAAAACAAATTTGCTCTTTTTTGCACTGTCTACAACTAAATAAAAGTGTTCGGGTGTTTTTATACTAAAAAAACAAATACTGAGCATATCATTAATTAAATTACAATTGTTAAATGTGAAATCATTAATATTCATAATTACGATAATGAACGCATACAACGTTAATAATCTGACGAATTTAATTTTGCATGTGGGAAAACAAAAGAAATTATAAAAAAGACTTGTTTATTTCAGACAGTTAATGATATTTTTCAACAGGAAATAATTTTAATATTATAAATAAATTATTTGCTTGTAAAAACTTTGTGTATGGCATTTTGGTTTCTAGAGATTTTAAACTTCATTTCTGTGATTGGTAATCTGGTATGTAGAGGTTTTTATACTTTTATATTATTTGCCTTAGCTTGCGTTAATATTTGATTGTACATATAGGTGTAATGTAGATTTAAGGAAGGTGGATAGGTATATGACGCAAACGTCCAGAATAATAATCTAGGACTAATAGCAATAATATCCTAAATTTACTAGAAAAGTGCGACCAATGTCGCTGTTTTTCCTTCTAGAAAAACTTCAAACAGTATGTTACTATTTTTGAATAATGATGTCTATGTAACTAAATAAAAATGTACAAGATTGTAAAAGAAGTTGTACGACCATCATATTTATCACAGTATAGTCCAATGCTTAACGTATAATAGCACCTACCTCTTATTTTATATTGTTATTCCTTTACTAAATATCTGAAATAAATCAAAATAAATGCTCAAACTATTTTAAACGTATATATTTTAATAAAAACAAATATTTTTCTACATCACCTTTGTCTTAAAGATATTATTAGAGCTGTCAACTCAATTAATGTGGATAAAATTTAAATAAATTAAATAATACAGTACATTTGAATGTGTTTATTAAATACATAATTTGTAAGTAATACTAAAAAAACTAATAGATTAGGTATTACCATAATTAATCTCGATTTTTACTGAGGTTGTGTAATTCAACATAGTTTTGAGCTGTATCGGTGATTTTGCAATAAGATATTTAAATAAAATTTGACTATCATATTTTATCGTTTCATTAGCCTCGACCACATGTTGCAGATAGCGTTGCCTCATTGACGATCACCTTGTACATTTTTAATATGTATTTATTTTCAATACTAAAAACCCGTTCTTTCAAATCAGGCCCTGGACTATAAGATGATGCAGTTATCTCAGCAAATTCTTACTTTGAGTAAAAAATACCTACCTTACCTTATTTTTGACGTCCTTTGATTTCTTCCTTGTTTAAAATTAAAACATAATTTATTAAAGTCGTCAGTTATTGACGTCAATCTGTTAAGCTTCTGATGAGACAAAGTGTCAAGATCTGCCACGATTATAAAATTGGGCGCAAAATAGGGAACGATTGGTTCCCTCTGCCTATCCTGCTATATACGGGGAAGAGCGGTTAGGCTGAAAAAATGCACAAAAGGCAGTCTTATGGCTAATTAGCCATCTCTTCCAGACAACCTTTAGGGCGAAAAGAAACTGTCATAATTATATGCAGGTAGGTAGGTGCCAAATTAAAGATATGTATAATATACAAACAGGAAAATAAAAATAAATAAATATATCTTTATATATATGTACATATACATGTAGTTAACTATATATAACAATAAATTGATACATAGATATTTATAATAAAATACAAATTTAAATATATAAGACAATTAATTATATACACATACATACTAATACATACACATGCAAACAAATACATACACATACACACAAATAGATATACATGTTTCTATGAACTTTAAAGACATAACAGGTCAAATCTGATGCCACGCCAAATTTTTATCAGTATATTGCACTGGATATCAGATCTACGGTTATAATGTGTTAAAAAATTTTAGAATGCGCTACAATGGTTATATTACTTATAACAATTAATTTATTATGCTACTAGCAATAATTTTGAAATTTTGTGATGATAAATGTTTGCTCCATTTGTACAAAATCTGCTGCATGGATTTAGATAAAACTTTACAGTGATATGGCTTATACATTAGAATAATACATATAGAGGCCGTCGTGGCGGAGGGGCACAATGGTGTGATTGTAAGGCGACGGTTGTGGATTTGATCTCCACTCGAGAATTATTATTTATTAATATTTTCATTAGCTTTCCCTCTGGCACCAAGACAAAAAGTCCGGCGTTGAGTTCCGCCACACAACACGCAATGCCTCGAAAAATTCTTCAAAAAAAGTTCCTCGAAACAAGGCGGAAAGTAGGGAATGAAGTGTTTTAACACTAGGTTCCCTCTGCCTACTCTGCTGTATGCGGGATACAACGTGAAGCTTACTCTATAATTTTTTCTTAAGTTTTTGTATAATTTGGCCATGATAAAACAATAAGTTTAAACGGGTAAAGCCAAGAAAAAAGTTAACCTTTTCATAGTAGACTTTTGAAATTAATGAATTTGTGGGTAACTGTTGCAATCAAAGTAATTTAATTAAGCTTACTTTGATTGCAACAGCTAACTGTTTAACCAAGTTTACCCGTGCAACAATTTACCCGTGGATTCTGAATGGGTACAACAGCCAGACAGTACTGTACAATAAGGCGAGCGAAAACTTCAGCTCAGCACATGGCGTATGTGTGTAGTGTATTATCTCTATATGTAATAAGACAGTAAAAATATTTTGTCTGTACATTTAGTAATTTTAACTGAAATGGATAGAGGTACACTTAAAAAGAATAATAGAAAGTAAAATCATCCAAAGCAAAATCAAGAATTCTACTGCAGAGTAACTTTAATGGTATGGACTTAGAACGTTTGCGTGAGGATGCTGGACAAACTGAAAGGAGTTTAGTCTATTCAGAACGTATAATACAAAAAAAGTCTGGAAATTTCTTAAGTCACTTGGGGTTGGAAAAGCAAAGCATAGATTTAAATAAACTTAACACTCATTTCTCTCGTTCTGTTACTATTGATGTAACTACAAAACTTAGTTCTCAAAATCAAATTTGTGCCTTACCCACCCCTATAAAACCCACCCCAGTTTTGATTTCGCTCAATTCACTGAAAGTGATGTTAAAGAGATTATATTGGTGATAGCTTCTGAAGCTGTTGGCTCTGACTGCATTAGTCATAAGATGATCATGCCAATCCTTGACATCCCGATTCCTGTGTTGACGTCTATCCTGAATTTCTCCATAAATAGTGATACTTTTCTTGAATGTTGAAAAGAGGCTTAATTAACACCACTGGCTAATAACCACAAACTAAAACTAATAAATATAAAATCATTACACTAGCAATGGAATTGACTGTATCCAATATTAGCCATCGCAATCAAAAGCTTTCTTATATAAATAGTAGCTTCATGAGGTATCTCGCATATATAGCAGGATAGGCAGTTGGAAACTAAGGCTTTAAATTCCGTTTCCCATTTTCCGCTGAATTTTCGAGATGAAACGTTGGGCTTTGTCTTGTTACCATAGCAAGGAAATGACATTATTAAATAATTCATTCCCTCGAGCGGAAATTGAATCCACAACCGCCGCGTACAATAAATATATTGCAGTTAAGTCCTGTAGATAATTGGTTACCTTATTTATAGCCATGACTTTGATGTTATATTAATTAACACGGTACGTACAAACTACAAATAATATGCAATTAAAGTTTATACTATGTGGAATAATCCTTTTAAGTCGTCTTTTTTCCACTCTGTGATTATAATAATAATTAAACAATGCTTTTTTTTCTTAGGACAATGCTGTACAAAAAATTTGTTTGTTTTTTAGCTGAAAAAATCAGCTTTATGATATATTCCGCATGCAGCAGGGTAGGCAGAGGGAACCTAATGTGAAGATACTTATTCCACCGAATTTTCGAGGCATTGCGTATTGAGTAACGGAACTCAACGCCGCGCTTTGCCTTGTTACAAAAGGGAAAAACTAAATATATTAATATATAAAAGTTCATTCCCCCGAATGGAGATTGAACGTTTATAATCATGCGCTTGTGCCATGATATAAAAACTTCACTGTACAATTATTAAAAGGTTTTTCACTAAAATAAAGTTAGATATATTTATCTCTGTATATTGAAATTAAAAATATGTATATTGTGCGGAAACTAGGAAACAGATGGTGGTAACACTAACTTGAAAATTCCCTCTACCTGTTATATGATGGGTACAAGCAACAAAACTGTGAGGCTGCTGTGAAAGTATGTTTTTCCTAAGTATAGTTTATCGTAGCTTAAATTACCAATGTGTAGGATTAAACGTATTTTTAGTCATGGTGGTATTCTTTACTAAAATGCATTATTTGTATATTGTCATGATACTGTATGAGTCGACATTCTTAAAATTATAGTAATTGTTGTATAAATAAATTATAATAACTTTGAAGTAAGCGTTAAAACATAATTGAGATTTTCCTTACCCGTGCCTTTTAGTTTGAAACAATGTTTCACTTTTGTGAAATTGCTATAATTTTTTAATATAATCTCTACTCATGTAGAGCACTTTACTAGAGCATATAATATTATCATTATAGCACTGATTTTGTAATTAGTCTCCTAAAATTGTTTCCTATAAGCATTATATTTTAGAATAAATAATACATATAATAAAATAGCCTTTATTGTACACAAAAGAAAACATAAACGAAAAACACAGAAATATATAAAAAAATATGCAGAAAACATACTATTGACATTTGATAAATATCTGGTTGATAAGAATTCCTATTATTATTAATATTTGTATATTGCTAACTTTCAACGCTTTTTTTAAAATATTTTTTATATAAATATATTAAGTCATTATTAGTTTCTGATATGTTTCAACTTTCACCACCAACAAAAAATGCTTCTTATAAAATGGACTGGAAATCAAAAAATATTAGGAATACATAAGTCATTCCGTTAACTAAAATTTAGGGAAACATTTGTTTTTTTTTTCAAAATGCACCAATTAAATTTCGTCGAATCGTACTGTCGATAGTTGTCACAAATTCAATAATAGTAGTTTCAAATAATGCATTCTGAATTGACTTAAAAAATATGAGGACGATACATACGAATGAAGACTACATTTAATATTCATTTCCTTGCTCTCGTAACTGGGCAAAGCGCGGCGTTGAGTTTCTCTACTCTAGTATTAGGTGGAAAGTGGAAAATGGAAATATCTTAATGCGGACGGCCTCTTAACACTAAATTTCCAGGTTCCCTCTGTCTGTAATACTTTTAAAATCCACTATGACAAAATATTTGTTGTGGAACCGGTTAGGCAATTTTTTATAAGTAAATAAAGAATAGTTCTTTTTCTGAAAAAATGTTGAGCTCAGTAATAAGTTTTAATAGATATAAAGTAAAGAACACTTTCATTCTATATACCATTTATACTTACCATATATAGTAATTGCTATGTATATAAATAAAAATATTTTTTTTATGAAAACTTTATTTACAGTGCAATATTTTAAAATATTCTGTTACATCTTAATTTATGTTGTACTCAAACATATAATAAAAATAATTCTTTTTTATCTACAATCTTCTATTTATTTGACACATTTACATTTTGAATTGCAAATGTAAAATATATTTTAAACAAAAACATACCCACCATGACTCATTTACTTAATGTCAGTGTTTTTTTTTAAATATGCCTCGTGGATCATCGTAGTATACAAACTGATTCTTATATACGTACATATGTCAGCATGTATTGATGAAAATAGGAGACTTAAGCTACATATTAATTATAATAACTTACAATCTATTGAAATACGAACATCCACAAAAGTATCACAAAATAATTTAAGATAACATTACAATCAAAAAGCCTCTTTAGATATACATAAGTGCATATGCACAATTTATATAATATTTTAAAATCATTGAGTACATTTAAAAAGTAGGTTTTTTTTATCATTAATATATATTTTAAATAAATTATTAAATACTCCTTATAAGTAAATATATATTGTCATCAACATTTTATTATTTTAAAATTTTAAATAAATGATCTAAAGAGGCGACTAACGTAATGGCAGTGGTATATATAATATAACGAATTATTTATAGCTTAGTTTTAGTTCTACCAAATTCCTCTATGTGGTCGTATTCAGAAAATCCAGGATCGGAATCATAATAGGCATAGTCGTAGCTTGTGTCTTCCTTAATATTTCTAGATTTAGGGTAGTGAGGCGGTCGAGTAGATTTAGGTGGATGAGACACGGCTGGGGAAGTTTGAGGCACAGTTTCACGAGATTGGAATCGCTCAGTTATTTTAGGTGCTGAAGTAGATGTAACTCTCGCTGGAGGGAATGTATAAGCTTGTGCGGAGGGGGCCTCGTAAGGCCGAGATGTTGTAGTGTACGTTTGGTAGTAGTCAAAAGTCCTTTGCGTGGGCTGTTCAGTCTGCCTAATTGTAGTTGAGTAATAATCTGGTAACGATGTGGAAGGTGATGTTGGGGCTGGTTTAAAAGGTTGTGGGACAGCTGCTTTATTGTATGGCTTCTGAGATATTTTTTTATTTGGTTTCTGGTCTTCAGGCAGTCTATTTCCACTTGCGGCGATATTTAAAGAATGTGCGCCAGAAAGCAGTTCTGATTCACGCTCATACAATTCTGGTCTATATTGACCGTCATCCTCACCTTGTGGTAGACGATATTGGCCATCATCTTCTATGCTATCTCCATAATTTGAAGATTGTGTATTAAAAGCTATGTTTGTATTATATGCCACTGTATTTAAATTGTATGGTGGGTCAACACGGGTAGTAGTATAAATAGTGGTAGAAGGAACTGTGGTGGTTGGATTATTAAAATAGCTCTGTTTAGCCCCAGAAAATGACCCAAAATTATTTTTCTCATTTTCATATGACACGCTATTGAAGTTTCTATAATTTGATGTGCTTGTTCCCCGAACAGCGTTGTAGTCACTCGTAGAAGTTAAGAAACCCTTGCTATTATTATTTCGAATTCGTGCGAAATCAGATTCTCTAGGACTATCCGATTGTACGCTAAAACTGTTTTTAACTTTAAAAGGACGGTTGTCATTGTTTTTATTATAGTTGGTTGCTGTTTGTGTATCATAGTTATAAATTTCAACAAGACTTTCTTTTTTCGTTGCAGAGGCTTGTGTTGTCGGGGAGAAAGGAGTAGGATTAGGATTATTTGGGAAATACCTATTATTATTTTGTTTTGGAGTAACTTTACTTACTTCAACATACTCTTCTTTGTATTGAGCGGGAACGTTCACAGTTGTGGGATATTGTTTATTTTGTTGTGGACTTTTACGGTTGACATTTTGTGATTGATCAAAGAATGTTTGAGGAGGGACTGTTTGAGCTGGTGCAGTGGGAGGAGGTGTAGGTGTATAGACTGGACGTTTCCTGACAAGTTTCCGTTTGGAGTGATCATACTGAGAATGACCTGACGATTGTGATACTGGTGAAGGTGGAGAAGAATTTTGTGTAGTTGTGTAAGGAGCACGTGTTGTTGTGGGTCGCCTGAAAGATTGCCTAGCAGGTGCATGGGATATCGGTGACTGTGTTTGAACTGCAGCTTCATCGCGTCCTCTATCACGTTGGCCGGTGAAGAAATCTGAAGAGTGCGCTGCCCGAAGGTCTGATGTTCCTCCATTATTATTTGCTGAAAGACGTCGGTCACCAGTTTCTGCTCTTTGTAAACCAAATTCAGGTTCTTCTTCTCGGTTCCCTGAAGACGACAACTTCTTCGTGTCGAACCCTGTATAATTAAGTGTTAGATTAAATAAATTATTATTAATGAGTTTAAACAGTTCATTTTGTTAGATAAAAAAGGAATCTTAATTCTTTTCCAATTTCTATTAATGTATTTTACGATGCATAAGCACTATATAGAAGCATAATTAAAGCTTTTGTTACTTTTATAAAACAGGCGCCTGCTTCTATTCAAACTTACAGCCTTAATATTTTCGTCCACTTCACAACTCTTTAAGCATCGATTAATAGCCTTATTTTTTATATAATACATTTCATTACTTTTGGTATATATAAAATATTATATTAAGCGCCTTTTTACTATTAGATTGAATTAAACTACCATACACCTAGCTTACAACTTACTGCAACAGCAGCTTGTCTTGAACCTAAGTCTTAAACTTACGCCTGAAATAATTCCACCTAAAAACCTTCAAATGCCAATCAAAATGAATCATGAATTGCTTATAATGTAAGCTTATTTGTAAATGCTGTTAGTTGCAAAGCGAGCTCACCAGATCCGATCTTGTACAGATCAAACTGACCATCGTAGATATCGGCAGGGCAAGCGAGAGGATCGTCATCGCCCCAGTCGGTACATGTTTGCGCTTCCTGGTGGAATAAAGTTCCGGGTGGACAGAAAAACCTGAAGTCTCGAATACCACCGCCAGCCACTCTTACACAGACATGGAACGCCTTGCATCCAGATTTGGCGTCAGCATAATATGCACCCAATATGCGTCCCCGACAGTTAAATCTTTCTGCTCCCCCTAAGAATGTAACAATAATAAAATTAATATTAATAATTATAAAGAGAAAACAACAAACAAAGTAAATAACATTTTTTTTTATTGAATAACTTAATCTTACCAGCGAGGTAAATAGACTTGTTCTTTTGAATTAAACATATTTCGCATACAAGTTCATTATTATAATACAGCATATAAATATACATATTTGTTTACAGAACATCTTGAGGTTGTCTAACATGTTAGGTAAAATCATAGTGCATTGGCCGAATGGCACATTTCCAACTTACATTGAGGTCGATTACGTGATCAAAATGAATATTATGTTTACCCAACTATGGTAAGTAAAATGTTAAATAATTGATTTTATCTTATCTTGTTCTTTATTTAATGTGTTTTCATCTGATGGAACAAATTGATTATTACATTTATAAATAAATGGACGAAATTTCATATTTCAAAAATTTCTACTAACTAATTTGCAAAAAATAATACATTCAGACTCATTTCTGTTTGTTTCTATATATTATAATGCTTATAAATATGATTATTTGTAAAAATGTAAATTGTTTACCTAATGAAATTTAGTAAGAAATACGAAAAATATATATGTGTTATCATAATTTAGAAAATATGTCGACTGCTAAAGTCAGAACTTTGTCTTTGGCTGTCAACATCGTTTCAAAATTTTAAAATTAGTTATAAATGCTAATTATATTTTTTAATAATTAATTAAAAGGTCACGGGAACTTTAAACAAATATCTAAATAATTGCAGTAAGCGCGTAGAAAAAGTAAATATTAGAATATACATATATGGAAATTTTAATGGCTTTGTTATTAAAATAATATCTGACTATACATAATGTATATCCAACACATATTATGTATATAGAAAGGTTGCCGTGGCCCAAGGATACCAGCGTGGGACTATAACACGATGATTATCGGTTCGATTCCCTCTCAGGGTAATTAATAATTATTTATTAATATTTTGAGGCCAGTCGTGGCGCAGCGGCACGAGGTGTGACTGCAAAACCGACTGGTTGTGGGTTCGATCCTACTCGAGGAGATGAAATATTTACTTAAATGTATATTTCCATTTCTTCGCTCTGGTGTCGAGGTTAAGCGCGGCGTTGAGTTCTGCCACTCAACACGCAATGCCTCCAGAATTCGGCAGAAAGTGGGGAACGGAGTGTCTTAACACAAGGTTCCCTCTGCCTACCCTGCTATGTGCGGGATACAGCGTGAAGCTGATTTTCTTCGCTCTGGTATTAAGACCAACCGCGGCATTGAGTCCCAACACTAAACACGCATTGCTTTAAAGATTCGGCGGAAAATGGCGAACGGAGTGCTATACATACGGGATACAGGGTGAAGCTGAAAAAAAAAGAAAGTTCTATATTGATGTTCAAAAGTAACCATATGTTTTGGATACGAAAACATATCGCAAAATACTAACTTTCCAAACCAACGTATTATACTAGTATAAAAGTAATAATTTAGTTTCAATAAAATGTTGCTGCGGCTTTGATACGCTATAAAGTGAACACAAGCCGCTAGCTGCTGAGCCACAAATTAGACGGTAGGTAAGGCGGTACCAGGCTGTCAACGATTAGAGGCAATAGTTACCAAACTGTTGGTACATTTCGTTCACACGGATTGTGTCGCATTATTGTATTTCTTACTATGTTTCCTTACACTTAGACTATGAAAATATATAATTAGGTAAATATGTTTTTGGTAAGAAGTGGATGCCGTTTTAATTTTAATGTAACTAGTTGCTCTACTGTGGTGCAGTCCTAATGAACCAGAATACAGAAGGTTGAGGTGCCGTCCAGTTCCGCTCCAGGTAAGTTAAAAATAAATGTCGTAATGACTTTATGGCTAAAAGTTTCCCTTTCCTCCTGTCTAATCCTGTTGTTATTATAATATCATTCAATAAATAAATTAAAGAAATGAAGAGTGAAATAATGAACAATCTAATATTTATAATCATTTTGGCGTACGCCTATCTTTATATTATGTTGTTTTTTTTTTATTAACATCACCATTCTAAATTTACGCACAATTAAGGTAACTTAAAAGTGGCCAGTCGTGCCACTGTGGGACATGCGTGTGATTGTAAACTCGTAGGCGACGTTGTTAGACTGTGGGTTCGATTCCCACTCGAGAAAATGAAATATTTACTAATTTGATTTCCTCGCTATAGTACTCGGCGGAAAGTGAAGAACAGAGTGTCTTAACAATAAGTACCCACTGCCTAATTTGCTATCTGCGAGATAAAGCATTAAGTTATAAATAAGTTAATATACCACAAAACTAAGGTAAACTGGATTTGGCGTCTGCAAAAATATTCTAATAACCGTGGTCATTTGTCGGTTGCCTCACGTTCACCGGGTGAATGCATGGCGAGTCGGAGGTTAAGCGAGATTCCCATGAGTGGGGCGGTTGTGCAACCCACCAGTAACCAGTAAGGTGCGATCCTCTCCAAAAGGTCGACGCTCATGACGAAATATTATATATTTAATAGTATAAGTATAATAACCGTTGAAACAACGTTTAATTAAAAAGGTTTTTTTTTTGTTTATAATGTATTGTAATAGGTTTTTTTTTGTTTAGCATAATAATTAATAAATTATTATCGATCTATATATTCTTTTCTGTTGAACTGTTGCTTATAGAAGAAAAGAATGTGTCTTGTTTCTCTTTTTAAAAATTGCGCCTTTTTTAAAGTAAGTTCTACTTCGTTTATTTTTCTTAGTTTCACGCATATCACGCGTACAATAAGTAGGTAGGTAGAAATCATTAAAAGAGTCCATGGTCCATAACTTATCTGGTTACTGGTCATTTTTGTATAGAATAATTACCTACTATTTTGATCCGTAACGTCTATATTTTTTTATTAAAGTAACTAATATTTATCTTTTCACATTAAAAAAAAAGGTTATGTGTAATGTTATGAAATTTCAGAGTAAAAAATATAACTAATCGGTATAATTAGCAACTGAATCAGGTAATTTGAACTTCCGTTGGTAACGATTTATACCTAAGGAACTAGTTGTTACGTTAACTGTTCAATTATTGTTTTTCGATTATATATACATACATAAAAAAATATGTGAGAATATAATCGAACTTTCTATAGACTGTGCACAATAGAAGAAGTAAAATAAAAAGAAAAGTATTGTAATTATTACAATTCTGGTGGATTTAGTCACTGAAATTATTTTGAACGATATGTTAATTGAAGTCGTCGTAGCGCAGAGGCATATATGTGAGTTCGATTCTCACTCGAAGAGTGAAAATTTAATTTTTCGTATCTTTGCTCTGGTAACGAGGCAAAGCGTTGAACGCGGCGTTGAGTTCCGCCAGTCCATACGTAATGTCGAGAATTCGGTGGAACCGAACTGGGGAACGGAAGCATCTTAATGGGAACGGTGTGTCTTAACACTAGGTTCCCTCTGCCTACCCTGCTGTATGCGGGATACAGCGTGAAGCTGATTATTTGATGATAATTTATTCACATGTTCCATATTACGAATCATAGGTCACGACTTTTGACAAGGTGTGTCAAAGATATGTCATAACTGATTGTTGTGATGATCAGCACTTACTTTAGAACAATTCATTGTCAAAATTCTGTCTGTCAATACCATCAATAGTGGCCTACGAACTCATATTTCAACGACGCTACAAATAAGGAACTTTCTTTTTCTATTCACGTAACGAGATTTCTCACGCTTTGATGATCACGCATTTAAATTCTTATTGTTTCAACAAATTGCTATACGAATGTGTCGATTTTGGAACCTCTTTATTTGTATTGACGTTTGTGTTAAAATTTAAAGCATACGATAATATAGCGACACTCTGAAACAAAATAGAGAGAGATGCTGTATGTATATTGCAAATATGGTTTTCTTTTCACTCTACTGTATTATACTCTGCTACAGAGATAAAAATAAACTAGTGTTAAGACACTCCTCTCCCCACTCCGCCGAATTCTGGAGGCATTGCTTGTTGAGTGGCGGAATTCAACGCCGCGCTTTGCCTCTCGCTTTGCAGCGACAGATTGTAGGTTCGATTCCCACTTAAGGAAATGAAATAGAGTGATAATCGAACCTACAACCTGTCGGTTTTACAGTCACACGCTTCTGCCACTGCGCCGCGGCTGGCTTCAATATGTATATTATATATTATAATAAATATTGTCAGATCGTAAAATTATGGAAAGTGTCACTTTATTATATAACCTCATATAGCGTGTACATTTACTTTAATATAGTATGCAGCTTAGAGACTAATAAGATAATACTACAAACCAGCTTTTAATGCAGCGTACATTAAAAGCTGGTTTGTAGTCATAATATACATAAATCAGCTTTTTATAAGTGACAATATGTGTTTAAATTTCGATAACAACATTTTAATGGGTATTCCATAGAAATCTAGATAAGTTGTAAGTACAGTATACATCTAACGCAATATTGGACATAATTCTTTTATTGTTTCGAACACATACTAAAGTACATTGTTTTGGTGCGCATCGGAGCCTTGGATCACATCCGTTCTCCGGCCGTCACGCCGCCCCAGTTTTTAGGAAGGGATTCGTGAGAAAACATCTTATGTAAATCCGGGGAATCGATTATCGCGACGCGACGTACGATAGATGCGATAGGTTGCGCTAAGAGTCGTACGGTCGAAGGGAAAGTGCATTATGGTTGCGCAAGTGTACGCAATGGCGATAGCTAATGCATTATATTGATAGATACACGAGAATGAGAATGTGTTTACTTTTATTTTACTGGTAAGAGCCCGTAAAGCGAGAATTGTGGATTCAAATCCCACTGGAAGGAATTAATTATTATTAATAAATATTTACGCTACTCAACATGTAATGCCTTGAAAAATTCGGCGGAAAGTGGGGAACGAGTGTCTTAATATTATGTTCCCTCTGTTTACCCTGCTATGTATGAGATATAACGTGAAGCTGTATTATTGTTAAATTCCCTAATTTGGAATATGTTACTTATTTAAACATATTATTGCTGATAAGCTCAACATTACCGAAAGCTTTATGACCTCTTTACGACTTAATATCACGACTTACTTTTCATATATTTTGTTGTGGTAAGTGAATTTGAATGCATGCAATTACAATTTTTACTATACAAAAAATGTACATGTAAAATAAATTAAACAAAAAAGAAAAACTTGTGTAAAATTTATGTAAACTTAAGAGAATTGATTTAAAAAAATCATCAAAAATATTTATAATTATTTGTTAAACGGCCAAAAGCCCAAAAAAATTATAAATATAATATAAAATTAACGCAAAAATCATATTTTAATAGAAAAAAATCGTTTGTGTTATTTAACAATAGATAATTATTTCCTTATAATTAATTCAATTCCCACGCGTCCGGACGTCCTGCACCGAATAATCAGATGCTCGTAACCGCACTAGCACATTTACCTACATACTCACGTCCCGGAACACTAAAATAGATATTACTTAAAAAAATAATAGCACTGTATAAAGCACATCCACTATTTTACCAACAAATCACTGTAACTTACCGAGGATTGGGAGTAATACGAGAACCATCCACACGGGAGACATGTTGCCGCGAGGAGCGTCGCGAAGGGACTGAGTTGGATGCGCGCGCGCCGCCCGCCCGCTTGGTAGGGGTCTGAAAGCTCGCCTGCCCGCCCGACTACACAGAAAGGTTACGCTTATACTTAGATATTGTAAACTAAGAGAGTTCATACGTATATATATGCTAGATATTATCTTGTTTTATTTATTTAGTATACAACATAATACATTTAAAGTATTAACGATTTATTAAAAAAAGATTTATTAAAGAAAAAAAATATTGTAGTATTTTATTTAACTTTTAAATACTCAAACGAAAAAAAGGTGATAAAATAAGTGATTCCATTCAAAATACATATGGGAAAGAAAGATAAGTAATCTGTATTATACTGCTCAAAATGTACCCACCTAAAATCGGCAATTTTAGCTAGTAAAGATAATAGAAATTGAATAATGCGTTTGTGTAAATTATTTTTCAGTATTTCATATATAGTATAAGGGATTGGACAACATGTTATTCAAAACAAACGTTTGTAAGGGTGCAATGCAAGCGCACTAACTTAATTCGCTAAAAACGTAGTTGTGAAATTATTTTCTGCTATTGTTTTGTACCGTACAAATAACTAAAGTTAAAATATAAAAAATGAGTTGAGTTGAGTCTCATTAATATCGTCTAGATGACGTTAATCACCTCGGAGCCCACATTAATCACCTCGGAGTGATGGACCCCATCTGGGTTACTCCGTCAACTTCAGCCCTACGTGATCGACGAGACCCAAGCGATGACACTTTCAACTTCCAGGATGTTAAATTAGTGGCCCCTTTATGTCTACCCGACGAGTGTCCGATGCAAATCTTTATAGTCTCACCTATTAGAATTTCATGCGGCAATTTATCATCAAATCCATATATTGACATTGTCGGAAGATCAAAGGGTCAAATATCGCGGAGAGAAACTAGCATGAAGACACTCCTGTTTTCTGACATTGCAATTAGATTGCCATGGATACCAATACCATACCATATTATAAAAATATATTAGAAGTTTATGTTTACAAACAACTTATATTTTTTAAGACAAACATCTTATCGTGACTATACCATCTTGTTAAGCGGACTGAATGCGCACACGACTCATGTAACAGTTGTGCAAATAAAACGTGAACGTGAGGCACATTGACAAACCCACATGCAAATCTGTGCAATTTTACATGTCGTTTAGCGCATTTATATTTAGAACCCACAATATTCATAAACAAGGTAAAATATACAGATGTACCTACCTACACAAGAAAATCTCTAAAATTATATAATCTAAGATTTATAGTAGAGTTTATGTTCTGTTGTTTTAAAACAATTAAGTTTTTTTTCATAATTGTTTTTAAGATACAATATACAATACACTGTTTTTTTTTAATTGTACGGATATCGGGTCTATTATTACATGAGGTGGGACTCGGAGTAGTGCTTGGAACTTGTAACTCAAGTGTAGGCTTAAGAATCCAAATAACCTTTACTAAAACGACTACCTAAATATTAAAATATTTTTTATGCAATATTTTTAATTTTCACACACTTTATTAAGAAATTTTTAGTTCTTATAAAATGTATGATAAAACAAACAATACAAAAAATATACGTCTAAACCAAGACAGTAGGTATTTAACTAATGTAAGCGTGACATATAAAAGGTTCTAAGCGTCGTGAAAGGGCATACAGTTTGCTCATCGTTGTATACATCCAATGGAATACATCTAATGAATTTATATGTTTCACGTTACTTCGTATAATGCAACTTCTATAGTTTAGTAAAAAAATAAAATAAATCAGTCAGCTTCACGCTGTATCCCGCACACAGCAGGGTAGGCAGAAGGAACCTAGTGTTAAGACACTCCGTTCCCCACTTTCTGCCGAATTCTGGAGGCATTGCGTGTTGAGTGGCAGAACTCAACGCCGCGCTTAACCTCGACACCAGAGCAAAGAAATGGAAATATAAATTTAAGTAAATATTTCATCTCCTCGAGTGGGGATCGAATCCACAACCAGTCGGTTTTACAGTCACACTTCGTGCCGCTGCGCCACGACTGACCTCTTTAATAATATTATAATATAGCTCTCAGCCACCGAGGATTCAGGATTGTCGGTCAACGGGTACAAGTAAAACTCATAAAAGTTGAAAAACTTAAGTTTGCCAGCGTAGACACTCATTCTGTATGAAATAACCTCCAAATATAATTTTGTAATTATTTTTTTCTATGAAATACCTATAAAAGTTCACTTTTAGATTTTTTTTCTTTATTTTATTACTGTAGGTCCATGGAATAAATACTCGTTTCTTTTGAAAGCATTGATTTAAAAGCATTTTTTTAGTAGATAATAATATTTGACATGAATTTCAGCTTGATCTCTCCACGCGACGCGACGTCTTTACAGAGAAACAGACGAACAACAAGTTATCTTGTAAGGGTTCCATTTTTCCTTTTGAGGTACGGAGCGCTAAAAATTACTATATAAAATATTTTTAAAATTAAATTCATTTTATATAAAAAATATACGTCTTTATATAAAATTAATTTAATTTTTAATTTTTTCAACTTCACACTATTTCTCAGGCAGGGCAGGGTTGACTGAGGAAACCTAGTGTTAAGATATTCCGTTGCACTCTTGCCGCCCGACTCTTGGAATGAAAATAATACATTGTTCCGAGTTGGGATCGAACCCACAACGATCGTGTTTATAGTCAGACGCTGCCCCACTGCACCACATAGCCTCGTCAATTGTACGCAACATTAGAAGTATATTTTTGAACACTCGCATTCAATTATTTTACTGCAAACTTTTCGCTTAGGTCTCTGATTTCGTGTACCCTAGTTTAGTCCATTCGTTTTTGTCTTAAAATAAGAAGGACCTAAATGGTTTCTATGAATGTTGATTTATATGACGAAGCACTAACATATATAGTAAAACATACATAAACTAATACAAAACAATATATAATTACGATATTATTATATATAATTTTGTTAACTTTTAGGCAATCTATTAAAGATTAAGGTATACGAGTAGGTATTATGATTCACGAAGGTATTCACATCTGTTAGTGCACCACCCACTTCGAAAACTGGCTGTGTTCACGTAATCGGAATTGCCATTGTTATCCAACTCAACAAAGCTATGGCATTGTGCATAATTCTGTTCCTTTCAATAGAATTTTACCAGTTGTGTATAAATGTGTGTATTATCTCATATAAAAAGAAATTAAATGCTTGAAATAATGTTTTTTTTTAGCTTTACGGTATATCCCGCACATATCAAGCAGGGTAGGCAGAGGGAACATGGGAACCTTGTATTAAGATATTCTTTTCCCAATTCTGTTCTTCATTTTCCGCCGAATTCTCGAGGCATCGCAAGTTGAGTGGCAGAACACAACGCCGACCTTTGCCTCTCCACCAGGGTGTAGAGATGAAAATACAAAAAAACAATTTAATATGCAAATACATAATATGATAATTTAAGTACATAATATTATAGTGTTGACGATAATGTGGGAAGTCTCTGCGTAGGTATGCTTATTGGTTTTGTTAATTTAAAACATTAAAATTACACAGAATAGGTCCCAAGTCACAGGCACTGATCGAAGAATCTTTTTTTGTACAGCGATTCTTTGAAAGCTATTATAAGATAATATAAAAATAAATTATCTAAATTTACCTTATTAAATAAATTATTTAATTTATAGCATTTCTTAAAATATTTGTAAAATTAACTTTAAGCAAAAAACTCTTAAGCTCACCTCTCATATTTAAATTATATTCTTTGTTATTTCATCGTGAAAACTCATCAGAATTGAGGTCAGTCGTGGCGTAGGGGCACAAGTGTGTTTGTAAAAGCGACTGGTCCTGAGTTCCCCACTCGAAGAAAATGCCTCCAGAATTCGGCGGAAAATGGGGAACAGAGAGTCTTAGCACTAGGTTCACTCTGCTTACCTAAAAGCTGAAAAAAAAAATTTAAGTATCTACTTACCTTATTTTAAGTGACCAATTAGTGATCAGTTTACGTCATACAAACAATTATGTGGCACTTAGCGCATTATAGACGCGTTATTCAAATCTCTCATATTCCTAGTTTCATAACTTTTCCGCATTCATGTCGCAGTCCATCCGACACGGTTTTCACAATCTTACCAACTAATGCTAATACTTGTACGTATCTTTTAAAACTTGTTTCTTAGGCTAAATAATATGTGTAAACAATATTTATTATTTCTAAACATATGATATTTTAAATTATATATAATTCATTCCATTATATTTATAGAAACATACACATATATATACATATCTATAATTTTTGGGTAGCGGAAATTTGTAAAAATCTCCCTACAGAGATGCTAACAATATAAATAAGTGGTAACAAACTTATAAAAGCTCCGAAGTAGCTATATATTTATAACAAATCTTATATATTAAATAACAATATCTTATATATTTATAATAATTAGTTTTTCCTCCTGTTGTTTTTATCTACAACACTTACAATAATTCTTTACTGACAATTATACATAATAAAAACTTTAAACATTGTAATACAAGACGACTAGAATAGTTAATGTCACAATCATCAGCTCCGTTCCATTAGTCATGAAAAGTGACACCACTGATGATCACACCCTCTACACCCGATACTCTTTGTCCATGGAGAGTCTGAAGACCAGCCGGAATAATCCTTCACGTATAAAACAGTATGTATCTGAGTAATGGAAGATAAACTTGAATGTTACTTAATGAGCACAATGTCGTTGCGGTTGAAATAGCCTAGTTTTGATGACGATGTATTCTATTATTGTATTATATTATGTTATACATTAAGCACTGTGTTGATATGTGACCTATATTAAATATCTGATTTTAATATTGAAGATTTTTTTTATTTATTTTTTTTGTGTAATGTATTTGTGGAAGTTAAATCACTCTAAGTTAAACATAAACATTTTGGTATCACAAAAATAATTTTTATTATTTTATTTTCATTAATTCTACAATATTAATATTAAAAAGTGTTGTTTTAATATATTTATATACATTTATAGTCAAGTTTTATTAGAATTAATAATTTGATTTATTTTAACATTACATTTAGGTCTTGACCATCTTAATATAGACGAGAAAAGTGTCTGTACTTAAAATATAAAAACTCAACAAAAACAAAAAAAAATTATAATTTTTTTTCAATAAGAAAATTAAATCAATAATCAAGTTTCAACAATTTGCAAATTTTTTTCCTAAACCATATAAATGTTCATCCAATAGCCGTCAATATTTCATTACAAACTATTATAATACGAAAATACAATAATAAAAAATCAGCTTCACGCTATATCCCGCACACAGCAGGGTAGGCAGAGGGAACCTAGTGTTAAGACGCTCTGCTCCCCACTTTCTGCCGAATTCTGGAGGCATTGCGTATTGAGTGGCAGAACTCAACGCCGCGTTTAGCCTCGTCACCAGAGCGAAGAAATGGAAATATAAATTTAAGTGAATATTTCATCTCCTCGTGTGGGGATCGAACCCACAACCAGTCGGTTTTACAGTCACACCTCGTGCCGCTGCGCCACGACTGGCCTCAAAATACAATAATACTTTAGATTTATACTAAAAACATATACCTAATACATAAAAATTATACTTACAATAACTAAATTAACACAAGATTATTAAAAAAAATTCTCCGTTAATTTTTTTTTTATATATGGATGGCGTTGAAGTCTTTTATATGTAATTTTTGTATAAAATATATGTAAGTTGCCGGAAACTAGAGACTTATTGTATATAGTATTTTTAAACATAAAATGATTATTATATTAGTATTATTTAACTTGCGGCCAGTCAAGGCGCAGCGGCACGAGGTGTGACTGCAAAACCGACTGGTTGTGGGTTCGATCCCCACTCGAGGAGATGAAAAATTTACTTAAATTTATATTTCCATTTCTTCGCTCTGGTGTGGAGGTTAAGCGCGGCGTTGAATTCTGCCACTCAACACGCAATGCCTTCAGAATTCGGCAGAAACTGGGGAACGGATTGTCTTAACACTAGGTTCCCTCTGCCTACCCTGCTGTGTGCGGGATACAGCGTGAAGCTGATTTATTTTTATTTTATTTTATTTAACTTCATATAATAATTTTATGGCTAAAAATTCTTATAAAGCTTATCTTTAAGTTGTTCTTACTTGAAAATATTTATACTTGTATTATGATGCGAATACTTCATAAATACCCCTTTTCTCTTATGTTTTAAAAGAGAACTTGCGTATATTCAATTTATCACATAGCAGGATAAGCAGAGAGATGTTAGTATTAAGACACTTCGTTCCCCACTTTCCGCCAAATTCTGGAAGCCTTACGTGTTGAGTGGTGGAACTCGTGGGCGTGGTTTGCCTCGTTACCAGAGAGAGAAAATGAAAATATTAAATATTTCATTTCCCCGAACGGGAATGAAATCCACAACCATCAGATTTACAGCCACGACGGCTTCCTATTACCATTTATGATGTACCTAAAAGTCCGATGGCCAAACGTAATTTCAATACGTGCGTAGGATGCCAGCTCAATTAAAGTGATTACGGTGAGCGTTCACTATTACTTTAGTAATGATCTAATAATTTTTTTAGATATGTAGATAATTTAAAAAAAAATGTATGAGTGTAAATAAAGTTGAAGTTAAAATTTATTGCAATTTGAATATTAATATTTTAATATAAGAAAAGTATATGATATTTATCATATCCAAAAATACATCATATTTTTGTAATTTCTAAACATTTACGTAAAGTAATGTTCTTCTCAAACAGAATAAGCAAATGAAATATGATGATAAGAATAATGGAGGCCAGTTCTGGCGCAGAGGCACAAGCGTGTATTTATAAATGCAATAGATTGTGGGTTCGATTCCCACTCGAGAAAATTAAATATTTAATATTTAATTATTTACATTTCCTCGCTCTGGTGGCGACGCTAAACGTGGCGGTGAATTTTACTATTTAACACGCAATGCTTCCAGAATTTGACGGTAGGTGGGGAACGGAAGTATTTTAATGAGAACGTAGTGTCTTACCACTAGGATCTCAAGTTTCCTCTGTGTTCCCTGCTATGTGCGGGATACGCGTGAAGCTAAAAAAAATATTTCTATAATACAAGTTACAGATGTGATAATATCGCGTAGCATATCTATATCTTAGGTCATCTCACAAAGTACTTCTTGACCGCAATTGGCTTAACTCCCATTATATTTCTGGTTACATAAGTAATATTTTAATGAGCAAAGTCATAAAACACTGTATTACAATTGACTTCGTGCCTATCTTAATCTTGCTTGAAATTGTTACATAAATCAAATTGAAGCAAATTAATTCAGCTTCACGCTGTATCCCGCATATAGCAGGGTAGGCAAAAGGAACATAGTGTCGAGACACTTCGTTCCCCACTTTCCACCGAATTCTGGAGGCATTGTGCGTTTAATGGCGTAACTCAACACCGCACTTTGCTTCGACACAAGAGCAAAGAAATTGAAATATAAATTTAAATAAATATTTAATTCCTTCGAGTGGGGATCAAACCCACAACTAATAACATTTACAGTAATATCTTATGCCCCTGCGCCACGACTGGCCTCAAGTCGTGTAAGTTATTACATAAAGCCTGTTAACATTACTGATCGTAATATACTGTATATGTACATTAGTGATAAATGGATAATTTTGCCTTATTTGTGTTTGTTCATCACACATAAATCATTAAACAAATCCGTAACACCTTATTATAAATGCATTATGTATAAATTACTCATAATTTACTATACTTTTTCTTGAACTTTAATTTGATCTCAGTAATTGAAAAGAAGTGAAATTAAAACATAAAAAAAATCTCCAATTTCTAATTATTTTATTTCATATTCAATTTGATTTTAATCAATTGATAACACTTAAGAAAATATTTAATTGTCTCAATAATAAAAGTTATCATTAGAATTAAATATTTCAATATTGCTTTACCTTCAAAATTTAAAGATGTGCATATGTACATTACATATATACCTATATCATTTAAAAGTTACAAAATAAATACATTTTGTTAAAGTGAGTCGCAAAATTTGTGAACTTTTCTTATTTGCATTGAGAATGTTCACGTAAGGCAGTACTCGCAGTTCACCTTCTATTTAATTGTAATATTGCTATTGTACGTTCTGCTTCTAGCTTTGCGCTGTGACCTCGTGGTGACCTTTGATGAGGATGCCCACATTCCACTCGGAAGATTTCTCAAGCTGCCACTTGTCTCATGAGTACATCGATGATACCTACTAGGTTCATATTTACTATTTGTGGAAAGGTTAATTATGCTCCATCCACCTAATGACTGCAGTAAATAAATGAAGAATGAATATAAACAACATATTCCGCCATCTATGATAATGCTTCATATAAAAACCATTTTATAATGAACAGATTTTTTTTCTTTTTTCAAATTAGTTTATTACGTTATATAGGAAATTAAACTTGTTACGTCATTCGTGTAGAGATTACAATTTTTTTTTCAATTTCATACTGTATCCCTCATATCCCGGGTAGGTAGGGGGAACCTAGTGATACAATACTCCGTTCCTCATTTTCCGCCGAATTCTTCATTTTCCTTGTTACCAGAGCGAAAGAAATCGAGCGAAAAAATGAATATATTCAATAATTCATTCCCACGAAGGGGAATTGATTCCACTTCAGTCGCGTTTACAGTCACATGTTTGTGCAATTACGCCACGGTGGCCTCTAATTATTTAGATATTACCTCATATCTTTTTATTACATAAAAAATCTTGTTTGAATAATTTCATACATAGTTAATTACACAGTATGCTTACTCTATATGCAAAGTTACTATATACTTACTCTATATGCAAAGTTCATAGTATCAACCAATTTTCAATGCTTTCATCTTCTTTTTCTTTTCTTTAAAGTTCATAATATCAAACGATTTTTTAAGAGCTAAAAATTTCAAAATAAACAAACATTGTGATAAATTATATCTAGAATAAAAAAAAATATGGTAATATATATTCATTTATTACATTCAAAAACATGAAATATCCAAATGAAAGTAGTTAGATCAATAAACGGTGGTCTAAAGGTCAGTTTACAACACTGTTTGTATGTACCGATGTCTAATTCCCACAACTTATGAGTAATTTGGATACAATAATTGAGAGCATCATTTATCATAGTTTTAATACTAATTGTGGCATCCGACGGATGGTTCATACAATTGGCGGTAAATAATGGTTCAAGGTCTTTAATGATTTATATTTTAAATCAGCTTCACGCTGTATCCCGCACACTGCAGGCTAGGCAGAGGGAACCTAGTGTTAAGACACTCCGTTCTCCACTTTCTACCGAATTCTGGAGGCATTGCGTGTTGAGTGGCAGAACTCAACGCCGCGCTTGTCCTCGACACCAGAGCGAAGAAATGGAAATATAAATTTAAGTAAATATTTCATCTCTTCTAGTGGGGATCGAAACCACAACCAGTCGGTTTTACAGTCACACCAGTCACCTGCGCCACGACTGGCCTTTATATTTTTATTTTCATAAAATATTTGAGCAATTTATTATAACTGCTTTTTCAGATCTGCTTCACTATATCCCGCATACAACAGGGTAGGCAGAAGGAACTTAGTGTTAATACACTTCATTTTTCAGAACAATATGTTTATAAACGAAAGTTTACAGCGAACGTCGATAATTACTCAATATTTATACCATAAAAACGAATAGCTTTTAAGGCAAATACATTCCACCGATTATATTTTTGTACAAAAAAAGTAAATTATAAGTTATTGTATGGAAAAGGAATGTAAAGGTATTGTAACTCTAAGTTAACAAAAAGGTGTTTAATTTGATTATCTCTCCATTCTCTTAATAACAATGTGCTTTGTTCGTGTTCGTATAAACATAGTGCATGTGACTAAAACCACTTTAGGAGCTGCGGTCTTTGTGTTGATAAAAGATATAATTTTTAAACATTCATTTCATTTCAATTTTAAATACGGGAAATGTCTAATGATGAAAAAAATCAATGTATTATATAAATAAAATCATCAATAATATAATAATTAAATCATCTAAACAACAAAAGCTTACAAACAGAAAACAGCTCGATATATTCATCGCCATAGCAATGTGGATAGAGTGATCCACTTTTCTACCTAAACCAAAACATCGTGACCTCAACTACGTCTTGTTATAGCAGGTAATGAAAATAATATAAATATAATAATTCCCCAAAGAGAGCACCAAAACTCACAAACCATCAAAGGACTAATTAAACACTATCGAATTAGAACTCGATAGTCTCTAGGCATAAAAGCGAATTCCAATCGTAAAACTCTAAATTCTTGCATATTTCATGAGGTGAACATAAATAACGAACCTAAAACTAGATCACTTCCCTGTCTTCCTTTTTATTGCTTTGTTACGAATTTAATAAAATTAAAATTATTTTTCACCCATAAGTATTGTATATGTGCATATACGATTTCGATAAATATCCTGATATTTTCGATTTATTAAAATTTTATTTATAATAAAAGAAATACATTGCAGAATAGTGGAGTAAAACGTTTATCGACGTTACGTTATGTTATAGGGATTGAACGTGCAGCACCAGATCGTGACCGGTCCATACCATCAACGGAAATATGTTTGTTTTATGAATACTTCATTCGTTATACAATATAATTTGTAGCAATAAATTTTGTGAACCGGTTACCGAGGTTAGACTTAATATCTACTATTTCAAGAACTACTTTTGCTACGCTGATTCATAATACAACATTTTCTGTTTATCTACTACGATCTTTTAAATACATAAATAATTATAATGTTATTTTAGGAAAGTAAAAGATAAAGCGAAAAATAAAGTAAAGAAGCCGTCGTGACGTAGCGGCACAAGTGTTGATACTAGAAGTAGTTGTTCTCTGCTTTACGTCCGAATTCGAGACATATCATCTTGAATGGTGTAACACAACGCCGCACTAGAGAGGGGAAATTGAACACACCATAATCGTGTTGTAGCCAGACACTGTCCCGCTGCGAAACGATGGTCTCAAAGTAAAATGGGTTTATTATATATTTTTTTCTTTTTATATTTAAAACAGGAAGCCTTCAACTATAATATTGTCAACATGATTTCGAAAGGCTATGAACTCAAAATAATAATTTTTATTTATGCATACTTCAACTACATCTTAGGTGATGGAAGCTGTAAAATAATATAATAATTTTGCCGTTACGTTAATATATCGAAGTGTCATGGATCTTGCAAGACTTACTTATGTAATGTTATTACCTAGATACAGTAAACGTGTTAAAGTTTAGTTCTAGATGGTTCGTTATGGCACTAGAGAAAATTTGTAGTTGTAATACTTAGTTTAGTTACACCTTACGGAGTACATATGTTATGAAAAATCCAGTATATAAAATCGGGAACGGAGTGTCTTAACACTAGGTTCCCTCTATCTGCGCTGAGTGCGGGATACAGTGTGAAGCTGATAAAATTTTGAGTATATTAATTAATAGTTAGTTGAATTCAAATATTACATAAGAAAAGATACGTCCTTAAATTCAGTTAAGGGCTACTTATGATTCTTATAAAATCATACATTTGTTAATTATTTTATTAATTTATATTACTTTTTTTATATTAATATTGTAAGAGAGGTTAGAGTGGGAGGATATGGAATATACTTTCCAAGCACGAGTATATTGTACATGTACAAACATATTTCTTAGAAATTCTTAGATGAGTTTAAAAATACACATTTACTTTTATAAAATCGATTTATAAAAAGAAATAAAATTTTTTAGTAAAAACAAGCACATTTATATAAAAATTGATAAACTTTCGCTTATCTTTAGATATTAGTATTTACATATTATACAAACATAACTATTATTTTCCGATGCAACATGCGAAATGGCCGTGAACCAAATGTTCTTCACGGTACGTGGTCAACTGTGGACGGTATCTGTATCGGCTGGTGCAACGATTCCTCAATGATGTATTGTTATTCTTTCGTTAGTGATGCAACTGGTCTACTCATTATAAGCTAATATATGTTCTTAGAATTAGATCAGACAATGTCATATGCTACTTAGTATCGGCTAGCACCAAAAATAAGTGAACCGTTTCTTGTAAGTATAATTTATAAAAACTTATTCTGATAATAGGAATTATAGTTATTGGACAAGTTACAAAAACCTATATATAAAATATGTAATGTAAGCCAAACTAATTATTTGCAAATAAATAAAAAATATATTCTTAACTTTAAAACAAGGCCAGTAGTGGCGCACGGGCACCAGCGTGTGACTTGTTGTGGGTTTGATTCAGAGAGAAATATCTAATATTTTCATTTTCTTCGCTCGGATGTCGAGGCAAAACGCGAGGTTGAGTTCCACGAATCAATTCGCAATGCTTCCAAAATTTGGCGGAAAATTTGGAACGGAGTGTCTTAACACTAGGTTCTCTCTGCCTCGGCAGGGTCCATATGCAGGATACAGAGTGAAACTAAAAAACACCTTTAAAATAATAACAAATACAATCAGGACTAATGATAGATAATATCATGAGAATAAAGCGTCCTATGTTTAGAGGATAGCTTTTAAAGATAAAATCCACCTTGAAGCCCGCGATTTCATAATAATTTAGATTATAACTGCTAACAATTATTGTTCGTACTAAAAGTTTCCCATAACATGCATTGTTTTGAGTGAATATGTGCACCACTTGTGTAAACACTCGACTGCCGGAGTTTTGCAATTTGTCACTGGGACTATAGTAATATTATAGTCACTTGAAATCTGCGACAATAATGTGAGCGATTTGACTTAGTAACTTGAGTATTTACACATATATATTTTTTCAGCATCATCCTGTATACCGTTTGTAGGAGGGATGGCAGAGGGAGAGGAAGATCTCCCATGCGTTGGACCGACCAAATTAAAACTGCAGCGGTCCCTTACATGAGTGTACCAGGCTTTCAGTCAGTAGAGATAATAAGTGGCGAAAGTTTGGGAGGCGTCTATACGCCTGCCCCTAATGTCACTTTGTGATGACCACGACCGCTCTGACAAGAGTGTTGCGACAGAAAAGAAGGCAGCCTAGAGGGCGCCTAGTGTTAAGACCTCCACTCTCCACTTTCTGGAGGCTTTGCGTGTAATATTAAATATTTAATTTTGCTCGAGTAAAAATCGAATCCACAACATTGGCGTTCACAATCACACGCTTTTCACAACTGGCCTGTTTTAATTATTTAACACGTTAAACGCCAAGAAAAAATATGCATCTTTTCGTTCAAGTTGCGTCGGTCAGTGATGGTCGATAAGTAGACTCCGTTTGGGCCATGGCAGTCACATTGACCGCACACACATGGCCCACTAGAAACTCAAAATTAACTTGGTTGTTGAAAAATGTAAAAGACTTAAAAAAAATATAGCAAATTTTGTAGACGTATTCACACAAAAACAATAGAAATTACAATAAAGACATAATTTTATAGTGCTATTTCACTGTTTTTCTCTTTTCGTTATTTTGTTTCTTCTTTTTTTTAGATCGTTGCGTCGTTTATTCGTTACAATAGCGTGTCTTTTAATTTGAAGTGAGACGAATCTCAGTACAATTTCGGCTCACGGCTGCCGAACTACGGGACGCGACGTGGGAAAGCTTTTAGTTGGCAGTCACACCTTGCGTTGCGTCGCTGTCGTCTAGTACATTTGAATTGAGTAACCTCCATTGTCTATGAAATAATATGAAATAAATATACTAAAACAATTTAATTTTCATGAAAAATAAAATATGATATCCATTTTTAGTTTAAAAAATTGAGACCATCGTCGCTCCGTGAGACATTATTGTAAAATGCAATGATTGTGTTTTCATCTCCACTGGGATAAATTATTTTATTAAAATAATTTAAGTAACTAAAAATTGTCTAAAAATCGACAAAAAATAGAGCATGGAATGTCTTAAAACTAGATGCTTAATCTGCTTTATACGAAAGATAAAATTATTTTTTAAATCTTTTATATAATACCTAACTTATGAAAAAAATGATATACGGCAGTAGTAATCTTAAATTATAAACTTAAATCGTATTACTTAACCAATATTTGAACCAACTAAATTTGCAAGCAATTGTAACAAGAATGTTAACTGCATTCTGGACCTAAATTCAATAACCATTTAAATATATTCAATGACATTATATATTAAGTAATAGAAACATTCTACGATGCAAATATAATTAAAATAAATATCTGCAGACTGTTCTAACTTACATAAAGCAGTAACAGTGATGATCAAAACTGATAAATCTACGTATTTTTTTTTTATATCCCGCACACAGTAGGATAGCACAAATTCTGAAGACATTGCTTGTCGAGTAGAATTCAACGCCGCCCTTTGCCTCGACGAAAAAATAAAAATAAATAAATATTTAATGTCCTCGAGTGGGACGAGTCACGTTTACAGTCACACTTTGTGCCCCAGCGCCACGACGGGTCTCTACGTATATTTATCTGCTAATTAGCCCCTGCTGCTACAATCACAAATACTAACATATATTTTGATTATGAAACGTTACTAGCCCAAAAATCAGATACACCACCTGGCCAGCACTAGCACTTGTAGTAAGTAATAACAGCAACGGCAGTAGGCGTAGTATATTCAAACTACACAAATAATCAATATCTTAAGTACCTTTTTTTTCTTTTTTTCAGCTTCACGCTGTACTGTGTTGCTACCCCAATGTAGCAGGGAAGGCAGAAGGTGTATATGTCGTGTTGAGACACTTCGCCCCCTATGTTTCGCCGAATTCTGGAGGCATTGCGTGTGGAGTGGTGAAACTTAACTTACTCTGTCTCGACTTCACAGCGAAGAAACTTAAATAATAAATATTTCGTCTCCTCAAGTAGGAACCGAACCCACAACTCGTCGTGTTTACAATCACATGCTTGTGCCCCTGCGCCACAATCTCAACAAGCCTCAATAAGTATAATTATTACCAATATAATATACAAATTTAGTATGACATTAGAATATTATGTTCTGTAGAACGTTTTGGTATAGGTATTTTTATGGTCATTAACCAAGTATTTCTAAATATCTGTAATTGTAGGTATGTTAACAATGTAATATTTTATAATGGTCAATAACATAAATGTTAAAACCTTTGTGTAACCTTTACTGCGCATCCTACCGACACGGAACCACCTCACGGACGATGACTATCGTAACAGGATCTGGTCTTTACTAGCGGAATTCAACCAACTTAGTACATTTATAACGAGATTAGCACATTTATGCCAAGGGTCATTTGAATAGTCATCATGGCTCTTTTTTTTTAGCTTCACGCTGTATCCCGCATATAAAAGGATACGTATTATAACACTCTGTCCTCCATTTTCTGCTGAATTTTTGAGGCATTACGTGGTGGAAATTAAGAAAGAAGAAATGAAAATCGTAATAAATAATAATTCGCTGAGGAGGAATCGAACCCACAACCGTCGCGTTACATTCACACGCTTGTACCCCTGCGCCACGACGGCCTCAAGTAATTATTTTTTTCTTTATGAAAAGGCTGTTGGTCATTATTTTATGTTATTCAATTACGTAAAATACATTTTAAAACAATTAAGAAGCATTTTTGCAAGAATGAAAGAACTCTAGCTTTTAAGCTGTCAAACCGTAAGTATAAATTGCATTTACAGGCTAATTATCATTAAAACGCAATACATTCTCACATGTGACTAATGGTCTATGTGAAGATGAGTTTTTGTATATATATATATATATATATATATATATATATATATATATGTATGTATGTATGTATATTAAGACGTCTAGAAGCCTTCATATGGGTTATAATTGCATTATATACGTTTAAGACCAGGATAGGCTAGCTCTACACTAGATATTATTGTAATAAAACATAGTAAGTATACAGGGTGGAAGTGTCAGCGCTCCTTTTACGGACACAGCATATAGGGTAAAATATTTTAAGCCCATACTTAAAGAAATTAATCAAAATATCTCAACCGTTTAGACGTAGTATTTTTTTTTTATTTCACGATGTTTATCCACCTGTATTCCGTGACCTTCCTCTAGTATCTTTGATCCTGTGTTTTCGAAGGTCAACCGAGGTCTCTCCCTACCTCTCTTACCGCTCACTTTTCCATCATTAATCTTTTTTGCCATTCTTTCATCACTCATTCGTTCGACGTGCCCAAACCAGCTGAGCACGTTCTTCTTCATTCTCACCGTGACATCCTCGCTAGTACCTGCCATTCTGTGTACCTCTTCATTGCGGATTCGATCAGCTAAGCTGACTCCGCATATCCTACGAAGAGATCGCATCTCCACAGCATTCATCTTTCTTTCATTCTTCTTCTGTAATACCCACGTTTCGCTGCCGTATAACAGAGTCGGTACCAAAACTGCATTGTGTACGGCCAAACGCGCAGCTGTGCTGACGTTTCGCCGTCTCATCAATGCAGCTAAGGCTCCGTTAAC
>JAAIXJ010000166.1:239035-379187 GCA_013403705.1 Heliconius hermathena
CTCCAAGACTACCTCGAATGAATGTGTTGCGTATGCGGTCAGACCGCGTTACGCCGCACATCCACCTCAGCATCTTCATTTCCGTGACGTGAAGCTCCTGAGTGTGCCGAGATAGTGCCGGCCAACATTCGCTGCCGTATAAAAGAACCGGTCGGATGATGCTCTTGTATATCAGACCCTTGAGTTTGGGTGGTATCCTGCGATCGCAGACCACATCAGTGACCTCCCGCCATTTCGCCCAAGCAGCGCTTATCCGGCTATAGACATCGTGATCGATGCCTCCAGATTCGTGCAAAACGGATCCAAGGTACCTGAACTTTTCCGACTTAACGGCTGGTTCAGGACCTATAAGGATAGTGCTCGAGTAGGGCTCCCGCAGGCCATGTACTCGGTCTTCGACACATTTAGTTTAAGACCGCCGTTCTCAAGCGTACCCTTCCACAGGTTCACTTAACGCTCCAGCATCAGTCGGTTCTCGTCAATGAGTGCTATATCATCGGCATACATCATCAGCCATCGAGGCTGGTCCTGGATGTAAGCCGAGACAGTATCGAGCACCACATTGAATAAGAAGGGACTAAGAGCCGAGCCTTGGTGAACCCCTACTGTAATCTGGAAGGGTTTAGTGTCGCCAACAGCAGTCTTAACCATAGAAGCGGAATCGTGGTAAATTTCTCTAAAAATCTCAATATAGGCCTCAGGGATCCCTTTGGATCGCAATGCCCACCAGATACACTGACGAGGCACGCAGTCAAAGGCCTTCTGCAGATCTAAAAAGGCCACATGCAGAGTTCTCCTTTTTTCCCTGTATGCCTTCATCAATGTTCTGAGGGCGAGAACGGCGTCCATAGTGCCCGATCCTGGCTGAAATCCATAATGAGACTAGAAATAATGAGACTCAGAGATAGTACACTCTCTAAGACACTCTGTTCCCATTAAAACACTTCTGTTCACCATTTTCCGTGAAATGTCAGCAGGCAAAGATTGCGTAACTCAATACTACATAACTGACTTCTATTTTCAAATAATTGTAGAGTTCTGGTACATAATACCTACCTACAAATAAATTCAAAATTCAAATTCAAAATATTCTCTATTCAAATAGACTATTAAACGCAGTTTTGATTAATTTTTTGATATAAAAGTCATCGATATAACTAAAACGCGATAATAGAATGTTTACCCATCAACACGCGATCGTAAGAAACTAATGATTGTTTTGGTGGTTCGGTTGCAACATGTGCATTTATTTGAACCGCGGAGGATTATTTAAAAGAGACAATGTTTGGTCGCACGCAGAGCACGCCGATGGTTCCCACGGCTGCCGAAGGTCGTGGATAAGTTGCTTACGAAATGCTTAAAATAATTTTGTTTCATAATATAAATAAACCCAGGGGCGTACTTTGGAGTGGTTAGGGTGAATCACGTTGCGAATATTTTGTAAAAAATAAAAATGAAATAAATAAAAAAAAAATAGGTTCACTCTATATCCCACACACAGCAGGGTAGGCAGAGGGAAACTAGTCCACCACTTTCCGATGAATTCTGCAGGCATTGCGTGTTGAATGGCACATTTTGTGCCCCTGCGCCTCGACTTTCCTCTGACCATGGCTACTAAAACAATTGATAGCTGTTACCGTTTAGATCCAGTGCCGCCGGCTATACGTAAAACTACTGTTTTAATTATAGTGTAATTAATGTTGCTATCTTTTTTTATATTCGATTGTACTAGCTGAGTTTGTTTGTATTGTTATAAATCAATTATATCTCTTTGATAGGGATGTCTGATGTCAGTCGGATGTCTATGTAAAAAGAAATTGCTTTTGGTACTTATGCTCATAAATAGTATAAAAATGTTATATGCTTTTTCTTCAGCTCCACGCTGTATCCCGCACACAGCAGGGTAACCAGAGGGAACCTAATGCTAAAACACTCCGTTAACCATTTTCCACTGAACTCTGGAGGCATTGTGTATGAAAAAATTAAATGAGAAGATAAATGTCGCACAACCTGTCGCGTTTACATTCATACACTTGTGCCCCCTGGCCTCAAAGTATAAATATGTAAAAGTTAAAATGCAAGCGGTCAAGAAAGTCAATTAAAATACTTTCTCAAAGACAGTAATCAAGATACGCTGAATACTTTATATAATTTATGAAACTTTTCTACACCTCCCAAAATCATTTGTTGTCTCTATAAGTGAAAATAATAAAATTAGATAAGTATATATAAGGCACTTTAGATTACGTGCACACAATTATATCTTAATGAAATTGTATAATTCTCTTTGTTCAACTGAATTCGTAGACATTTACTCGTCTGTTCCATGCATGGAGGGTGGACAGCGAAAACTTGAACAATCTTCACACAGCTATATAAAATTTTGTTTTAATAAAATATTATATTGCTGCTTAACACAGGCTCAAGGTGTCAAAATATAATAAAATATTTTTATCTACAATTTTAATCTTTTGGATATATGTAGTTAAGAATACATCATAAATTATAAACTGAATACTTTATTATTTATATTTCCTATCGTGAGGTTCCTTAGTTCTTGAAAACTCTCTCTCTCTATCATATTGGTCACGTATTTAGATTTGTATGTCTTTAAAAACATAGCACGACTTCTGACGATGATGATGATGATAGAACTTTATCGGGCCCTCCAGTGGTAATTTATTTATATAAGGTGGATTGGCAGTAAGCAGTGACATTTGCGTCTCCAAGCCCCGCAGCCAAGGCCGAATTAGGTAACCCGCTTTCACTCCCGGTATATCACGAACGGACCCCTCTCTCATACAGGGCTTTCACGATATGGATGTCAAAAATATCTATATATCTAAAACATCGTGAAAATATATGTTTATTATTCTACGTATTCATTTTATCAAAACGTAAAATAAATATATGTACATGTATGTAGCTACTTATAAAAATAATATGGTTTATAATAAAAATATAAAGTTACTGTCCTTTGTCAGGCTCACATGCTTCAAGGAAATAAAACATAAATGAATAAACGTAAAATAAGCTCACTCATTTCCTTCTTTACCAAAAAAAAAAACAAAAAACTAAAATTAAAATCATCATAATCGTTAAAAATGTTAGTGTAATCTTAAAGTGTTTTGTCAGAATTTATACCTTTTTAAGTTCTATAAATAGGGTAGTAAATAGTAGTAAAAAACAAATAAATAAAGTATTGCTAGTAGCCCTACTCTTGCCCGAAGCTTCCATGACCCAACGATTCGCAACCTATAACCTCTGTATTGAGCCTTACCTATTCCATATTAACGATTGAATTATACAAATATTACCCTTACATAACCAGAATATTTGTTCTATTAATATCTATATCTATGTCTTTAGATCTATCTATGAATGTAAAGAGAAAATAATTTTATTAAATATTAAATAATAATGTGATTTTCATGCTTAAGCAGTAAATGGTATGCGAAAATCCTATATTTCTCTATTATGAAACATATTTTGGAATAAGCACTTGTTAGGAGAAGACTTTTACATAAACATTAAATAAAAAATAAAAATCAGCTTCACGCTGTATCCCACACACATCAGGGTAGGCAGAGGGCACCTAGTGTTAAGACACTTCGTTCCCCACTTTCCGCCGAGTTCTGGAGGCAATCTAAAATATACTTTCATATAAGTGGCTCTAACTGTTACTGTTTTATTGAAATTTATTTCAATTTGACTTTTATTTGAAATGTTAAACTTTAGTTTGTTATTTAGTTGAAATTTTCCAAATCACGAAATGTGCTGTATATGGCTATCTAACGTTTGCTCCTCCAACGTCAGAGCAATAGGTCTAAGTGTCAGACGTCAGAAGCTGTGTTTCAAATGTCGATATAAAGCGAGAAATATATTATGAAATTATGGTTCATGTATGAATGTATGTACAATTATTACTCCCACCTTGGTAGACTAGTTTATTATAATTATAATTAAAATTTTATTTTTATTATTATACGATTTTTTTACAAATTTAATGTTGGTAAGGTGGGAAAGAATGTTAAGACTGTTTTTTTTATAAATAATTAATAAAATATAATTAGTAATTAATCGAACGCATCCAAAGATGCGTTCGATTAATTACTAATTATATTTTGAGAAAAAAATATGTTGAAAAAAAAATAGTTTCAACTACTTGCGTAAAATCTTACGCGGACTACTTCCTGGTATCATCCTTGCGTGGATTACCTACTGCTGTAATGTAATAACAAATAGTTCTTTACTACTCGCATAGCACGCTATTTCCCACTTCCGCTGTTTAAGGTTATTAGTATAGTTTTATTTAAAGAACATAGGCGTACCGGCCGATACGGTCACACGTCGTGACGCAAGGGCACAAGGGTGTGACTGCAACGCGACAGTTGTGGCTTCGATCCTCATTCGGGGGAATGGATTATTATTTATCAATATTTTTATTTCTTCGCCAAAGCGAGCTTGGTGCGATTTTAGCGATGGAATGGCGATTTTAGTCCTAATTTAAAGTTGAGTTCATCAAGAAAAATTTTCTTTAGGTATACACATTATGTTAAACCATTATACTTGCAAAACTAATGTTAAAGGTTAAATCGACCACGAACTGATGCGCGTACGCAAATTAAACTCGTACGGTTTCGTAATAGACGATCTCTTCGATCGTTGATATGATAATATGCTTATATTTAAAGTATATTTCAAAGAGAAAAATTGTATCATAGAGTTTCTTAACGAGTATAGTAAATAATACTAAAAAAATCTTTTTTTAAGTAAAAATAAAACGTTTTCGAATTTTCTATAATAGTTATTTAGGTATCATCGTTGTCTTAGCAAGGACGTTACGTTCATGAATTATATTATCGGATACTCCGATAAAAATACAGTCAGCCGTCAGATAAATACCTAAAAAATATATTAAAAAAGGTTTGTTGAAATTGTCGATATATATTCTACGACTCCTTTCTCCATTGGCAAAAGATTAATTCAAAATTAAAGACCCTAGCTGGAAAATATCTCAAGACACGTCCGTGCCTTTTTCCTAAATAATAAAAAATATTCTCAATAATAGTAAACATATCTTAGGAAGTTTTCACAATTATTTACAAACCTATACTAGCGGGTTATTATAAATCCCTTTCATCTACGTTCTTTACTAAAATTTTTATCTTAAACATTTTTATTAATATATTTTTTTCCGTAGTACAATAGACATTATTGATAGATTATTGATAGTGGAGAACGCTTGAACACTAGGTTACCAGGTTCCCTCTGCCTACCCTGCTCTGTGCGGCATACGGAATAAAGCAATAAACATTTTTCATAGTAAATTCATTAATAGTACAAGTAAATTTCATGTTAACACTGTTATATTACATAAACGCAATAAACCTATTGTTGAAATAAAAACACATTTGTAGCAAATCTATAAGAGGTGTTACTTTAACTCAAACGGGTTTCAATTTTAAAATGCCAATCACTCGAATTGTCTTAAAAGAAGAACAATAGTACTGTATACAGAAGAAAGATAAGTTACCGAACGCAAATCGGCAGATAACAATGAAATTTAATAGCGGCTCTCTCGGTTCCGTCCGCGCGTCACCTATTGATCTCTGTCTGTATGAATCTTTCGATCATTTATAATTGATAAAACTTTAATGGTTTACTGAGAGCTCGGTGAGAAGATTAATACTGAAACAATATATATCCGCATGACATAACGCCAGTCTTGGTTCCCATAGTAATTGTTACGTCTATAACGTCGTCACACTCTTCAATAGTAAAAGTTGCATATTAGATATCATTAATTTATAGTAAGAAATTAAGAGAAATTATTTTCCTCCTTATTCTTGCATTACGTAAAATAGTAAACTATCTTATTTTGCAAAAAATAAAATTCTTTAATCATTTTGATTTACAGATTTATCTACCAGTTGAGATTTTCCATGACACAACATGTTAATATCCATATTAATACTTATTTGTATATACATGTTGTAATTTAGTGTTCGATGAGTAGGTTATAACTATAAGACGTTTGTGACTGAGCCAAGGACTTAAGCGACTAGCTGATATCCTCGGGACATCCTTTCACGACCTACGGACATTTACCTACTTGTGTATATTTTAAAACATCCATTACGATGTAAACCTTTAAAGGTATTTTACTTAATGATACTGCATCCAAATGACGGATGTTTTTAGTTTATAATAATATACCACTATTATTAAAATTTATCATTTACAATTACTTTCAGCAAAAATATTTTATCTATTAATGTTAATAATAATCTATTTTAAGATGTTCACAGGTTTAAATATTTGAGACTTTGCTTTTTGTATGTTAAAATCAGCTTAATATATATTACGACTAATTAAATATAGATAAAAAGCATTATATATTTTTTTACTTACACGGTTCTATGTTAAAATTCAATAATTAATTGACTTTTAGAGTATTTAAGTAACTAGTTACAAGTAAAACAACATGTCAATGTAGATGAATATTTTTAAACGCAACGGCTGGAGCGAAAGCGAAAGGGTTGCTATTAATGTGATGGTGTTGGAAGAACCTTGCGCTATATTTTTGACGCTTCTATATAGGTATACATTTAGTGTTCGGTGTCCGATTCGAAGAAATAAAAAAATTCTATTTTATTATCAACTCTAAGTGGACGTCGATGTATGTTGAACATTTATTAAACTACGATGTAAGAAAGGGGCTAACCGCTAGTACTTACTGCTACAATACATTACTAACAAAACTATTTATTGTTCGCACTTTCGCAATGGTTGTAGCTTATAATCTCGTTCGAGTACAGATTACCCATAAACATAAAAGTATAAAACAAAGAAGCATTTAGAACAACGCTAATATAAAAGTGACAAGTTTTTATTAAATGTTTTTTAGAAATAATTAAATTATATATATACAAAATGTAAACACCAAAGTACGTATTTGAAATAGCATACATTTGTATTTGTAATATTATATAATTTAAAACTATAAAAATACTATTATTAAGATGACTACGGTAACAACTCACGATCCGTGAAGATGTTATACAATTATACAAAAAATAGAGCTATTAACTTAAAAAATTACCTTGATCTTTAAGCATCGACAATGAGAAAATCGTTTACAATCTTAGGCACCTTCGCAACCCTTCACTCTGATTACTCCAAACGATGACACCATTCCGAAGCGCTCACGCACTGCAGTGACCGTTTATAAAAGTTGGTAAAGCAAGGCTATACGAATTTGTAATATTACGTAAATATTTACAAATGTAAAACAAACTTTTTAAATATATTTTGCGTTTAGAATTCAAGCTTTTATTGTATAAAAATAAATATTGAGGCCGGTCGTGGCGCAGCGGCACGAGGTGTGACTGCAAAATCGACAAATCGAAAGTGGGGAACGGAGTGTCTTAACACTAGGTTCCCTCTGCCTACCCTGCTGTGTGCGGGATACAGCGTGAAGCTGATTTTTTTTTTTTAAATAAATATTGAATCGTGTTAAAATGTATCAGNATAGTAAAGACCTTGGTACGCATTTTATAAAATCTATATAGTCATTGGCTTTAATAACCAAAATGTGTAAGTCTTTTTATAGATTAAGATATTCGTTCTAGTAATTCATACAGGACGAGCACCATTGCATAGCGACAAACTCGGAATAGTTCTGATAAAACTTCGGTTTTGTAATTTGTTTGCCCAAAATCGTCCAGTTTGTAGATGGTAACACCTGCCGGACTTACGGATTTGCTCAAATTATCGCTTTACCACTAATCACAAAACTATTCCTCTATCAACTATCAACAAAACTAATCCAGAATGTTATTTCTATATGTTATTTCTATATGTAATATGTATAAAAAAATATGCATAACATATTTATGCATATTTGTAAAATATTTATATCAGTCTGCTTACACTTTATATTACCTTCTTATTTATAAAATTTTATCAAAAAGAGTCGAGTAGTTCTTTGATAATGTATTTTTTTTCATATTATATTATGTACCATCTTAAGTATTCAAGAAGTAATAATTACAAATTTATGTAAATAACGTGCATTCATGTGGCGTGGCATACTGATCTAATTGGGAAAAGGTGATATAGCGGAAGACTGTGGCAAAGCACCTACTTCCGCGCATTGTGGGTGGGAATGGTGTCGCGGGCACTTGCAACACTGTCTCTGGTTTACTACTTAAGGGCAAAATACTACAAAGTCTAAACATCTTTTGTATCTTATTTTTGAAGCAAAGATCGTATTTATAAATCCGAGCATGAGCTTAGGAAGGGGGTCGTGCCTACTCCAGAATAATCTGGTGGCCACCCCAGAAATTTTACTTATAACAAAATTTGCCCCGGAAAAAATAAAAAAAAACAACATTTGCACGAATATATCCGTCCAGGCCCCCCTTAGAAAATGTCTCTTGATACGAGTTTATTATCATAATACCTAATTAACACCTTAATCTTATACAGTTAAAGTGACAAAATAAAATTACGGGTCACGTATAGTCGTTAGTTCTTTTTCAGTTCAACGCTTGTAGTTAAGACCAAGACCCTCCGTTTTTCCCTAAACTGCTGGACTATTTAGTTAAATTTTGGACATTAGTTGGTTGGGTTTAACAATGTATTTGGTTGTCAAACGATACCGATAAGTGACGGACATAAATAAATATTGCTGTTCTATTTAAGAAATATAAGCGTGAGCCACCGTCTACACCGACCCGACCCTACATCAAATTCAATAAAATAACGAACATTTTTAAACTGTTTATTTTTAGCTCCAGATTGATTCAAAATATTTAATCAATATTAAAAACACAACTCAAATAAATATACGATAAAATTTGATGAATACAATTAGAATATTTATTTACGTATTAGCCCTAATTCTAAAATAATTTAGTCAGACTTGTATTTATAGAATAGTCTATACGCCATCTAGTAGCGAGTATCGTCAAAATAAATTGTATATGTGAATATTATGTGCGTTGACTTTTGCAGGATTTATAGCAAAACCGCAGTACTACAGTGCCACCTAGTGTGATTTTATATCTTTTTTTTCAGCTTCACGCTGTATACCGCATGTATGTAGCTGTGTCAGAGGAAGTCTAATGGTAGAACACTCCGCTCTCCACTTTCCGCTGAATTCTGAAGGCATTGTGTGTTGAGTCGTGGAACTTTACGCCGCGCGAGGCAAACCTCGACACCAAAGTTACAAAAGATTTTTTTTTGTTCCTCGAGTGGGAATCGCACCCACAACCCGGCACGTTGATATTCAGACGCTTGTGTCACTGCGCTACAAGTGGACTCAATATAATCTTATTATTCAATAAAATACGCATAGCATTTGTAGGAGTTTATCTATACCTAGTGCGTCTTTGTTTGATCTAAACTGATTTATACTACTTTTTGACAATAGGCCTACATCTCTTGTGCTGATACCACGTCACATATTTAATTCTTAATATTTTATTTTTGTGATCGATTTATTAATAATGATCTTTCAATATTTTAACTTTATCTTTAAAGTTAGCAAATACGATGGCGTTCCTAGTCATTATTATTTCGTTATTTAAGGCTAACTAAGAATAAAACCATAATATTATATAGCCTTTAGCACTCCTGAGAAATGTAGCTTTCATACAAAATAAAAAAAGTAAATCCGACCAGTCAGTCCAGAAATGTAATGTAGATGTAATTGTTATCAAAAAAAACTTCACAGACATTGTTTGGGAAGGCTTATTGACAATATATGATGAAATAGGTTAGAAACATTAATATATAAAAAAATGTATCGATGGTTAGAAATAAAAGAAAAAAATTCAATTGTTTTGGTTTTATTTACAATATATTAATATTCTCTGTTTTCATTCTGTTAAACGTTGCTCATAATCAGTCCAGGCACTGTACCATATGTCAAATTAAGCTTCACATATTATATTTTAAATAACAATTTAGACCTCACTTTTTCTTTAAAAAAAATATCAATAAAAACGTTAATTCTACTCTAATAATTTATATAATATATTATAATACAAAACTACAAATAGTTTTATTTCACTACATATTTTCATTATGACAATCAAATGTAATAAAAAACGAGGTAATTAAGGATTTTTATTATGTTTTGATGTATTTTATTCAATAAGATAATTTGAATAAACATTAGCTATTTTTATATTGTTTATAAATCTATGTTTACAGTGTACTAATCTGTTATTGTAAGTTACCGAATCATAAAAAAATATAAATTACCAAAAGGTTATAAAAAAATTGTCACATTTTTTTATAGTCTATGGATAAAAATGTGAAATTCCTAAAAATCATTACTATATTTATCTACAAATTACTATGAAATTAAACAGCATAGGAGTATATTTAAACCAGGGATATTAAAGATGTAACATTTTGGAACTGGATACAGATACGGATAGAACTAGTTCCGGTTTCTGTTATGAATATTTCGGATTTGTTAGGATTTGTAAAATCCCTGATTTGAACTACTACTAATCACTATTATAAACTCGAAGATTGTAGAGCAAAGAAATTAGAAACGATCTACACTAAACAGTATTAAAACGCTTACTTTAGAATAAAGATAAAAATGTTATTACACAAAAATATGAAATCTTTTTTATATAATTAACTGTGAACATTAAACATGTTCACAGTTAATTATATAAAAAAGATTTTTTATTTAATTTTTTTTCATTTAGTTATTAATGTGTCTGTTTGATAAAGGTTACACGAATATATATATCAATCTACATACTAAAATTTATATTAAAACAAAAATTATAGAAAAAATAGAGAAAGTGAGGTCCGAGTGGCTTTATTAACAGTCACTATGAGAGCTAAATATTATATATTTTTTAGCTTCACGTTATATCTAGCATATGGCATGGTTGATAGAGGGAACCTAGCGTTAATGTTAGCGTTCTGTTCCCACGCACTCACATATCTTCACTTCACTTCTGCATTTTCTCTTCTTACCAAAGCGAGGAAATAAAAATAACTCATTCCCCCGGGTGGGAATCAAACCCACAACCGGTTTACAGGCGATATCCCGCTGCGCCACGACGGCCTCCATTATAAGCCATAAAATGCGTATTTTTGGCTTAAATTCATTATATTGTACAATTATTAACAACACAAAAGAAAATCATAATTTTATAAGTTGACATCGCATTATATACACAAACATAAAATAGATAAAAAATAATATAAAAACAAGAAAAAAAGGAATATTGGCAGTTTATTATATGCATTTTGGCGGCAATAATGCGATGCAAGCGATAATAATGAAACACTTATTTAATTTTCTTAAAAAATCTTCTGCTAAACAAATGTTATTCTAACATACACAAAACTACAAAATGAATCCTTTATGGGGTTATATATATAATCTGTANTATACGTTTCCTACATAAGTGGTAAGTATTTTTCTTTCCTTAGTGTGGAATAAAGCTTTAAAAATGTTAAAAATATCTTGTAGGACTTTGTATTGAAGTAATTATATTATATTCGTATTATCTGCAGGATCGTAATCTAGTGGCGAAATGCAACTTCAAGTAACTTCACTGATAAACAAACAATGATCATTATTTGCTTTTTTTTCTCTTTAATTTTAACAACTGTCACATTTATATGTACGAGTATATGCTTTTACTTAATTTTTTGTAATAATCATGTTATTTAAATAATATACAAGTTTAAATATCATGTCCATATATATACATAAGACTATATATTATGTAACTTTATAAACTAGGCGCGCAGTTCTACTTTAATCGAAGGCGTTATAAGAATATTTAAAAAAAAACAAAATAAAAGTTTTAAGTTTAATTCATCAACATATTTATAATCGTGGTTATGATGGTGTCTTAAACTTAAAACGTTTGTTTTTATATTGATATTCCACTCATACAAAATCTCCTTTAGATTTATATGCAATTTGTATTATATTTAAAAAAAAAGTGTGACACAACAAAAAAAAGTTAACATTAAATAAAATTATAAAGAACTATAGCTGATTTTTCATTTTTTATCTTTTTAATTAGGTAATTTTTCATTATTATGAACAATGATTTTTATGATTTGAATTATTTTCATTGTTCATAATAATTATCTTTGGGTAGCGGAAATTTGTAAAAATCTCCCTACAGAGATGCTAACAACATAAATAAGTTGTAACAGGCGTATAAAAATTTCGACGTAGCTTGATGAGAACGTGTGGCTCAGTGGTCAGAGCGCCTGGTCGGTTTCCAGTAGTGTTGCCGATCGATAGTGGACTATCGATAGGATATCGATATTCTATCGATAGTAGTCCGATAGGAGAACTATCGATATTAAAATCGATAGTATCTATTAAATAGATAGTATCGAAACTATCGATAGTTCAAAAAGGTACAATACTATCGGACAAATGCAATATTATCGATATTATCGATAGTATCATATCCCACAGTCAGAAAGATATCGATATTATTGATAGTATCGATACTATTGAATTTCTAGGAAACAATAGTATCGACAGTATCGATAGTATCGATAATATCGATTGTTGTGAACTATCGATTGCATGCTAATTTGCGATAGTATTGTTTATGTAAACTACGAGTATAATTACTAGATTATTATGTGACAGACAACAACGGAAGGGGTGCTTTACCAAAATTATCATCATCGAAAGAAATATAGTAAAAAGTATTTTTATCTTTTCATTTCATCTTTTAACTAAGCTCAAGAATCATACTCAATACTATCGTGAATTAGCAAATAATCGATAGTGCAAAACAATCGATGGTATCGATACTATAGATTGTATCGATACTATCGATTGTATTGATTATTTTCCGATTAGAAGATACGATACTTAGCCGATTGTATTGTATTCTTCTAAACTATCGATAGAATCGATAGTATCGATAAGATCGATACTATCGATTGTTGTATCGATCACATAGGCTTTTTTAGATTAAAACTAGCGATGGCGGAACTATCGATAATTTGGCAACACTAGTTTCCAGAAGGCCCGGGTTCGAGTCCCGATACGTTCAAATTTTTATACGTTTTCTAAATAAGTATTTTTCTTTCCTAAATGTGGAATAACAGTTTAAAAATGTTAAAAAAGACGTAGTTTTATTATACAGTTCATTGCATCCATACTGACTACGCGCTAAAAGGCACAACGGTGTTTCATCGAATAAAATGTATATATATATATATATATATATATATGGACGTGATATCTCAAAAACTTATAAGCTTGACGAAAAAAAATCATCATCAGTTACCAGGTTACGTTACAGATATAACATTTCGGACCTGGATACGGATACGGGTTATAAAATAATTTTAATTATTAGATTTGACTTTTCCTAGTAACAAAAGTTGTTCGTATTTATCGCTGTTCCGTACTAAGCGCTAGTGTACGTCAAACTAAGAAACCTGTCATAAGTAGTTTCATTTAGACTCCGCCCATATCCAAAACTTTTATATGGGATTCTATTGAGGTTCTAGTTTCGGTTAGAGTTATGATCCTTTATAACATACCTAATAATGATGATATTATCATTTGACAAAAAGAAATATCCCCTAAAATGCTTATAATTTTCAGTGTACTTACATAGTGAACAAACAAGTAACGGCAAATTAAAAATATTAAGAATAAATGTTAAATTACAGAAAAATCTTATTAAATACATTACGTAACAGGACGCCATTTACAACACATTTTTTTTATGTGCAATTTGACCGAAAACACAATTCTATAAGAGTAACGGCGGTAGCTATCTGAGCTAAACATCAGATCTCACCGCCATATTGCATATAATCAATGTTTTTTTGAAAAAAAAAAATAAATACAATTATTATACAATGTTATATAACATCAGTGGTGACTTTAGTCGACGTCTATTTAATAAAGTAGAGATCCAATTGACGTGTAATTAATGTATATTTTTCATTATTATAAAAAATATTATAATATTTTTTACAATAATGCATAAAACACGTTTATTCAAAAATATTCTCTATATAAACTATAACTGTGCCAAGTTTCATACTCCTCTGTCAGCCAAGTTTTAGTAAAAAAAAAATGTTTTTTTAAAGAATTACAATATGTTACGTACATATATGATTTTTGGGTAACGTAACGTAACTTTAAACATTTACGCAGCGCATGACCCGTATTTTATAACTTTGATATCTTATGAAATATCCATTTCTTTCTTGGATAATTTAATTGCAATTATCCCTTCTTTATTTTTAAACATAGAGTTTCTTTCGAATTAAAAATATAGGTATGCATTTATAATAATTTCGTTGTTGACATGGCAGTTACATAATTAATATTTATTGTTGTAAAAATTTAAAAGATTATATATACAAATTTAAAATATAAATTTAAATATGTCCAAGTCAAAAATCATACTTTTTACATAAGAAAATCCTATTTGACTGTGATTAAATGATAGGGGATCATTAACAAATTCGCCCACAAAATATTTACGTAAGGCGAAAATTATAGTTTCAAATTTAAATAATTTACTGTTATAATTTATTAAGGTATTTAACAAAAAACTGAAAAAAAAGACATTGACATGTATAATATGGGAATATTATGATAAACAAAAGATTTTTGGACACTAATATAGCACATATAGTTATATAATTTGTAATAAGTATGAAATATATTTCGTATGGTAATCCAGTTTAAAAACAATGTAAGGCCATCCACAACTATAATCAACCTGACTTACTAAAAATCATTAAATCAATATAAGCGGTTTGTAAAATTATTTTTTAATTTATATATTATAAAAATGAAGAATGTATCAAATGTAAGCGGGACGACAGTGATAATATGAAAAGAGTCCATAACAAGATAATTAGTAATTCAGTTTAATAAAAAAACGGGACTGGATGGACTATAAAATGTTAACAGCAAAAAATCCAAATAAGAATTTACAGGACAATACTGGCCTAAAATCACCACTGTTTATACATTAATTAGTAGGTTGGCAATACAATTTAATCAAAAAACGACACTGGACTGAAAAAAAATGATGATAAATAAGGCCATAAAATAGTAAGACAGTCCTGGAGTGACATCAGCAATGATTATACAACATTGATTAGTAGGGAGACAGTACAATTTAAAAAAACAAGATGGAATGGGGGTTATCGCTATTGTGGTCACCAGTTGGCGCTCGCAGCGCGTAGGTTCTCAAAATGAAGATGTGAAATCTACATTGTATTTAGCTAACTATATGAATTTTAACATCATTACGACAATTTTTGATATCGTTACTTATCGTCAATTATTTTGAATATGTCGAATTAAAAAACAAATACTTTGTTCGTAAAAATGCTTTGGAAAGACAAAAAAAATTACAAAGCTCTAGCATTTATTAACATATATTCTTTATTTGCCGTAATGATTGATAAAGTATCGAGAAACATTGTCAAAATTCACAAACTAAAGCCAAGAAGGGTTAGAAACAGTAAGTCCTATAGCATTTGACATTTAGGAAACCCTATGCTACACTAGCGCAACTAGCATCGAATTGCCACGCGGTGGCCCCCATTCACTGAAATCATGATTAATATATAGAAATACAGTAACAATAAACAGGACAGTCCCGCAGTAAGAGTCACGTGAGGCGGCACGAGGGCAGGCGGCCGCAGGAGGAGTGCCAGCGCCGCTTGCACTGCGTGGACTCCGCGTCCGACAGCTCCGCCGTCGACATCGTGCGGGACCCGTTGTCACCTAATTCTGTATAATAGGTTAAACGACTTAAATTACTGACTTGAAAATATTTCATAATACCATATCTAGCTCTTCTGCTAGAATTTCATACGAAGCAACGAACATTTGTGACAATCCAAACACAAATAGTTGTAACAAGCATATAAGAGTTTCGACTGTTTCGATTATGCTTAGTAGTCACAGCGACAGACAGAGTTGGACGGTTGTCAAGAACCACAGGTTTGAATCCCACTACGTTGAAAATTTTCGTTTTCTTAACTTAAAGAGGAAAATTTGTACCAGAAATCATATCATATTTCATAATATTCAGAAACCTACCTTTTAGTATTGCAATTCAGACGGATTCTAAATGTGTATCATTCTCATTCATACAATTCCCTACTGAATAGCAAATGACTAAATAAATATATTTAAATATATTAACCAAATTCTTTTTCATATTGAAAAAAATGTCACATGTCAAAGGCTGATACATCTCACAGTTCAACGAATAGCGGATATATTTAAATAAAAAAGAAATCTTGTTCACTTTAGTTAGTAGAAATCAATAATCTAAAAATATAATCATATATATTATTATTAGGTCCTTACATATGAAATTAGCGTTTGGTATGGGTGGAACAAAAAGTCGAATAATTTTTAATATAATATATTTATTTAATCAAAGTATGAACCATTGTTATCTCATGCACTTTTGCCATCTCATAGGTAGATCTTTTTGCTAAGAAAAAACATTCGGACGGGGACCACTAAAATTTTTGAAGGCGGTTTTGTCTGTCCCATCGGAATTGATTTTTTTCCCTTGCAAGAACTTATCCAAATATCGAAAAAAAGTAATCTGTTGGACCAAGTTCCGAAGGGTACGGTGGATGTTTTAGACATTACTATTCAAGGTGTTATAACTTAGTAGCCATCTGTTATGCAGTGTGGTTTAGCGTTGTCTAGAAGCAAAAGTGGCGTAAAGCGATTGACCAGCCTTGGTTGTTTGACAGCCAGCTTTTCCATCGTGGTTTGAAATTGATGACAATAGACATCTGCCAAAATCGTCTGGCCAGATTTGATAAAACTGTAATGAACGACAGCGGTACTAGTCCACCAAACACTAACAAATAACTTTTTAGGGCCAATTTTCGCTTGAGGCAGGATTTGCCCCGATTATCGTAGACTTCACGTAGACAGCAGTCGACGCGCGTTTGAAGGTTTATTTCACTCAATTCATGAGGTACTCATCTTTCAAGTTTTTTAATCTTCCTAATTTGCTTCAAGTGGATTATAACAATTTTATCACTAACACCGCAACTACAGCTAACTCGGACGTGATTTGCAATGGATCCGCTTCAACAATTTAATTCTTCATTATCAACTTTAATTCTTCATTATCAACTTGTGTCTCCGGTCTTCCATGGAGCTTATTCTGCAGGTCAAAATTTCCAGAACGAAAACGTTGGAACCAAAAACGCAGTTTCTATTACAACACTGCCGCCATACACATCATTAACCTTTCGATGCGTTTCTGGAACACTGGTGAGACGGTGGAACTCCTACTCCTGAATAACGTGATATTTCAAGTTTTCTATTTTGCATATAACTGAGTGATGCAAACATAAATAAAAAAAAACAAAGGAACGACGGTTAACTAAACGGCTGTATAACATAACAGCTGCATTAATTTGACTTTGGAGTGCCTAAGAGGAGAAATTTGTGATTAAAGTGGTCAGAACGAGAAAACGCCAATTTCATATGTAAGGACCTAATATTAAAGAAGCGCGTATTTAAACACATAACTTTAACGGATTAACGTTTAGATGTTTTAAACATTCGTGTAGAGGATACAATAAATGGTTCAAATGCGATAATTCTAAGAATCGGAGAACTAAATGTCATATTTTTTTTTAGCTATCATATATTATTACTTAATGAGGGAAAGTAAGGTTGAAAACAATTTTGGTATCATTAATCGTGGCTATTGAAATGGTTGTGTATTAATTATACTTAAGAAAATGATTAATTATATTAAGGGACATTTTAAACGACATTTTTACGCCACGGATTGTTCTGCAGTCCAAAGGAAAGCAAAAAATGATGTCAATAATTTTTTTCTGCTAAATACTTTTATAATATGAAATATTTAAAAAAAAACAAACTGTTATATTAAATTAGTACGTAGGTAGCCATGAACATGCATATTTATTAGCTCGACACTATATAATATGTAATAATTAGATGAATAAACGGCAATTATAAGCTGTTAATATTTAAACAGGATTTGCGTCGCAGCGTACTTATAATTAGATTAGCCGTGTTAAGTGCGCGTGCTCACTCGATAATAAATTCTAACATTATAAAGTCTATGCGGGGTCACTTCCATGCTACGAACCTAACTCAATGAGCATATACGAGCGCGAACTTGACCCTCTTTGCAACATTCTGAATCTGTAATATGTAATTAAATAATCTAAATACTATTAAGTTAAATTTTAAACTGTATTTTTTTTAGCAGGGTAGGCAGAAGGAGCTTAATGACAAGAAGCTCCGCTTCCAACTTTCCTCCGAATTCTGGTGGCATTGCGCGTTGAGTGGCGGAACTCAAAGCCGCCAAATCATATAAGGCAATTTCGACTTTCCATAATTTTGCAATGTATCGGTACTTAACTTGATAAGTTATGTCATTCAGTCACGTTTACAATTCTATATTTATAACTAAATGAAATATAAATCCACATTTGTATAAAATATTCTAGTACCGTGGGTCGAAAATAATAAATGTGCAATGTGTTAAATGATAATCAGTTATATTTACATCATATCAGTGACGTGAGGTGAATATTTACATAGCACCTATATATAGTAGGTTATCTATATATATAGTAGGTATATAGTTATATTAAACAACATTATTGTAGCTCAAAAATTATGATTTTGTAATTATGTACGTAATTTTATAGTTATCGTAACTGTTTATTATATGAAAATGTTGGTTATCATTTATTCAAACTTTTAATATTATTTGCATTAAAATGTAATAGTTTCCTGAATTTGAAGATCATTATTATAATTACTACAAACAGTTCAAGGGTACATTGAAACATATTTGAAATTATATATTTGTATAGCACAAAGTTTAATAAAAATAGACGATTGTTTTTTACTTATGATTTTTTTCCATGTTATTAAATACGTTTAAATATACTCAGTAACAGAAAATTATATTCTACTCAACAAAATTTGTTCTTGAATATAAAAAAAAAGAAAACAGCTTCATATTTTTCCCGCACAGCTATCCTGCTGCAGAAAAAGTAGTGGCAAAATTAATAGCAGAGAGAACGTAGTTCAAATGACTTTGAACGGCGAGTTCAGTAGTCTGATAGACAAAGAGTGGCGTAAAATTTTGGCACTCAATACGGAATGTCTCGAAAATTGAGCCATGCGTGCTTTTTTTCACATAAAAGTACACAAAATAAATAATACTCACCGTTCCTAAGATCGTGTTCTGTGAAATAGTGATGTGCGGAGGCGTAGTGGCGCTCCACTAGATACGGTATGACAGTGGAGCTGTGCAGCTCGTCGGAGCGCCGCGAGCGCGCGCCCACCGCCGCCTCGCCGGCGCGCAGCGGCGGCCGCGAGCGGACCCAACTGGACATTTGACTCAATTAAATGTGTGCTATTATTGATAGATAGACAGAGGATAGCCCTGGCCCTAGTCCTAGTCCTATCCCATCCTACTAATATTGTAATGTAATCTAATGAAAGTTTGTAAGGATGTATGTGGATGTTTGTTCCATTTTCACGCATAAACTGTTAAACGGATTTAAATGAAACTGTGCAATAATATAGCTTATACATGAGAATAACACATAGGCTACAAATTATATAAAGATTTTGTATAATTTGACTATCATATTACAAGCGATGCGAGCACAAGCGAAGCTTATGCGAGCGAATGTTTAACCAAACGTTAAGCAAACATGTCCGAACACTACTACATCATGAATTTAGAATAACATGAAAATGGACGTAAAAAAATATTATTTTGTAATTACTCGCTCTTATTTTTTTAATACTAAAATAGGCGTTCGACCGCCATCGAGCGTCATGTTAAATGGTCATGCGGTCTACGGTGATGCACGCTGACCTAATAAATAACTATTCAAGACCTGCACATTGTACGTCATAGGAATTACAGACGCCGAATAAAGAAATTTTCACTTTGTTCGAATAGCGTGAAACTGTATTCCTAGAGGTTCTATGCAAATTTAATATATAATACAAAATCTCATACAAAAAGATTAAAATCGTTTAATTTAACTCATTAACAACATTGTAAAGATTAGTGAGATAAATTGACTTTATGGACTAACTAGGATTAATAAGATTATAAAATTCTAGAAGAGTATGTAGTCCACATGTCTTTGGCGCAATTCCGACAAACATTAGAACACAGAACATTACATATTGACTTCTGGCATTTTGTTCATAGAATTCGGTTTTAACCCTTTCCTCCTGGCGATACTTTTGAGTACCGCCTTTCTCCTTTTTCTTTCAATGCACAATTTTTTTTCATATCCAAAAAATATCAATAAAAAAAAGAATAAAATCGACTCATTTGCCGATAAACCACACGAATTTGATAAAGAATAAGAATTATTTTTTTAATTATATATTTGTTGAAAATTTTATTTTATATAAAAAAATTACTTTCGTTTCGTAATCAATATTTATTATTTTCATAATATACACTAAATCAGCAGTATTAAATAATAGTATTTATTAAAATTAATTGCAGAGTCACTAAAGGACGAAACACTGTTCATAATATGTTCAAAAATAAAACATGACTCATTTTATAAGTTAACATGTCATAACATAGCGTTTTGTTAATGTTTTGTGGAATTAAAATTAGCTATGATTTAATTACTATAAAAAATAAATATCAAGCATATTACAAAAAACTATCATTTATTTTATTAAAATACTAGAAAAAAACTGGCATGGCTGTCATGGCGCAGTAATACAAGCGTGTGACAATAATTGCAATGGTTGTGGGTTCGATTCCTCGGGAAAATGATTTTTTTACTTATTAATCAATAAAAAATAATATTTTCATTTCTTCGCTCTGATAACAAGGCAATGCGCGGCGTTGAGTTCAGCCACCCAACCCGAATTGACACCTCGAAAATTCTGCAGAAACTAGGTAATAACTAAATAACTACTAACTAATTAGTTTCCGGTTACACTAGGTTCCCTTTGCCTACCCTGCTATATATAGAATGCAGCTTAAAGCTAAATAAATAACTTACTCGTGCCGTCGTATCTCCTGTACAGTGGGTCGTTCACCTGGGTTTCTCTTAAGCATATGAATTAAAAGGGCTTGAAGGGAAGACCCTAGGGAAGACGGCGGCGGTGCGGGCTCGCCTCGCCCTATCGCCTCCAACAGCCGATACACATTGTCGCCCTCGAAGGGGTACCTCCCAGTCGTCATGTTATATCTGTAAAAGTTTTTATATTTACGCTGTATCCCGCATATAACAAGGTAAGCAGACAGTATATTGAGATAATCTGTTTCTTATTATCTGTTTTTGAAATATTGCGCGGTACTCCTTTGTCTTAGAGGAGGGAGGATATGAGAGTAACTATTTCCTTGAGAGTTGATTAGGTGGGAAGGTAGTTGGATTTTATCTCCTAATATGTATAAGTGACGAGTCACTATTTTAGAGTATATCAGGAGACAAAGCCTACCGCCGTTCTTATACTATTTAGAACAATGGGGAAAAAATATAAATATGGCACCGAGTGGGTATCGAAACTTAGTCACTGAAATATAATGGTAACTCCATTATATATATTTTTTGGTAGTTTTCATTGTTTGTAAATAAAAATGAAGAAAAAACATTTTTTTATTTATAATTGAATAAATATGATAAAAAAATAAGAAAAAAAAATATTGCTTACATATTAGGAAAAATTACATTGATTTCTTTTTATCTTCACGGTATACACATATGTTGTTAGATAAGTCAATGTTTATTCATAAAATTCAATCATGCAACTTATGTTCTTGACTAAATACTTAAATGGCATGAATATTTTCTCGAAACAAGCATATTAACTTAGAATAAAAACCTTTTTTTCCGGTTCATGCTGGGTACCCAAAGAGAACCTAGTGTCCAGAAACTCTGTTTTCCGCTTTTCGGTCGAATTCGAAATAATGCTTGTCGAATGGCGGGACAAAACTGCCCTTTGTCTCTATTATGAGACAAAGAGCAGTGTTAAGAGTTGACTACTGTTTACAGTAATCCGTGGTCATGGGTAAACCTCTGGGTGGAGGTCTGCCCGATAAATCAAGTTAAATTGTTTTATTTAAAATACGTAATCATCCCGAAAATCAAAGATCTTATTACGCATCAAAATAGCTTCTCGATCGAATAGTATGGACTATAAAAAGCTGTATAGTTAATCTAGTTATATTTATTACAAAACAAAGAGCAGAAGGAAAACTAATAATAGGAAAAGTTACAAAACAACCGACATTATTGTCATTTTAAGGAAAACTTATAATGGAAGGCCATTGCGATGCAGCAACACAGCAATTGATTGTTCTGTGGGCCTGATTCACACTCTGGGCGAAACAACGAGTGGCAACATGACAAAGCGCGGTGTTGTGTTTTGGCACTCAAAATGTAACGTCTCGAAAATTAGGCGAATGGAGTGTATTAACACCGAAAAAAAGATAAACCGCAAAAAAAACATACTTACAAAGTGACTCCACTACTCCAAATATCTACTTTGACCCCAGAAAAAGTTTCAGCACCATTTGCTATTTCTGGAGGTTGGAAGGCAGGCGAGCCTTGTCCAGTGTAACATGTGTCCTCTGGAGAAAACAAGTCTAATGCCTGAAAAATATAAATTTATTTATTGTTTAGCTTTATGCTGTATCCCGCACATAGCTAATTAAGCAGAGGGAACCTAGTTAGAACTCACTTCAGTTCCTCATTCATTGCCTGTGGAGTGGTGGAATACAATGCCACCCTTTACCTAGTTACCAGAATGACAAAGTGTAGACATTCTCCTGAGTGGGAATCAAACTCAGAACCGAAGGAAATATATTTTTAGAAAACTTATAAAAAAATTAAATGTAATGGGACTCAAACCCAAGCCACTTGGAAACTGACCAATTACTGTCACTAAGCCTTATGTGTTAACATCAAGCCTAACATTCTTATCAAGCATTTTCAAAATTCTTATATGGTTGTTAAAATTTGTTAATGTTTTTAGAATCCATATAGTGGAGTTTTTTACTAACAGCTTCCCAATCATGAAATATTTTTTGTATGAAAATATTTTTTCCTACCTTTAGTGTGGAATAACATCTTCTAAATATTAAACAAATTTATATAGACTTCTTTCAATGCATGTTTTTCATTAAAATAATTTTCTTATGTATAAATGTTACTTTTAATATATAAAATAAATATAGATCACTGATATGTTTACAAGAAATGTACTTATTTAAATCATTTATAGTTCAATTAATGAATTGTAACTCCATTGAGTAGATAACTATACCACCAAGTGTATCTCCAATCTTTCAAATACAAAATAAATCCTTCTAGATCATAGTTGTAAAATATTTTTTTGATTGTTTTTTCTCTCTTTCAAGTTAACTTACTACTTAGTATAATAATAAATATATTGAATTACTTACTTCAGCAACACCAAAATCAGTTATTTTCAGTGTTTGATCCAAAGTTAACAGCAGATTTCCAGGTTTAATATCCTTATGAACTACACCCTGGCCATGTAAATATTCTAAGCCGTCTAGCAGCTGAGTGAAGTAGTCGTGCGCTTGGCGCTGAGGAAACTTCTTGCCAGGACTTGATTCTAACATGTCCTAGCAATAATAGACATTTCAAATGATGCAGTCATCATAAATTATATTAATTTATATTGTGTTAGTGAGACTGTAGTATTGCAAATAGCAGATTCTCATTGTAAATGCAACAGTTGTGGAAAAGCTTCACTTGTAGAGAATGAAATATTTTCATTTCTTTGTTCTGATAACAAGACAAAGTGTGACAATACAATAACTTCTGCTCTTCAACATGCTATGTCTTTGAAATTGGGTGGTATGTGGGGAATGGAGTGTCTTAACACTAAGTACTCTCTGCCTAACCTTGTATATCCAAGATATACTATGAAACTAAAAAAAATATATTAGGCTCAACATAACACATACAAAACAGTCCTTCATTTTATTCTTACCTGAAGTACACCTACGCAAAATTCCATAACTAAATACATTTTTTGTTTTTCATCATTGTACATTACATCGACTAGTTCTATCACATTTTTATGCCTAAGTATTCGCAGTAATTGAATCTCTCTCTGTACATTTTGTTCACCATTTGGTATTCTCCTCAGCTTTCGTTTCTTTAATATCTTAACGGCTCTTCTGCATAAAGTCTCAGAATCTAACATTTCTTTCACTTTACCATAGGAACCTTCGCCTAGAACATCTCCCATTACATATTTACCAACCATTTTACATTTTTTTTTCTTACTCCGATATATAACATCTGCACTATCGACTCTATGAAAAAATAGATTAGTTTGATCTAAATTAATATCTAAGTCATCTATTTGATCGTCATCAAGCCAGGTTACGGAGTGTTGTTCTGGACTGCCTTCCAATAAGAAATTATCTTCGCTTTCTTGCGGTGCAATGATGTTTGATACTTCAAATTCCACATTTTCAGCATCTGGAAGACTTTCACTACTACTGATTTTTCTACACATTCTTGGATCCATTATCTACCAAAACAACACATTTGGAAAACAGTCGGTAAATTTATATTAACTACGAGGCATCTCGCCAATATATATACATATATCCTATTTAATAAAATAAATTACACATTTCTCAAAATATATTCCATCCATACATGACGGACTAAAGATTTTTATAAAAATTATATTTTTATTTGCAATGGATGAAGGTAAATAAAATATGAATCCATGAAAAATTGAAATATCGCAATGAAACCACAGATAAGTCAAATCACAGATTAAAAAAAGTTATTATTGCATAGATAATATGAATATATCTGTTGTCGTCTGTGACACAATAACTGTCTTGGTATGCTTACAGGCTTGCCGAGGCTTGCCAAGCGTCCCCCAATACAAGCGTGTGAATGGAGTGCTTGGCTTGACTTGTGAGCTTGTCGCCAATCCGGACCAGTATCTTCGAACATAGATCAAAAGAATCTTGCGGCAAGCGCTTTAGAAGTGTTCACACGTTGGCGCCTATTTAATTTCACTCATGATTCGTTCAAAACAGATGTGTTTTGCACCATATTAAAATAATTTAAAAACAAATAAATAGAAGTGAATTGCACTATCAATTGGTTGATATAATATAAGCTAAGTAATTTAAAACAAACATTTATACGGATGGTAAATGAGCTATAATATATTTATTAGTTTTAGTATATTTCATCCTTGTTCGTTAAGAATAAATAAAGACTGAAGGCCATTTTAGGTTTTAAAAACACATTAATTTACATTGCATATATTTAACACAGTGATATGTATTACTTCGTTCATGTCGTTGTTTTACGAAAAACCTTAAAGAAATATAAAATTTGTCCCTGGATATTAAATTACTCAATAAGAGTTCAATTCGCAACCTTACGTTAGAAACATATCAATGACTCTGATTTGTGTATTACGGACGTAGCTAAACACTTATAATAAAATATATTCTACACAAAAAAAGACAAAAATATTTTAATATTNTATATCAATCTTGATACATCCGTATGTGATAATAAAAAAACAAATTTAATTTATATAATATACATATATTGTAAATAATGATTTAAATATAACATATTTTGTTATTTCATTTACATTGTGTATTTGATCAATTGTTGTATTTAGAATTCATTTCCTTCTTTAATAACGCCAATCTCGTGAGGCACGCGTCCCGCCACGCGCGGCGCTCCTGCAGCCGCTCTATTGGCACCATGGCGTTTAGCTGCGCGCAGATTGAGTCCGCGCTCGATGATGACGTCATCCGAGGATTCGGCCCCGATGTATTGCTCACGTTATATATAGTCTCTCCATATCTAAAAATATTTTGAATTTTAAAATAAGCAGACTGTTTCTTAACTTTTATTTTTACGTTGCATAAAATTATAATGAGTTCCTCGGAAATTATAATATAAATATTTTAAATTTATTTATTTAATCGTATTGAAATTCAACTTACAAGCATAGACGATTAAAATGCATAAAATGGCAAAGTGAAATATAATAATATAATATATATTTCTAAATGACATGCAATCTATCTATAAAAATGTTTTGCTATTCGTCTCAATAAATTTCAAAAACTTCAATGAGTTCCTGGATGGTTTGAAAATACAACAAGGCCAGGTGATGTTGCAGTCAGTTATTACAAAAAAAAATCTATATAATAAGTAAAAAGCGCATTAGCCAAAGCTATTCAGTGTGATAAGTAGTAGTCTTTTGATAATATAATATATATGAAGCAAAGATATTAAATATGTAATGTGGAGCTCAATAACTGCCTAACTTACAATATGAAGGGAAAACTGAAGATTACTTGGAATTTTATTACAAAAAAATATTAATTATATAACAATATATATTTTTAAATGTACTTTTATTATTACCTTTCAATATAGCTTTTCATGCCTTCTGCATTCAAATGGGCAGTTTCCAGAGAACCAAGGAAAGCGTAACGCATTCCCAAACCCTCTGATATGACTTTGTCCACATCTTGCACGTCCACTACTTTGTCGTCAACCAAACGCCACACTTCGTTCAAAATTGCATATCTATAAAGAAGTTTTTTTTAATTTTATTTATGCGTATATGTATATTGTATTATTGTATGTTGATATTAAATTAAAACTAAGCTTTCGATTAGTGAACGTAACTAACATATTATCATTTACGTATAATATTATAGGTAACGGTTAAAACAACTTTCGAACTTGTAGAATAAAAAAAGTTATAAAAACTACAGTAAGTAGATCACTTCCTACGTTTTTGTGAATAAATATAAAGCAAGGATTAATAGGCTTACAGCCTTGCGGTTTATAACTTTTTTATAGGTTCCCGCATTTAACAGAGTAGATAATGCGCATTTAGTGTTAAGACACTGTTTGCCCCACTTTCGTCGCCACGAGCGCCTCACCGCCTGTCGATACTTACTGGATACGATTTAACACGAAGCCATCGATTTCTCTTGACAGAGAGACGGGCTCTTGACCGATTTCAACCATAATTTCTCTAGTTTTCTTAGCGACTTCTGGCTTAGTCCACGGTGCGGGAACTATTTCTACTAAAGGCACATAGTATGGAGGATTCACTGGATGCGACACGACCACCTAAATTTGTCATTTGTTAATAATGTTAATTATGATTTTCTTTAAGCAAATTAGAATTAGTTTTTGTTTTACATTCTTGAAATATAAATAAACATTGCATATTGTACTTATAAAATGAATTATGTTCGTAGATATTATCGTATAAACATAATATTTCAGATTTTAAAGTTGGATTTGTCACATAATTGTGATCATATTATGTTTACTAAAACATTTTTTAAATTAGATTGTATTTAATTTACTTTTCGACCTATTATTTATACAGAACCAGAAACATATTAAGCAAACTTTGATCTAAAACGACAATTGTGAGTCTTATTTATCGTATAAACATATTTTAATTGATTATATAATACTTAAAAAATCTGACAAGAACTTATACGATGTCATTATAAAGAGTAAATGCAAGGAAATAAGTTAAATATAAAACATTAATACAAACCTGTGACTTATGTTTCAATCCTTCAGAAAAGAGAGAAGGTAGAGTAGTACTTGTGGAACTTGATAGTATAGTTTTGTCATCGACTACTTTGTCCAGGTCTTGAAAGACTTTCTTCTTTAATTCCAAATTTTCCGGTACGCACTCTTGTACGAAAATCGTATCTTTAACTGCTGATGCAAGGTCAGTAGAACCTAGAACAGGACATTATTTATTTTACTGTCTAATACAAACTGAGATTTATTATCCAGTAGGATGCTAGATAATAAATAAAGACCAGACAAGTATCTATTATTAGAAATTATTTTACATATATTTTTTTCTTTATAACAATAGTTATCGCAAGTGCGTGTGTGAGCATATGCGAAATACAGCGTGAAGTTGAAAAAAAATGATCTCTGTCCTTTTTATGATACACATGGAGGTACCCACGTAGACAAAACCTAATAGGCACATAAAATTTACTATAAGTGTCAAGAAATCATAAGTATGGATGGAATCATAAGTACAATGAAATAAATATTTGAAATATTTTTTCATGATTTTGACCTTCAATACTTCGTGACAAGCGACAATCTTAACGTTCCATGCGTTAATATTTTTGTAACTTTAGAAGTATTGTTCTCTTTAGGCAACAACTTAATAATATTGAAATATAATGTATTTTTACATATTAAATGATTTTAAAGTCAATTAAGAGAAGTAGGAAGAGATATTGGTTGCGCTTCGAAAACACAGTATCAAAAATACTGGAGGAATGTCACGTAATAAGCATCAGGAGCACCCGGAGGGTATGTATGAAGAGGTTGATGATAGTGGACGAGTCGAAAAAAGTATGTAGAGACCGTAGCGTTTGGCGTTCTATCCTCTCTGACTACCCCGCTAGGGATAGAGCGTGAAGCTATGTTTGTATCTGTGCTAAGCTAAAAGCTAAGTTGGTAGCCGTGATTAAGTGCAAAAATATTATTTCTAATAGATATATTGTTATTGTTCCTTATTTATGTCGTGCGTGCCAGTGTAGCAATATTCACTCCGCCAATGTCACGTTGAATGGAGAACACACAAAGGAAAGATACGGTAAAAAAAAGATATTGCACGATAAGAGAAATCACATTAAAAACAGATCCAGCTAAGATACTGCCTGCACTTATAATATACAAAGGTACATTAATTACCTTTAATGCAACTCATTTGTTGATCAGCATTTAGAACACCACGCAATAACCCATCTTTTTCCAAAGTTTTCAGCTGTAATTTAATATCTTCGAGGGCGTCAGAAACTTGTTTCGGAATGATGTCAAAAATTGTCACTTGATAACCAACAGAGGCGAACAGCATTGCCCATGATCTTCCAATTAGGCCACTGAAAGTAATGTCGCTCATATCAGCTGTAAGTGTAGGTGCTTAGTATAAAAGACATTAGCACTAACATTATTAGTATTTATAATCTCGAATTAAATATTCATATAAATTCTTTTGGAAATAAAATTATTTTAATCTTGCCTATTTTATTTTTACCTATTATACCTTTTAGCATTAATACAATATTTGAGTACGCGACGTTTGCTTGCCTTTACATGCTTACGTATATTAATTTTGTGTTAATATCATTAGTTACTATTAAATATTTTTGTTTTTCAGCTTCACGCTGTATCCCGCACATCACAGGGCAGGCAAAGGGAACCTGGGAAGTTACTGCTAAGACCATGTTCTCCATTTTCCGCCGTGTCCTGGAGGCATTGCGTGTTGAGTAGCGCAACTCAACGTCGCGTTTTATTTAATTAAATATTAATTTTATAATATATCATTGATTAACTTTGTATTTATACCCTTATTTGTACGTACATATGTATAACCAAAAATATTATAACTGGCGGAGTGGCGTTAATTTAATTTATTTCTCTTGCGTGTCAAGTACATTTATTATTTAAATTTTATTGAACATATTTGTGTATTATGCTTATTATTAATTTTACGTACATAGGTATTATATAATGTCCAAATATAATATATTTACACATTTATAGATAAATAAATTATAACTTGAATGTTATCTTATGTAAATTAACCTTATAATATTTATCAGAAATGTAACATTTGCTATTATATGATAATAAGACGTCAACATTTGACTATGTTTACGTTCTCCAAAATTAAAAAGATATAATATGTAATGTTTTTTAATCTTATTATTTTTTGATAAATATTAGTATATGCTACGTAGAGTCCATAATAACTTGACATAAAGATTCATTTTCTCAGTTTTATTATTATCATTAATAGTAGATTTATTTTAGGCAGAAATTTAAATCTTACAATAAAAAAATATTTTTAAAAACAAAAACTCCGACTGCATAAAACTAAAAAGAAAATAAACAAGCCCAATAGTTTATTAGGATTAACAGTCGGGACCTCTTTAAATTATGCGAGGCTCCTGGTATAGATTTTATTGATTGAAGAATTACTTATAGGTCCCGACGATTAATCCTAATAAATTATTGGGCTTGTTTATTTTCTTTTTAGTTTTATGCAGTCAGGGTTTTTGTTTTTAAAAATATTTTTTTATTTTCATGACCATGATATACCTTTTTGGGGAGCAAGATATCAATTTTTCTACTTCTCATTTTCACTTTATTTTGATTAAACTTAAACTAAAAAATTTGACAAATTGAAATATTTGCAAAAAACTAAATAAAAAAAATTAGATAATCGATATCTCGCAAACAAAGCGAAATATCGATTTTTTTAATTATTCATTTTCACTTTATTTTGACGTGTAGAACCTAAAAGTAGTTTCAAATCGCGGCGCCCCGGAATCGTACTCTTGCCTCTTTTTGAAATCTTCATATTGAACTCTTGAATTTAATACCCATATTATGGTATTCGGAACCAAAAATTTTTTTTTTCATTCAACCAAAGGCGTCCCACAGCCGCCGTGATCATTTTTTTTAATGTCGCCACCTATTTAAGAAAACTTGGGCTGCTATGACGAATCTAACCCCCTCATATACCCCAATTATGTAAATCCGTTCAGTGTTTCTGGAGATATGAAGTAATAAAGAATATTACATACATAATGAATATTACATATTACATACATACATATATACAAGATACGCGCGAAAAACATAAACCTTCCTTAGCAGTCGGGAAAAAAATCTTTAGGCATGAAGATGCATGAAAAGCAAGCAAGCACTAGTAATTTTATAGTATTAACAATATTCTTAATACGATATATTTCGTGATCATTATTATAAAAGAACTCTATAATTAAAAGTTAAAAAAGTCCATTTTAAAATGTATTTTTTTTATCAAAATAATATTATTGGTTAATCAAAACCAAAATATTACCTCGCCGTAAATTTTAACTTTGAAAAAATAAAAAGAACTAAATTAAAAACAGTTATTATAATAGTAAAGCTTTATGTCTAGCAGTAATTGTTATGAAATTCAGTTAAAATTATTTATTCTTTCGGAGTATATATAAGTATATACTTAAATATAATTAAGAATTTGCGATCATACTCAAAGAAAATATTTATTGTATTTTCCTTTATGTTTAGTTATTTTTATAATCTTTTTTATCATATTTATAAAAGTATTCCAAATATCTTAGTAAATCAACAGCACAAACAGTTCGCATAACTGTACGGGTGGGTCTTATATCACGAGAAGTAGGTGAAAGTCGCCTATACTAGGGATGTTTCTATGCATAAAAATGCTTCTTTGGAATATAAAAATATTCAATGCAACTTAAAATGTGATGGATCAGTATTTATTTAGAAAATAATATAGTATTTACACTTAGACGTAGTTTTATCCGTAGTTTTAACATTGATTGAATGAGGAAAATAATAGATAATAATGAAAACGTCAAACTAAAATTGATGCCAATAAATTGACAGCACCCGAGTGTCATTGACACAAGTATATATTGTTACTTGGATATAAATTAATATCGTTTCATCATTTGATTAAAATGACTCTTGATTAAATCTTACCTGCCAATAATTCCAACTTTTTCAGTCTTAAACTTTGGCGCCATTTTGCAAGTAGACCACCTCAAAGTTGCGACACAATGTCCTTCTCGAGCTGCTCTCGGGCGAATGGCGGCTCCGCGAATCCGCTATGTAATTAACTTCAAATTCAAACTAGTTATCTGCACACATCTAGTCTCCATCAGCGAGACTCACTTCAATTTGCTAAACAAAACAGTTACTGTGACGTTGATAAAAACAATGTTATCTTAATAAGCTTTTTGTTCTTACTTTAATATAATACAATTCTATAATAATATACATATCTAGTTATATTTATATTGCTGATTCGAACCCACCATGGCCACCCACGTACATACATACCACGTACATACAACTACAAATAATAAGCTTTTACCAAAAATCAGTTTCATTTCTTAAAATCATACAGAAATGTGAATTAAAAACTCTTTTTTTTATTTATTTATATATTTCTCCAGTTCGAATCGAACCCACAACCATCGTGTGTAGTCAGACACTACTGAACTCTGCCCAAATACAATGGCGTTACTTATTTTTATTAACATTTATTAAACTGCTAATTGTTTCCAGAAGTGAGTAATTCTACCGATAATATTTTTTGTTTTTACTTCCAAGCGTCATTAACGCTTCATTTCAAACTTGACCTATTACGAAGCAATACTACTTAAAAGTTAAATCATCAGCTTGAAAATAATCAAATAGAAATAAATACCACGCTTAAGGACTTATTTAGCTAATTTTTTAACGTTGTACATTTTGTGTCGCGAGCATGGATTCGATTCGTACCTCCATCGAATTACTTATATAAATACTAATATCAATAAAATATATAAAAACTCTTTCCGCTAAGAATGCACAGTCGAAACTACTGAACTTAAAAACCAGAATTGCCATGAACGTTTCTAGGGAAATACGAGTATAGGGTAGTATTAAGAGAATTTTTCCTTAGGAAAAAACAACGAAATTAACCTCTCAGGGGGAGGAAATACAAGCAAAATGTGAACGACAACTAAGTATTGTCTAATAAAATACTTTGTATATTACTTTAAATGAGGAAACGACATTTCCTGTGACCCACATGTAAATTCTATACTTTCATTTAACTATAGAAGAGTTTCTTGTTTGAACCTTATGTTGTATGTGTAAAAATAAAAATTGTAATTATTTATATTATTTTATTTTGTAAATAAATAATAGAAAGGGTTAAATGAGCACTGGTTTATATACAAAAACAATATAATATTCATATTCTAACTATATATATTTTTTAGTTTAACTTAAATTAAGTATCAATACGGTCATTTGACTAAGTTTAGTTAGATTTTATTATAGTTTTAATATGATATTATAAAATATGAAAAAATAATAAAAAAAATGTATTTACATATTTTGTACTTCTTGAATAAAAAAATATTCCCCTTGCAAATTGTTCGCTTATTGCAAAAATAAAACTGCACAAACAAATAAAACATTTTATGAATCAAAACAACTATTTCTATTTCTTATGACATCAAGAAACAGATAACCTTTGCTATTGAACCAAGTGTTATGTAATTTACAAATTATGTTGATATAATATAAATGATTGATGATTTACAAATTATTTTTTTATGACTATTATTTAAACATTGTTTAAGACAATAGCGATAATAAGTGTGTTTCAACTGGATCATTAACAAAAGGCCCCTTTATATTAGTTAAAACTATTCAAAGTTATTGAAAACCCAATAAAGAAAGTAGGCCATTGAAGTATATATATATTTTTTGATAATAATGTAAACTGGCTTTTAGCAAAACACTAAAGATAAAATTTATTATTTAATATTTTATTTATACGCTAAAATTGATAAGGAAATTGGTACTTATTATTATAAATGTAATTAGATGCTACTCACTCTTACTGAGAGAGCCTATTGAGTTTCGAGATTATCACACGTTGACTGGTGGTACACAACGCCGCTTTTTAACTTTCTATAGGGGAGTGGCTCTAAGTAGGAATCGAACCCACCACATCACATTAAGAATCAAACAGTATCCCACTGTGCCAGGATGGCCTTAAAACCTTGATTAATTTGTTTGTTTTTTTTTCTACTTCACGCTGTATCCCACACACAGCAGGGTAGGCAGAAGGAACCTAGTGTTAAGATTCCCCACTTTCTGCCGATTTCTGGAGACATTTCGTTTTGAGCGGCAGAACTCAAGGCCGCGCTTTGCCTCGACACCAGAGCGAAGAAATGGAAATATAAATTTTAAGTAAATATTTCATCTCCTCGAATGGGGAAGTAAATATTTCACCTCCTGCAGTCGGTTTTACAGTCACACTTTGTGCCCCTGCGCCACGACTGGCCTCAATTTGTTTTATTTATGATTTAAATACAAATTGAAGTAAACACGTACAACTAATACAAAATTTAAAAAGTATTTGTGAGGATTTAAATTAAATAGGAATTAATTTACAACATTTATTACGTATTACCCATTTCACTAATTTATAAATCAATTTCATAAACGTCTTTTGATGAGCATTTTATATAACAATATTTTTATTTAAAATCTTAATATCGATCTTTATTGTAAAAGTGCATATCACGTACGGATATTGGACATTGCATATTTTCACGACATTAAGAATTAAATTTAAATATATTTGTTTCCGATATATTACTAGTACATAAATATAAGAGGTGACTTTGTTAAACAAAGATAAAATATAAATATTTAACTTAAAAACTATTATATATAAAATTATGCACAAGCGGTCCCAGCAATGGCGTCCGTCGCTTTAATGCTGAATATCCTGAAATTAACCTCATTGGGATCTAGAGATTTGTAAATGAAACGTGGCAGCTTGTCACTCAGGAACCATAAAGTACCTTCGTTATCAACCTGTAAACGTATTAAATATAATTCAATATAACATCCATTTAAATTATCAAACAAAAAATATGGAATAAATATATTGATGTGCATTATTTTCTATTCATTTAATTACCTATAACAATTGCAATTGGTAATTTTGAAATAAATAAGTTCTAAATTAAGTCACGAAGAGAAATTAGTAAAAATCGACAACATTTTTGTTTTGAAATTGAACATAGTTAAAAAAACATTTTGGGTAAGATATTACATTTTAGACATTTTGTAATTATATGAACTATTGTCTTTTGTTAAAAGTATATAATTTACTGCTTAAGTAAGTAAAGTACCTTTAAGTCATTGAGGAACTCATACATTTCGGGGTCACTGAATATAAGAGGATTGTTTTGTGGAGTGTAAGGCTTATTAGAATTCCAGCAACCAACGCCATCACGATTTACCTGAAATATGTTATAAGCTTATTATTTTTTTAATATATTATCAATTTATTAGTTTTACCAAAATAGTAAACTATAGGTATGCATTAAACAGCATAAAATGTATTCATTTTGAAATGTAAGTATATATATAGGATTAAAAGCATATGCACTTAAATATAATACATGTAGATGTATGCGACTAAAGATTTTTTCACGCTATATTCTACAAATAAAAAGATAAGTATAGCGGAGTAGGCAGGGGGAACCTAGTGTTAAGACACTCCGTTCTCCACTTTCCACCGAGTTTCGGAGTCATTGCGTGTTAAGTGGCGGATCTCGACGCCGCACTTTGCCTTATTGCCAGAGCGAAGAAATGAAAATTTTAATAAATAATAATTAATTTCCCCGAGATTTGGGAATCGAAAAATACTCCGTTCTACGCTATCTTTCCAAATTTCAAAACATTACGTGTTGAGTGGCGACTTTCAATGACGCACTTTGCCTTAGGTACTCGAGTGGGGAGATAAAAGAGATTCATTCCTGCGTCGCGATCCGCGCGAGGTTCGACCATCGAATCCACATTCTCACAACATTAACGGCCAGCCTCAAAATAAATGACATTGTTTATTCCAAATTGGTATTTTTTTACAATTCTAATTTTTTATTTAAATAATCACAGTGAGTGTTTTTGTAGCATAAATAAAATATTTATTATTTTAGAAAATATTTAAATTTATAGTTTAATTAAAATTAATAATAAATTTATAATCTGTACCTACTATATTATGCCAACTGTTGTTATAACTTACAACAATAATCTCACATATTTAGATAACAGCAAGTACCTAATCTATAATAGCTCTCATAATAAAGGAAGTAATATTTATTACTAGCGACCCGCTCGCGGCTTCGCCCGCTTGAATTAGATGATATTCATTTAAGAAATAGAGATATTACGAACAGCCTTAATTATTAATTTAGTTATTTGGATAAGTATTCACGATATTCTTTGTAAAATAACTTATATTAGCTCCTGTACAGTTTTTAAATTAGTAACATATTTTAAGTAAATATATAATTGGTATACAGAATATATGTATATTATACGTATCTATGTAGATACGTATACGTTTTTAGGCATTTTTATATAATCTATGAAATAATCAATATTTTCGGTCAAGTTCAAGTCGTACTCATGACCCGAGAGTTTCGTACCAGTTTCAAGAATGTAGATACACCAAAAGAATNAGAAATGTCGGAGTGAAATGTTGATTTATTGTATTGTATTACTTGTAAGCAAATCATAAAAATTAACTTTGTATAATGAATGTACCTATGGTGCTTAAATAAAGATTAAGATTGTCAAAAATTAAATATTTCATTGTCAAATCGATGTCGGAGAAATGTGATAAATAAACAGTATTGTTTTTGCTTTTCTTTCTTTTTTATTTAATTTTTTTTTTATCTTCACGCTGTCACCCGCACATATTATAATAATAAACGATCCAACATTATTTAAGTATTATCCATATGTAATTTTAACAAAAATCCATATGTCTCATCAATTTAAAAATATATATTTCCTTAAAAGCATCCTCTTTGGAAATACCCAAAGATTTCCAAGTTTTAAATTTATATGTAAACAAGAAACTAAGTATAGCAGGTACCAGGTACTCTATTGACACACCTCACACTTTGAAGTGTTAAACACACATGCTTATATAATACTAGAAGGAAAATTATATTATTAATTATACAATAACTACTTTATATCATAGATTTTGATAGATTACATTATAATATGTATATTATATTATTATATAGGTACCTGACTATTTCGCTTTACTAAGTTTTATTCTTTGTATTTATTATTTGCAATTGTATATATATAATTGCCAGTATTTTTATATGAAAACACCTATGCAGGACCCAAACAGGCAAATTTATTATTATATATCTATCTATTATGATGTTGAACAAAACCACTTTTAGTACGAGATATGCTAGTTCCGCTTCCATTCTATTTTTCTTATTGTAATAAAAATATATATATTTTTAGTAATATTTGATATCATACCTGCGTGTAAAATAGAACGTGAGTATTTTCATCATAGAAACTGGCCGAAGACTGTGTACGCTCACCACGATCACCCAACAGCTGCAATAAGAATATCTTAATGTTATAAAGTATATATATATATATATATCAGTTATTAAGTAATTCTAAAGTAATGAAATCTTAAAGAATATTTCATAATATGAACTTGATACAAATCATTGGGAACAATTTTTAAAAGGTCAGTGCTGAGTCAGACGATTAAATAAATCTAGACTATTATTATTTGTTAATGATATACTTACATTATTTTTAACTTATGAAATTGCCAAATTTCAACAGAGTCGAAGAATAAAACATTCAAAATTGATCAAATAATAATTTTACGTTTTGCCTTTTTTTGCCTTTTCCAGTCATACATTTATTAAATAAATTTTACATTATGTTTTTCAAGGTTTTCATAACAAGTTTTAATATAATATGTAGAAAAAAAATGTTGTAATAAGTAACTCATTTAAAAAAGTTTAATGCAATTATACGTTTTAAAACATAAGAAAATGTAAACAATTGGGCTGCAAATGGAACGCAAATAGAACCGTGTTATATTGTTAATTAGTTCATAAGTTCAATTTAAATTAATGAATATAATCTATTAATAAGTCTATTAATAAATTAAAAAATTAAGTTAAATCAGCTTCACGCTGTATCCCGCACACAGCAGGATAGGCAGAAGGAACCTAGTGTTAAGACACTCCGTTCCCCACTTTCCGCCGAGAAGTCTATTAAGAAGTAATATCAATTTCAAGTTCATAAATAAAATAACATAAACTTTAACAGTAAAGTACCTAATTAAAGATCAAATGCATGTCCCTTCTAATCATTAGTATGCACAAAGTCAATGACATATGGAAATAAACAACCGTTTTATTATTGACCAACCGCTAAGCGATAGATCGCACTTTCTGGTAGCCAAAGGTGATGAACAATAAATAATTTTTATTAGACAGAATTTTGTTTAATAATAATTTTATAATATTTAAAATAATAATTAATATAGCTATTTTAAACATGTATTTTTTTTTGAAATGTAAATTTATATAGATATTTTGAAAATAAAATTACCAGTAATAATGCATAATTATTGGTAAATTTCTGTATTTTTTTTAATCTGTGATACAATGCGTGATGCATGTGATGTGGGGAATCGTTAGAAATTCATAAGTTAATCTAAAATTATTTATAAAATGCTTATTAACAAGGTTCTTTTATCTAATTATAACTATGTAAATGATCTTTAGGCAAAAGAAAAATAAATGATCGTTACAACATTTATTTCAGACATATCAAAAATTTGGTCGATGTTTGATATTTTGTAGGAAGAACACTATGGGAAATATGGATTTAAAATTTAAACATTTAAGATTTCTCTGTATTTTTGTCAATTTCATAATTTTTTAAACATTAAAGCTACTTATCAAAAATAGAGAATGATTTGTTTTTCAACAGTCAGCTTGTTTGGATGTTTTACTTGCTAAGTTAAATAATTCACACGTCAACATAAATGTAGAGTGCATTTTGTTAGATGTTTTGTATGTTAATATTCAAACCTTGAAGTCGTGGAATGCCTCGTTCTTGTCGATGTGTGTGTAATTGCGAAGCAGCTCCGTTGACACGCAGAACTCCTTGGTGCTCGAGAACGCGTGGAAAAACATCGTGCGGTATCTGAAGTTAGAGGTTAGCATTTATAAGAAACTAGACGACCCTTAACCATTGTAACTTACATGGTGTGATTAATAAAAATAAATATTTTTAACATTTTTAAAATATTATTCTAAACTTATAAAAAAATATTTACATTTTTTAATAATTCAATCTTTATCTTCTAAATAGATGTTAAAATAGGATTTAAAAAAAATTAAACATAATAAAAATGTACGAGTCTTAACTTTTCTACAACTCACAATATATGTGTTGTTGTTTTATGTAATAACGCTATATCAAAAATTGCGTATCCCAATGTTTTTAGTAAAATTTTAAAAAGTTTTTAATAATTTTTGTATAATAATAAAAAAATATTTATAAAAACAATATTAATTTTAGTTTATAGTCACATGCTGCGCTAAGGCTACGCTAATTATTATTTTTTTAATCGTAATATCAATCTCAGTGACTGACATTTTCAACAATTCCAAAAGCTAACTTTAGCAACTGACAAAGTTAACAAAGCTAAACTTCAAGACGGATTACAAATCTAAACAATAACAGAAACCGTCAATAAAATTGAACAGTGAACTTATGTGAGCTTTATCGCATTTTGTATCACGCTATGTAGAGCATGACGAATACAAATATACCTTCGGTCAGTTCGACGCGCATTACACGAACAAGGTTTTAGCCACTCACCCGTTCTCTCTTGGCTCTGACAGTGCTAAAGCAAAAACTCCGTCGGTCCAGTGGAATTCCACACCACCCACTTTGTAAGACCCTGCCAGTGGCTCAAAGTGGAAGTAGTGATGGCTCACACGCCACGAATCGTCCTGCTTAAGGCTGTATACAACAACGCCGTATGCACCTAAATCTGGCACATATGCAAACGCGTTGTCGCAAGTTTCTTTATTTACGTCCACTACCTGTAAACATGTTTTGAATGAAATTTAAATTTCGTCATTGGTTTACTTGTTTTCTATACTAACAGATCTAATTAAATAAAAATAATTCAATATCATTCGATTAGTGGAAATTAGACCCTGATTTTTCGTATAAAGTGAAATGTGTTTTACAATAATGGCGACATTGATTTTTTTGTATTAACTTTATAGTTGATAATAATTTTATAATTATTATCAACCATCAGGTGTTACAATAGACACCACATTTAGTTTAGATATTGTTAAGACATAGAGATTGAGTTCTCATACTAACAAATTGGTACGCACTTCTCATATGTACCTCTACATTTTTCTTAATAATATGTATAAATAATTCGGCGGAAAAAGAGGAGCAGAAATGTCTTTTTTTTTCGAATTGGCTTAATGCTCTTGACTTGGACTGGTCTTGACAGAGTCACCGGGCTGGATAGAAATGTCTTAATAGGAACAGTGTTTTACCACTACCGCTATGTACAGGATACAGCGTGATCAATATAAATTTAATGTTTTAAAATATTTAGATTTTTTTAATCTTTTAAAACACTCCTGCTGCGAATAATATATTTATGCGTTCATTAATCGTCAGAAAATGTTTTTAAGCGTACAATAAAAGTCTATAATGAAACTAATTATAAAATAAATCGTGAGCGAAAGCAATTAATATAAATTAGTAAAATGCGGTAGCGACATATGAAAGTGTGTAACTCCATTAAACTGTAAATATATATTATTTAATATACCTATTTGAAATTAATTGCTGGTTGTATGTTACCATAAATCATTAACACAAGCAATTCAAGCAAAAAGTTCAATTACAATTATTGCTATTTCGATTTACGATGATGACTATCTGAAATGTTGATTGGCTAACATTTATTGCACACATGTATGTAGTTTTGTTTGTAAATGGAATCTTTGGAAGGTTTTTATACTTTAGATTTATATAATTTTTTTTACATATTTATATTACATGTTTTAATAATATTTATAAATATTTTTAAAGATAATTACTTACGATATTAGCGAAGAATGAATCTTCTTTCATATCTGACACCTTGAAGAAGTATCGATGTAACAGCTGATTGGTATTTAGATCAAATATCACAAGAGACGGACCAACCACTTGATTCGCTGAACCTACAAAAAAGATATATATGATATTGTAAAATAAAGAAATAAACATAACAAACAATCGGAATTGTAAATTATTAAACTTCCTGTAACATACTTTCTCTAAACGACGTAAGCCGCTCTCCCTACATATGTGCGGGAAATTTTCATAAATTGTTAAGATATGTAAATGCGATAAATACGTGCCTGAAAGCGATAAAGTAACTAGTTTGCATAACTTACCTAATATATCCGCCAACCCAGAATCCATTACCCACAATCTATCGCAAGGATCAACAAAAACTCTAAAGACAGAAATAATTGAGCTGTTTGATGGCAGTTCCTTGGCGCTGTCAGCTACAAGGTTTTCTTTTAATGACGGATAGGGCTTCAATACTTGGTCTTGAGCACCGTCTAGGTCTATGTAATTTAGCGAAGACGCAACTCCGTTCTTCCATCTTGGAACAGTCACGAAGACTTTGTTATTCCACCTCGCTAAGCCTAAAGGAAGGTTATTGGCCTTAACAAACACTCCATCTTTAATAGCAGTTTCCCGTTGTTCTGGAGAGTCCCATGTAAAATCTACTTCTTTCCACGCGAAACGCAGTTGTGGGGTCGCTGCCTTGCAACTTATTACCGCCGTCAGTGCGATAATAAAGCTAATTGCCTTCATTTCGGCCTGTAACAATGATATAATGTTTGCGTGAGTAAATTTTGTTATGTTGAGTTTTATATTAAATAGCCTTATAATTTCATTAGTAAAATCATAAATTTTCATAGTGTCATACATGTAATAAGATTGTCACTGATCACTGTCTGTACATGGAAGATTTATGAGAATATCTATTAAAAATCAAAATTTGATATAATTTTGACTTCACATTGTATATCGCACAGTAGGGTAGGCAGAGGGAACCTAATGTTAAGACACTCACTCCATTCCCCACTAATTGCCAAATTTTGGAGGTATTGCGTTTTGAGTAGCGGAACTCAACGCCGCGCTTTTTCCTCGACACCAGAGTGAAAGAATAAAATTATAAATCTATTATTGGGGGCATTAATTAATATAATAGAACCCAAAACAATGATTTTTATTTTTTTCTATTTATGTGCGTTTGTGCACCCTACACACCTCAGAAACGGATTAACCGATTTACATTTAATGTTTGTTTTATTAAAATCGATTCATAAATAAAAAAGTTATATCAAAATCAATTGTTTTGTTCAACAAAATCACTACAAAATAACTGTTTCATTTCATTGATGTCTTTAAAAGGAAAATTACATAAAAACACGAAAGTATGTAATTCATTCAATTAGTAAATAAATAATTGTGTAGTTTAAGCGGACGAAGCCGCGAGACTGTCGCTAATTTTATAATATATCGTAATAATAAAAAATAAATAATACATCTAGCAGTTTACTCCAACAAAATTGTATCCATTTTTCTCAGTAACGTATGAAACGTTACCTATATTACATTAAAGATAAGATGAGTTTTTGTCACATAGTTATTGGGAAAATGTTAAAACATCGAGAAGGCTTCTCTATCATTGCAGATCTACCTTGTTATGTGCTTATATATCATGAGAACTGAGACAGTTGCATAACGTTGAATGAGACGTAACAAAGGCTATACTATATTCATACAACTAATTAATAATACTGGTTTCCATTGTAATAATTTAATAAGCCATGTTGTTTTAATTGTTTTATCATAAGACGTAAAATTATATTGTATAACGTAAGAACATAAAATTACTATTAAATCAACAATTGATACATGGCTACTTTTTACTCATATTATTTACGTGTATATTTAAAAAGAAATCGTTTTTCATTCATAACGTTCGTATGTTTATTTGTTTCGATTTAATTTATATTTTATTTAATTGTCTTTTAATGAAATTAAAGAGAAGAGATGAAGAGAATGTCGTTAAGTCATGATTTTTTGCCTCGGCCGTTCAAGGTCCTCAGTTCTTTTGTACGTAGTCTAATGGATTTAATAGAGAGCAAGTCATGTCCAAGTACGTGCCATAAAAATCCTTTTACAAACAGTTACTACAGTTAATAATAAATTCAAGGTGTAGTACTAGCTGTTATTGAAGAAATATATTATTTAGTTTAGAATAATTTAAATATAATTTCCGCTACTTTGCCTTACGTTATACAGAAAATATATTATATGTATTCCGCGTATCCGAACCTATTCAAATTAAAATGAAAAGTTAACAGCTGCTCTAAATGATTATACCAAAAAATTAAGGAATTAAAATTAAATAGAACTCATACTAATACTATAATAATATTAAATCATCAGAATCAATCTATATATTGTAAAATATTTTTTCATAATATTATATTAACATCATCGTAGACTCTAGCCTGCATCTTACTATAAGAGTTTATTAATATAATAATAAATATTTATCAAAATTAACATATACATACAAATAAAATATGTTATAGAGAAATTATAATATATAAATTTGTTTTTAAATGTTTTAGTATTGTTTTGGTTTAGTATGCATTAGGCAGTATTAACAGATTATGTTACGTTAAAATTTAATAATTTTAAATAATAATTATTAATTTTATAAGACTTGCATGCATGGTTAGACATAACTAATATATTGTACATGATATCAATACAACTTTTAAAGTCATATGCGGGAATGAATTTAAAAGTTGTATTGATATTATTTTGCGGCATCTATCTATATATATCAGATATCGCACCTGCTGTGTGCGGGATACACGCTGTATCCCGCACACAGCAGGGTAGCCAGAGGGAATCTAGTGTTAAGACACTCCGTTCCCCACTTTCTGCCGATTGCGTGTTGAGTGGCAGAACTTAACGCCGCGGTTAGCCTCGACACCAGAGCGAAGAAATGGTAATATAAATTTAAGTAAATATTTCATCTCCTCGAGTGGGGATTGAACCCACTACCAGTCAGTTTTACAGGTACACCTCGTGGCGCTGCGCCACGACTGGCCTCTATAATTATTAAGTGTTTGTTATTATTTTTAATAAAATTAAACTATTAAAACAATATAAAAAAATGCATTATTTATATCATTCTTTTTTGTAACAAAACTTAACAAAACTCACGAAGAGTTCTTATATAATCTATTTATATATCTAAATAAGTATAAATGAGAAAATATATTATAAATAAATAAAAAAAATGTGAAAGTCAACTTATAACCTCTACGTAGAGCTTCCCTTGGTTATATATGCTAATATCATATTCCTGGGGAAATTTAGTACTGATATAAGAAAAAAAAACTTACGTGCACTATTTGGTTTTACCGCGTAAGGTCAGCCAGCGACCGGTTCACTGAGGCCGCAATCACAGACTAAACAGTTCGAGGCTTTTACTGCCTTTTTATCCACAAACTTGCATACACTATATTATTATATTTATATGCTTTTCAAAAAATGCTTTTAATGGAATAATTTAAATTGCATTTCGATCCCGCCATGGGTTACGTATGTATAACGAAGAATGAAGCGCGTCTTCGTTGGAATCACTGAGACGTTCATAATTAATTAAAAGGAATTCATAATTGTGTGAACGAAAGAAATTGTTTTTATATGAATCACAATTTTCTAAGTTTTTACTTAAGGTGGAAATTATTTTAAATTAATACATGTTCCACTATTAGTATGAGAGACAATCTAACACACAATAGAAAAAAATATAACTTATGTTTTGATTACTAAGAATATCTACCCCTAAGACCTCTGTCCTAAATAACGTATTATATTTGCTATTCTTAAATAAAATATTATATGATCATAATATACAGGGCATTTTTGTTGGCACCACTTTAAATGTAACAACAGTTTTAACTATTCTATGAAAGCCTAATACAAGTTAAAAAAAGTCCCAAAAAAGAAAAAGTGATTTTTTCAAACATAATAAATAATAAAATTATCGTTGTAAAATAAAACACCATGTCAAGAACGCAGTAGTAGTTGTAAAGCACGCAGTCATAAACCTATCAAAGTGAAACCGCCGCATACGCCTCATTCTGAAATCGAGTCATAGGTATTGACAGCAAAGTTCAAAGTTGTTGAACCTTTAGTAATATCTTTGTAGTAGTATGTGTTTACGTTATTGGTATCTATGCGTAACTGCGTCACTCGAAATACAGGTATGGATAAACATCGTGAAATGAAAAAAAATCCTACGTCTATGCTTTTGAGGTATCTTGATTAATATCTTTAGGTATGGGCTTAAAATATTTTACCCTATATGGTGTTTCCGTAAAAGGAGCGCTGACGCTTCCACCCTGTATACAGCTTCATGCTGTATCTTGCTTGAGCCAGGGGATTCGGAGGGAGCCCACTCCCTACTTTCCGCTGAGCTCTGGAGGCATTTCATTTTGAGTGGACTACGACGTCGCGCTATGCCTAGACATCAGAACAAAGGAAATGAAAATATTAAATATTTAATTCCTTCGAGTGGGAATGGAATCCACAAACTGTCGCGTTTACAGTCACACGCTTGTACTCCTGCGACACAACGGGACTCGCGATATATTAAATCTGGGAAAATAAAAAATAATATAATATATAAAATTTCTTAGAAGCTAACTACGAAACGTACCTATAATAACTATGTGAGGTAGCCATTAAATAATGAGGAGTCGTGACTTGATTATGACTTTTAGGTGCTTAATACAATCTAAATGTAAACTATCACAATTGATGTATATATATGTATTATTTCCTTATAATCTTATGTAGGTTTATCTATTGTAAATTGTCACTTAATTATTTCGAACCTATCCTCTTTTATAATGTAAACTCCAAAAACATGACAAAATATTAAAAGAATTAGGGCCATTGCGAAATACAGATTTTTATCATCACACTTCTGCTATATAACGTATTATGTACAAAGCGGAGAAATATCTAGTTGAGTTTTTCATCCCTATTTCGATACATGGTAAATGCTTTCGAGCTTTATTCCGCGCTTGGCCCACCCCAGAGCGGAGAAATTTTAAAGATGATGATCCTTTTAAACACGGAATGAATCTATAATCATGGTGTGTACAGCAAGACTCTGCCCCATTGCACCCATGGGCGTATGTGGAGATATCTCTGGGCAGGACCTGGACTTTTGTTTTGAACAGAATTTTTTTTTGCACCACGATGGTCTAAGAAACTTAAGTATCATTATTTCGATTTCAAAAACTATCGATTAACGAGTACACACAGTTAGTGTGTCAAGTTGAATAGATTGCGCGAGCTCTGTTGTGAATTCGATTCAGATAATTCAAGGCTCATCCTCGTGATTCACCTATCCGTTGTTGACCATTCATATGACTATTGATAATGTACAAAAACATAGTGTACCTAACTACCTTTGTACTCTACACGTAACAAAAAACAGCCTGTCACTAAAACCTAAGCGAAAAATTAAAATCAAATGCAAATAGGAAGTAAGGAATGAATTTTAAATATTTTCCCCTCACTATGTTTCATTTTATTGGAAGGGTAGACATTTCATTCATATTTATTTACAATTTTATTATTGAACCAGTCTGTTTTTTCTCTTATCTTTTTTTATTTAACGTAATTTAAGTGTATTTAGGACAGAATGATTGGGATTTTAATTTATATTACTCCCAAAAATTGTCGTATTTAGTATAGAAAAATATTTACTTATTTCAGATCTAAACAAAACCCTTTCCGGTGGAAATAGCCCAAAAAGTAGCCTCTGAGCTGCTCCATAACTCCCCTTTATCGTTTGGTGACACTTCTATCAAGACAGACAGACAGTCAGACAAAAGTTATAAAAATGGTTGTTTGTATTTTAGTATCCTGTAAATAACCATATGCAGTTCAAAAATCAATCTCTTCAATTTTTATTTATTAGAAACTTTCAAATATCACTTTATTGCGTTTTCTATTGCAAATTGCATTTACATTTTTATTTTTTGATAGATAGTATACGTATACGTTATTGTGGATTTTTAAAACTATTGAAATTGAATATTTTTGTAGTATCTACAATGTACTTACATATATTTAATATTTACATACGATATATTTCATTATTATTGTAATTTCTTTATTTATTATCATAATGTTAATTTTGCAAAAACGGGGGAACTTGAGATCTTCAGTATGTTTAGTTACAAAAAAATCATGTATACGACCGTAATATATGTCCGTAATGTTCTTTAAGGGCCAGTTTCACCGGTTACGAATAAAGTTTCAGATAGTAATCTTATAATTAATGCTATTTCACAGACAGAAGAAGAAAATATAATATAATAGGTAACAATTTATACGATTTGTTACATTTTTAAATTACAAATAAGTATGTAAAAATGAAATGCACATATCAAATGTGTATTTACTAGATACTGCTGTTCGGAACCTATGAAATTAAAATTTATAGCTTGTCTGGCAGATCTGTGGCCAGTTGTGGCGCAGGGGCACAAAGTGGGACTGTAAAACCGACTGGTTGTGGGTTCGATCCCCACTCGAGGAGATGAAATATTTACTTAAATTTATATTTCCATTTCTTCGCTCTGATGTCGAGGCAAAGCGCGGCGTTGAGTTCTGCCACTCAACATGCAATGCCTCCAGAATTCGGCAGAAAGTGGGGAACGGAGTGTCTTAACACNACGGAGTGCCTTAACACTAGTTTCCCTGTCTACCCTGCTGTGTGTGGGATACAGCGTGAAACTGATTTGATTTTTTGATTTGTCTGGCAGATAAGACTGTCTGGGACTTTATCAGCCAGTAGTGAAACTGGTCCTAAAATTTCTAAATAAATGTCAACGGCAGCATACATATGTATATCATTTTCCTAGAGATAACTTTCAGTAATATTTTTTATGTTTTACAGATAAAAAAATAATAGTTTATTTACGAAACTATTTTACATAATATAAAATTATTTATTAACCAATTGAATGCATTAAATACGATGTACATGTTATAAAAATGTGCAGTAAAAATGTACACTATAAAACAAAGTAGGTACTTTCAGTATACGGCCGACCCTTCGAGATAATCTGTAAAAATTATATTTATATATTGCGTTATTATATTATATGTGTATGCTTAATTATTATTATGTCAAAAAACATACCACATTAAAAAAACAGCAAATATTGTTGTTAAAATTATTTTTCTTAAAAAAATATAATGTGAGGCGGTCGTAGCGCAGGGACGGGTGTGACTGTAACGCGACGGTTGTGGGTTAGATTCCCATTCGAGGAAATTAATTATAATTTTTTTATATTTTCATTCTTTCGCTCTGGCACCAAGGCAAATGCATCGAAAAATATCTACCCTGCGAGTTACGAGAGCTACGTGAAGCGTAATAATTTAACATAATTTTATAAGTAAAAAAATGTAATTTAGTTTAATAATGATTAAAGGAGGTGTTTTTTATTTTTTATAAAAATGATATTAACTTAAGGTGCCAGTACCTGAGTGAAAGTCGCATTAAAAATTTACATTGTCCCATCGAAAACATAATGGTGAAATGAGAGCTAAGTTCAAGCCTAAACGAAAAAATCGAAGATCCTATACCCACATAGAAGCCACGCCAGGTTCTGTGTTCATTCGGGAAGTAAATAAAGCCCATTTTTATTACTTTACCAGCTAGAGCACATTAATAAATGTGCTACATTTCACATACTCATTTAGAATAAATATTTTATGAAATGTGAAATCTTTAAAAGAAACACAGCGCGTAGAAACTGGACACTGTATTGAATATAATAGCGGGGCCAATTTTATCTACATAAAATCGTAAAATAGCAAAGCAAAAAAATGCTAGAGAAGACGGGGTGGTTCATTAGTGAATGAATTACTTTCATTTTTTTTAAACATGTTTATATAATATATTTTGTAAACATAAGAACGTCATTCACATTTCTTAAATATCTTAAAATCATTTTTAAGGCTAGTTATATAAAGTAAAAGGTCAATCAACTTTAAGTAGTCGTCCTTTATTTGAATATACACTATCCAAAAAACATGCTTACTGTGATTATCTGCCGATATCTTTAAGTCATATGTAACAGTATTTTTTTTTGTGTAGTTTAGTGACTGCGAACAATTTGTTCTTATTTTAAGTAATTAAAATGTTATATTTATTTTTCATAATGATTATCCAAACGCATTGTATTTTTAATATGAATATTTTTTTTATTTTAGTCACTAAATAAATAATAAGCCTATAGTTACTTAGCTTTTCGCTGTATTCAACTCATCAACCTCTTCATACATGCCCTCCACCCCCTGGAGGCTTTTTTGTTCTAATATCTTACCATTTATGCTGCTGATCTTGCATTCTTTATTTATAAAATAAATCAGCTTCGCACAGCAGGGTAGGCAAAGAGAAGTTAGTGGTTGCCGCGCTTTGTCTCGACACCAGAGCGAATGAAAATATAAATGTAAATAAATATTTCATTCCCTCGAGTGGGGATGGAACCCACAACCAGTCGATTTTACAGTCACACTTTGTGCCTATGCGTAACGACTGGCCTCAATCGTTCTGGTATTTGAAAGAAATAAAGATAGAATTTCTTTCAGTTTTTATTTCAGTTTTTTTTAGACGAGTCGTCGGCCGTACTGTACCATCAAAATAATCAACGTAATTACCATATTGAACTATTATAATAACAGCGCATTGCAAAAGCTCAATTTAATATTAAATTAACTACAAAGTATATTAATAATTTAAGAAAAAAAAGAGTCTACACATAGATTAACAAATTATATAAATTACAAAAACATGTTCATAATGGTACGCGCTACATAATTTGGTGAAGAAAATTAACAAAGTTTATTAAACTAAATGTTAGATCTTACCTACATATTTTTTTTTAAGCTTCACGCTGTATCCCGCACACAGCAGGGTAGGCAGAAGGAACTTAGCGTTAAGACCTCCTCCGTTCCCCACTTTCTGCCGAATTCTGGAGGCATTACGTGTTAAGTGGCAGAACTCAACGCCGCGCTTTTGCCTCGACACCAGAGCGAAGAAATGGAAATATAAATTTAAATAAATATTTCGTCTCCTCGAGTCCACAACCAGTCGGTTTTACACTTTGTGCCCCTGCGTCACGACTGGCCACATTAATAAATAATTTTAGATATCAGTTTAATTAAATATGTAATTATATTTTTATTTGTACACTACAATAATAAATTTACCTTAAAGACTACAATGGTAATCTTTTGTATTTCATAACAAATTTAAATAAAACAAAGATTAAAAGTTACGAAATTAAAATCTACCTAGCTAAAATTTTTCGTCTTTAGAAATTCGACAAATAATTTAATGACTTATTAAGAAAATGTATAGAAATTTTAACGTAATGGGATTTGATCCCCCCGCGCCTCTTTGGAAACCATCAATTCCGTGTCTGTAGAAATTGGACGAATAATTTAATGTCTTATTAAGAAAACGTATAGAAATTTTAACGTAGCGGGATTTGAAACCCCGCGCCTCTTTGGAAACCGTCAATTTCGTGTCTGTAGAAATTGGACGAATAATTTAATGACTTATTAAGAAAACGTATAGAATTTTTAACGTAGCGGGATTTGAACCCCCCGCGCCTCTTTGGAAACCTTCAATCCCGTGTCTGTAGAAATTGGACGAATAATTCATTGACTTATTAAGAAAACGTATAAAAATTTGAACGTAGCGTGATTTGAACCCCCCGCGCCTCTTTGGAAACCGTCAATCCCGTGTCTGTAGAAATTGGACGAATAATTTAATGACTTATTAAGAAAACGTACAAAAATTTTAACGTAGTGGGATTTGAACCCCCCGCACCTCTTTGGAAACCGTCCATCCCGTGTCTGTAGAAATTGGACGAATAATTTAATGACTTATTAAGAAAACGTATAAAAATTTGAACGTAGCGGGATTTGAACCCCGCGCCTCTTCTGAACCGTCAATCCCGCTACGTTTAAGTTTTTATACGTTTTCTTAATATGTATTTTTCTTTCCTTAGTGTGAATAACACTTAAAAAATGTTAAAAAATTAATTAATTTAATTTTCTTTCAAGCAATAATTTCGGCGTCAGTATGTGATAATAAATATAATTCGACATCATTATGGTATTATACAATAATTTGATCGAATGATAAGAAATTAGATTTCAGATTTCCATTAGAAAATGTATAAATATGTACATATAAAAACAAACGGAAAGGACTCCGCGTTGTTATTTAGAATCCTTTCGATTACAAATTTAATAGGTAAATACTATTATTCTAATGTCGTTAAATGGTATGCTTCTCAAAGGAAACAGGAGCAAACCTTAAGGAGTTTTCAGTTATAATAATAATAAATATATTTTACAAATTCTCTAGCAAAACGGATGGATTTGTAAAATAATAATACTTATATTTTTCAAATTTATCAGCTTGCAAGAGAATTTTTCTCAATATCCTCAATATAAATTATTTAGTTAAAAGATTGATCTTTGTTGAAGACTTATTCAAACATTATTACATTGGCTTATATCGAAATTGGTAGGTACTTTGATAAATGACAATGTATGATATATGATTCATTTTTATTAGAAATAGCTAGAGATATGTAAACTCGACATTAGAAGTTGTTTCTATATATAGCAAATTATTAAGCTGTTGGTTATTAATTTTTAGATTTGCTATAAATTTTTTTTCAGCTTCACAGACAGGGGGAACCTAGTGTTAAGACACTCCGTTCCCCACTTTCCGCCAAATTCTGGAGGCATTGCGTGTTGAGTGGCGAAACTCAACGTCGCGTTTTGCCTTGACGCCAGAGCGAAGAAATGAAAATATAATATAAATAAATATTATACTTCCTCGATTGGGTATCGAATCCACAATAAAAATAATAAATACGTATTATATAGATACATTAGTAAACGAAAGAATCATATATGCCTTAGTCACTTATAGTCTTATGCGGTGTTTAAATAACCTTATTTTTACCTATCAGTTTATCAATTTAGATGTAATTTAAATACCATACTGGCATTTATAGTAGTAAATTAATGAACTTTAGCAATAAATGCATGACAATTTCCTACTTAAAGAACATGTCATTTTTGTGGTGCTAAAATTAAAATTTAATTTCCGTTTACAATTTAAATATTTTGTTACAGTCTTGCTTATGAAAAAGATAACCTAACCAAATGATAATGGAATTGAACTCGTGACGAACAACCACCAGCCCTGACCTGAGTACTAATTACTATTTCTAATTGTTAAGTTTTATCTGAGTTCTTACCGCAAGCGCCTAGCCAAAATAAACCTAGCAAAGACTAAAAGCTACTTCGTTGCTATGATTTAACATTATATAGAATAGTGACTAATATATTTTATTTTATTCACAATAGGAAGAGTTATATATAAAAAACGATAACACGAAATTAAAAAAAATATGTATTTTTATTTATATATACAGATGTTTATTTTATCCTCAAAGTAATATTTTTTTTAGGAAGTCTAGCTAAAAGCTAATGTTCTATGAAAATATAGGCATTATTATAATATATTATGAATAAAATATAAATACAATATTTTTTAACAATATCTTAGCTTCCTCGCTTTTGCACCTATCCCTACACCAAAACATTCCGTCATTTTTTTTATTAAAACAAAACAAAAAAAATAATCCTAAAGTCACCTCGTCTATAAATATACTGACAATTCAGTTGTTATTGTAATTACGAGATAGGAAATTCATAATGTCAGCAGACATGTCAATTGGTTTTCTCCTTCGACAACTGTATCTATTATTATTATATGATAAAAAATAAGTTATTGGATATAAATATCAATATATTTTTAATACACGGAACTCGGAAACACTTTATGAGTGTTATAAAATATGATTGTATTTATTTTTTTTTGGGAACTGTCGTTTTTGTTTGGGGGCAGTCGTGGTGCAGGGGCACAAGCGTACGATTGTAAACGCGACAGGTTGTGGGTTCGATCCCCACTCCAAGAAATAAAATATTTAATATTTAAACTTCTGTTATATATTTAATATTTATAAAATAAAATATTTAATATTTAAGCTCTGATGACGAGGCAAAGCGCGGCTTTGAGTTCCGCCACTCAAGAATTCGGCGAAAAGTGGGCATGGGAAGAGTTTTAATGGGAACGGAGTCACGTAACACGGGGTTTCCAACCCTCAGGTTCACTTTGTCTACACAGCTATGTGCGGGATACAAAGTGAAGTGTCTTAACACTAGATTTCCGCGGATTTGACAAAATTATGGATTTTTAAAAATAAACTACTTTGACCGATATTAAGCACCACAACGTGTAATATCATTCATTAGGTTGATAATAGAAAGCACAACTAGTATAATATATAAACTTTAGGATCATATTCTGTAATCCTATAATTGCATCCTGAACACTCAGCATAAGTCCAGATGTCATAAAGTACATGTACATCTATAACATGTCCTGATGATGTCTCGATTTTGGCGGGACGTGCCGATTTTTAGCCCAAAAATTAAATGTCTTGAGCGGGACGGACTATTCCACGTACTGTGAGAAATATTTTTTTATTATTTTAAGATTTTATTTAGTTACTATTATAATAATTTCATTGAAATACAAATACATAAGTATATTCCTAAGTTAAGTGTAATTATTCTGGAATCTTAACTACCCTATATAATGGTAAACCAAACCAATATCATTTAAGCATAATGATGGTTTTCCATAAAAAAATATGTTATAATATAAATATGTTCCCTACACAATGAATGTGTAGGGACAATATGAATATAAAATATTTTTTGGCGAAAAAATTCCGCTTATTTACTTATAATAAAATGTTTTAAAAATCCCGTTTTTCACCGGGAGAATATCTGGCAACGCTGATCTATGATCCTCGCTCGTTGTTCTGCCAACAACATCGAGCTGCCCCTTATCCACTAGTTGAGAAGCTCTCTGAAGTTTATATTTTCTTGATGATGCCTTCAAATGTGTTAAGCTTCTTTTTTCTTGGCATTCTAAGACGATAAACCAACAAAAATTCAAACACGAAATTTGATAGAATATATACTAATAATAAGAAATGTACTCTGACCCACCTATACCAACTAGAAAGATTTTTACTAAATATATTCTCGATTAAAAACTTAGCGGGATAAGTTTTTCCGCCGATTTCGTTACACGGTGGTAAAAGAAAACATTAAAAAAATACCTGGATAATGTACCTTGTAAACTAAGAGACCAGCTACATAGCAATAGAATATGCAAGTGGTGCCTAATAATATATTGATCAGCATAATGATTATTTTGGTTGACAAATGAAAATCAATCTATATCATCTTGTTTGTTCAAACTATTTGTTAGTGTTTATTATTCTGGAAGTGTCTGGCAAACTACATATTTGTTAGGTTACAATGACAATAAGCGATAAAAGAAATCGGAGGCAAGGGTAATTAATAGAGTTCGTAAAATAATTTTTTTCAAAAAGGCTTTGTATTACGGTAGAAAATAGAGAGCAAAGGGTTTTAGGCACGTTATCTCTGTCTATCATTGCTGTAAGCGGTAGATTCATGAAATCATAAAATCAATTACATTTTAGGCCAGTCGTGGCGCGGGGCACAAAGTGTGACAGTATAAACGTTTGGTTTCGATCACCACTGGAAAAATGAAATATTTATTTACATTCATATTTTCATTTCTTTGTTCTGAGGCCTTTTAAGTATTACGTAAGCAGTTTTTTTGCAATTATTGAAACATTATTACATTGGCTTTGAAACTCCCCCCCTCCCCTCCTCTATGTCATCAAATCCAATGTCGCACTTTTAGTAGATTGTTTTTATATGTATACCAGAGGGCGCGCGCGGCTTCGCCCGCTTATTAGGAGTGAATTCTAAAAAAACCACGTTCAATAAAATATTTTTAACAGTCTGAATTTAAATTTTTATAAAAATCGGTGGCAATTTAAAGATTTTTCCATATAAACTTTCAACCCCTTATTTGAACCCTTAGGGGGTGAATTCTTAAAAACCATGAAACACGTGTTCAATGAAATATTTTTAAGAGTCTGAATTTCAAATTTTATAAAAATCGGTACAGATTAAATTTTTTTTCCATACAAACTTTCAACCCCTATTTCATCCCTTTAGGGTTAAAATTTTTCAAATTCCCTTCTTAGTGGATGTCCAGAATATGAAAATAAACATCTGCCCAAGTTTCACGTTTCTACCATCAGCGGTTACGGCTCTGCGTGCGTCTTACCTCAGTCAGTCAGCACAAGTCCTTTTATATATATAGATAAGTAGGTATACATTAATTAATTTAAGTCTAGCTCATTTACATTACTCTGAAAATAAGAGACATGTTACAATTGAAGCGACATTATTTCTTTTTCTTTTGTGTATGTGAAAAAGAAATAATGTCAAATGAATTAATTCATTTTCTTTTGATCTGATCTGTGTCAATATAACTCAAAAAACAAACTACTTCAACATATATACATATATCTTTTATAATATATTACGATCAGCGAGGAATGAGACTTGTTTACCAGAGCGTTGGTAAAAGCGCGCATCGAACCGTGACGATGCGTTGATCTCGATGCGTGTACGAAGCTAATAACAATGGCTGTGTCGAACGGATAAGATGTCGGATAAACATTATAATATATTTACTATAATAATTTATATAGTATAAAATACTGCATTACAGTAATACTCCAGGTATTATAATAATTGAAGCTTTAGCGGCGCAGTTGCTAAAACGAAAAGTCAAACTAAAATCAAAATTAAAAAAAAAATTATAATGTCGCGTAAAAACATAACACATAGTCTTTAAATTAAATGATAATTAAATACATTGCATTACTTAAATACAGTACATACATATATGAAAAAAATATGATAATATAAATTTGTGCCCGATAATGACAATAATAAAGATAGGTATTACAATAATCAAAAACAATTTTTGATTTTAACTAAATTAGAAGAAATTAAATAAAAAAACGATATTAATAAAAATTACTTTATTTACAATATATTACTATAAATAAATATCATATATTTTCAAAATATATAAAATTAACTTAAAAGATTTTAAAAATACTAAACCCCTACTTAATAATCATAAATTCCAATAAATTACAGTTATGCCTAAGATCACGTCTACAGCAGAATGCTGTAGTATAAGTTAATAAATAATGAAGTAGATTTTAAAATATTAGTATATACATGATGCTGCTTTAGAAAATGACAATTACAATCACTTTTAAAACATCTCATATTAATTGACTGTTACAGAATTCGATATCCACATGAAGCAAAAAAATCAGCTTCACGCTGTATCCCGCACACAGCACGGTAGGCAGAGGGAACCTAGTGTTAAGACACTCCGTTCCCCAACATATGCACATGAAACATTTCCATTTATTGCATGCAGTGAACACGTATTCAATAAGAGCAAAATATTTGGCACAATTTTCCAAAGAAATATTATTATTTCAGAATAAAACAAAAAGTTATAAACTATAAAATAAAATTCTAGAAAATAATTATGATATGGACTAATTAAATTACATCTACAATACTTTAAAGAAAATGCACGATTCTTAGTTTCTACTGATAAAATAAAAGTATGCTACATTATTTAACATCTACCCGTTTTTCTGCAGTAAATTTCGAACTCACTATCACTGTCGTACTCTTCTACATCGCGATGCCTGTGTGGTCGATGTTCTGATTGGTAAGGACGTCGTGGCCTTTGGTCATAGTGTCCAGGTCTCCTGCCTGGAACCCGTTTTTTGATACGATCTTGATATGTCATGCGTGAAGGCCTCCTCGATGGTGACCGTGGCCGATTATATGAACTGTAAATTAAAATTAGTATAAAGATCTATAGATACAAGTTATTAAAAAAAAGTTTCAGAAATATATTTTTTAATATATTATGTAATAAAGTGTCCTTATTACTTTTAAAGTTTCTAAAAAAAAATAAACCAATATCGGTACCAGAAATCACATATAAATATACATAATATTAAAAAATATATAGGCAAATTAACAGGTACTACGTATAAGGTTGTACTTTACGTTTTTGGTCGTTTATAAACCGGCCTCTTGGTATCTGGTCGGGGAGCATATTCATCTTCATCAACATCTGAATCGTCGTAATCATGCGTTTTGGTATGATGAAAGACTGGCCTTATTTGTGGAATATGTACTGGGTACGGTTTAATTACCGGGACGTGGACCTGGGGATTAATGATATCGTGTGAGAACAGGAAAACCGTAAAAATAAATCCAAAACAAAGAGTTACCTCATAAATTATTTAATGTACACACTTTAATTTCTAATACTACTCTACCTTACTTTCCATTTCAATGAACCACGTTCAATAAAAGAAAAGTTGTTGTTGCCTTTTTTTAAATATTTATACACGTAATGCACATAATGGTATGCACATTCGCATGCAACTATGCCATTTTTGTACAGAGTATAAGATAACAAAAGATGTGATAACCAATCACTACAAGTAGATACATGTGCTGGCAATTCTTAATTAGTGTGCTAGTGCATATAACAAATATTTTACATTATTATACATAAACATTTAAATACGATTGTGTATTAAATGTTATTTATAAAGTAATAAATATCTATATAAATTAACATTATTGGATATTAAAAATGAAATATAAAAGACAATCTTTGCAAATAAATATTTGCAAATTATGCAAAAAAAATTGTATTGCGTAAACAAATTAAAGCCTACAACGTTACAAGAGAACGCACCTGTTTCTCAACAGGTACAGGAACGAGCTTCTCTATGGGATAAGGGACCTTTTTGATGACCGGGTACGGCACTGGCTTCTCGATGGGCACAGTTAACTCCCGAATAACCGGTACTGCGACAGGTTTTGGTATCGGTACCTTAACGGGATAAGGCTGTGGTACCGGAACTATTACGGGATGCGGAATCTCTATCTGAAATCCATTATGAAACGGAAGAATATACAACGTGTGCAATACCGTTTCCCTTTTAAAACAAAAAAAATTATATTAAACCACCGCATGTGCATAAGTGTAGTGTTAAAACATGCAAATTTGCTAGCTAATCAGTAAGAAATTGGCTTAATAGCCGTAACTAAATGACACGTAAACCATTTCATGTTCCTTAATATGTCGAATATATCCACAGATATTTCATTTCCTTAATGATATTTAATAACAATATTTTTATCTGTTTTTTTTTTGTCTTTTTGTTTTATTTGTTTTCTCAAAATAAGATGAAACACGCTCATGCAATATTAAATTTATACGAATATTTGATTGCGTAAATAACTATATATATTTTTTTAATTTAGCTTTCATTCTGCACACTAAAATTATGAGGAAAATTAATGTACCGTAACCGCCATTCAACAACTGATCCTGCTATGTCATTACTATCTCAGAAGTTACAAATAAGTAGGTACTTTATTTAGGTCTCAGTATCTATTATAAATTTTGTATATATATATTTTTTTACATGAAATCATCTAGCTATTATTTAAAAGACATAAAACTGCAATTTATACTTGGGTTAGGATAAAAGTTCAGCCAAGTTTGTGAATACAAAATAAATAAGAACGCTATAAACTATTGAAACGTGATATGTTAACAAATCGAGAATATGGTGTTTAGTTTCCAGTTTTCACCTACTAAACGTAGTCACATGAGCGAGTCGTCTTACTATCCACGAGCTGACGAGGAAAATAGTGCGCGACGCGAGAATTTTACTTACTCGATCCGCATTCCATTCTACAGTTTTTTATTGATTAATTACAAAAATGATGATCAGGCAATAGAAAAATTCCAAGCCAGTGCACACAGTAATTCTAACATTGAAAGATGTCTTACAAATACTTACCGGATATGGCTTTGGAAGTGGCACATGGACAGGTTTTGTCTCTGAAGCGTAACTCTCATATTCACGATGAGCAGCATCTCTATATTTTGATTTTAAGTAATTATTTTTCCACTTTTGCGCTAATTTTTTGTAATCAATTTCTTCTGCGAAATCACTATAACTTGGTTTGAAAGTTGGTTGATAAGGATACCCGGTATCTTGGTTTCGAAGTCCCAACAAATCCTCTTCTGATTTAAATCTAGTATTAAAGAAATCTTTTGGCCATTCGTATTCCTGTTTGTTATCATTGATTTTATGCGGTTTATAACTATTGGAAATTGAGAAATCGTTTACTTTAAAATCAGTATTCTTTCCGAATTTATTTTTTTGTTTTTTCGGAATATATATGATGTCATCTGAAGAGTCATCATTAAAATAAGATTTGATTGGATGACTTTTATATGACGAAAATTCGGAATTCTTAAAAATATTTCCCCATTGAGATGTCGCACTAGGAACGGTTGTATACAAATTTTTAAAAGAATTTAAATGATCTTCTGATAATTTATACTTATTTTGATAGTTACCGGAAAGTATATCAAGATTATCAATATCATAAGATTTAATGTCAGGTATATTTTTAAAACCAGAAAATTCTTTCTCGGGTAACTTAAAATCTACGAATTCTAGATTGCTGCTAGCAGGTGAAATTTCATCGATACTGTTGTTGAAAGGTCTTTTAGGTTCATAATCATATTTGAAACTCGTAGTGCTGTAATTGGTTGCATATTCATATCCCTTCATTGGATTTCGTAACCTTTTGCGCTCGTTATTGATCACTGGTCTCGTTTTCATATTTTCTTTAATATCACTATTAAAAGTGTTTGGTTTAAGATATATTTTTTGTCGTTTGGTGTTACTATTTTGTGTTTCGTCGTTTTTTAAATTCTTCACATCTTTGTCATACTTTAATTGATCATTAACAAATTTAAGCTTATTTTTATATGTTTGTTCTACTTTTTGTTCATCATTAGGACTATTGTGGAAAGATTCATAATTATTGTCGCCTTCATTGTTTGAGATCGGCTCAACGACGATTGGTTTCTGCATAGACTCTTGATACTTACTCTCTACGCTTGTTGGATAGTAATTCTTAACATCAGTAAAATCAACAAATTTAGTGAATTTTAAAGAATTTGAAGGATTAATTTTCGAAGATACAATTTTATTGGTTTCAATTGCCGAAGGAGCAGAGGGTATCCTCGGATAATTATTTATATTGTTAATATTAGCTGTATTATCATTTATGACTGATGATACACTATCAAATATATTAAATTCTGTTCTATTAAAATTATTTAAATGTTTATTCTTACTTTTTGAACTTAATTTAGCTCCATATATAGGTGAATTTATATCATCTGTATTTAAATCGTGTGTTTCCGTTATTTCTCTGTCTTCACTGCGAACGTCAAGATTTGGAGATGTGAAAAAATTTATCGATACTCCCTGATAAGGATTCCCGCTGCCCGTAACATCGCTATTCACATTTAACGGTCCCGTGTTCGGCTGTGGATCGTAGTAACTGCCCAAACCCGTCGTGTCTATTGCCGAGGGGAATGCCGGTGCGTAAAGCCGCGTTGCGGATTCTTGAGATTTTGTAAGATAATTTGCAAAATCTGGAGAGCTTGGAACGAAACCGTCATAAGGTCCAACATCATTAAAACCAAACGTCGAATATGTTAGAACATTTGGCTGTGGTGTCGATTCACTATCATCATTATTGATTCGTTTCTTTTTTGATTTCTTTCCATATGCATCCTGAAGTATAGCAAATGAGACGAGAGCCACACAGATAAACTTGATATACATGATCACTGATGCAAAACCGCGCTATAACATTTTCCGAAGGCGTGGATGGTAATAGGTGTCCGAGAGGCGACTGAGCTATTAGAACAGAGCGCGGGCTTGGTCCGTGCCCGGGGTGTAAAACTAACCACTGACGTGACTCTGTCCTACGAAAACGAAAGCGTTTACGCTTCGCGAACCCGACAATTTTCCCCCCGATCATTATCATTGTTTGCTAATAGCGATTAATTTGTTTAAATAATGCATGACATTACGTGTGTTTAAATATCACGATCGATGTTAACTTCCTATAAAGTATATTTTTTTGCCTTATGTTAAGTTAACAATGTTAACTTAACATTTATTACGATTAACATAATTTTATATTATCAACCATATCTTAGAGATAATCATGGAGCGATTCAATTAAATTTTCCCAAAAAAAAACAAAATAGTACGATGAAATTTTGTAATTTAATTATTTATGATTGAAAATTCATACCTAAACAAAGTGAACAAATATTACTTTACGATAAGGTGAAAAGCAATATAAAATAAATATAAGGATGGATATTATAAAATATAAAAAATGAGGAAAGTGGTAAATGCAAAACACTCGAATGCTAAAACACTTTTATTGTTCTATGTAAGTTATCAAACTTTGATACATTTTTGTAAACTTTATGAAGAATTAAATCACTTAACACTAGATTAGTCACAATATCAAACTTAAAATGGCCACGACACACAGCTTTTAAGCCGAAGCTATTCTTCATATAGAAGACATTTTGTTTGTACTAAGTCATATTAATATAACAAAATAAACGATAAAAAGAAGACATGTTTGTTCGGAAGTGAAACAAATAACGAGTGGTTGTTTGTTTTAGTGAGACTCATCATCCTATAAATGACTCTTATATTTACATACATTTTTTTTTGAAAATAATCAACAATATCTATAGGCACATTGGAGAACATTTTTTTTTGAAAAAACTAAAGTTCTTTAGTTGTCCTATATTTTCTCTTTTCCTATATTAAATAAATCGAAAGAGATCGCTTTATAAAATATATGATGGTTTCAAGGATTGATGAATTCACTTCAAAGACACTCATTTAATTAGAGGTAATAGACTAGAAAGAAATTGTATTTTAATTGTAATTGTATTAGAGATTCTGTAATGTTATAAATATTCATAAGATATATAATCAATATCCATACAGAAGTTGCAGTCACATTTTAAAATTATTGCTGAAAATACAAGTAAACGTGATTTAAAGTAAGAAATAACAAATTATACTAATATATCAAATAATTAAATATAAATATCTAAGAAAATGTAAATATCATATGCATATAAAATACAAATGCCAGCAACTCTGTATGAAAATTTATTGCTTTTCATGGGAACTACTTACTATTAGATATTTTAGACAAATAGGCTCTATAGGTTTTACATAAAAATACAAAAATATCTTTCATTTCTATCACTTTCATGAACACTTTGATAAAAATTATCAACTGGACAGCTATATGGGAGTAAACATTTAAAATTTAAATGGGAATAATTCTGTACGTACGTAAATCCGCTAGTTTTCATAAGAACTCTACTTTTGTAGTAAATATGTAATATAATAAACTTTACTTACCTCTAAACCTAAGCCATAATGTAACTTTCAACATCTAACTACTTCCTATAAGTAATTCTTGATATAAAGTTAGTTCCTAAGAAATGTATGATGATACCTATTTTAGTGACAGAGAAATCTACAGAATGATAAAGGTGCGTTACAAGAATAGTAAACTCACGATTTCGATGATGAAAAATGTTAGTGTAACTTTAAAAAGTTTAGAAAAATATGTTTTTTTCTTGAAGACAACGATACCCTTATGTTTATAGCTCACGCAGTCCATTCCTCAGTCAATGTTTATTTAAATAAATAATGTTATCAGTTTAAATGAATAAAATCAACACAGATTAATTATAAAAATATCAATAGATTCTTAAAGAAACGGTATTATTAAATAGTACAGACAAAAATATGTCTATTTAATATTAATAACATTCTAGTATTTTCAATATTAGACTTAAGTATATATTGATATTTTTATGATCATCAAATCATAGACGGTAACGAACACATACAAAATACAATACAATTAATAGGTAAAAGAAATATACCATATAATATTAAATAATAATATACAACTATAAACTACCATACACAATAAAATCGTCAATATAAAAATTATATTTTTGTGACACTTTTAGTGACTTAGCTTCAATGACAAACAATAAACACCAAATGCCTATCTAACTATACACAAATAATAATTAATCAAATAATTGCAGTCCGCGAAGTTTAAACTGGACTTTGCACTTGTGTGAGTGTTCATGTATAGTGTAGGTGTAACGACACTTGCTTGGCTAAAACCGGCTTTTAAAATTTTTGAACGACCTAACCGGTTGTACTGGTAGCAGCGTCACATATTTAATTTTTAATATTTTATTTTTGTGTTCGATTAGATATTAAGAAGATAAGTTTCGTAATAATACGAACCAAGCGTATTAAAAGTGAAAGATAGAGATGGCACTATCACTGTACAAGAATGGAAAATGTATATGACCAAACAGTAAAAAAAAAAAATACGTGAACACGACGCCGTTCTTGATAACGGAAAATTAATATAAAAAAATATTAACTCAAAAGACATATCAAAAAGTAAAAATTATGAGGATACAATGTCCTGCATAGAAGAATTGATATATTTTTAAGTTGAATTCGTTTAATTGATTTCTAATAAAACACTTTCGTTTTAAAAGTTATTTTTTGCGTCTACTTTTATGACTCATACAAAAGCAAAGCTAAGCTTAAGCCTCGCGAACTATGCAAGCTTTGCGTTCAAAGCGCCCTCTATCACTAGCTATCCCCAATACGACTGCAAAAAAATCTTAATTATTTCGTTCACCTGATTCTACCAAATAGTGCTAACCATATACCTATTGCCCACTTACAAATTCTAAATACATTATTATAAAAATGAATGAAACATGTGCAAGTTACCAAATATTTAACTTTTTTTTATACAAAAGCAAACTCTTCTATAGAGTGTCAACAATTCTTAGTCAAAAATTATGTAGCAAGAAAACAAGTATTTAAAAAGTAAGTGGTTGATTACTCACAGCCAAATTGACCAAGAAATCAAAATCGAACAAAAGTCTTGGCAAATATAATAAAAATCTTTTATATTGAATATAAATAAGTCTTTAAGATGCTATTATAAAAATCTGCAAACAAAATTTCTTTTTGAAATAGAGCCAATCAGGCAATTTTAATTTCACTATAAAATAATCACAGAGTCATCTAGAAAATTATAACCGAACTTAAATAATCCAAAGTGAACATTTCGTATCAAAATTGTATTTTTTTATAATCAGACAATCTTTCAGTGGGCAATGGCAACATTGGTTTACCTTAGCATTAGCGACATCTATTGTGACTTATGAAAATATGACCACTTTCTAGGATATCACAATAGATGGCGTTAGTAACAATCTATTTTACTTCGAGCTTCGAGATAACTTTAAATACTTGACTCTAGAATCATTTGAATCAGAAATGATTTAGAATTTCAACGATTATAACAAACTTTTCTTGTTTTTCTACTTTATCTTTCTCACGCTCATCAAATACATAATTTGTTGTAAGGTCGTTAAAATCTGTATTTGGATTTTCATTTGTGAAATTGCAAAACGGACAATACATTTGTGATTATCGACTATCGATAGTGGATTGATTTCGTATTTTGCTCTTATCACTAAAAACCGAATTCATACCGAAAAACACGTTATATAATAAATAATTGCAGGAATCGTACAAACCTGAAATTTACGTTAACAAACTCTAAAGATAACAACAAGAATATGATGCCCATAATATTTCAATAAGTAATTATTTTCTACATCAAATATCTATTTTAATATCATATTAGGAAATATATAAATCGGTTTTTAATGATAAAATGTAAAAAGTTAAACGATACTTAATGCGCGGAGGCCGCGGGTGCCGCGTGTCTTAATCGGGCGCGGACCTCTTGTAACGTAGGATTGGTCCCTGGCTCCATTTCCTCTGAGCCCTGCTCCGCCTGTTCGAGGCGCCGCGCTCGTTCTGCTATTGCCCTTTCTAGTTCTGTAATTAATAGCATAATTATTTTTAAGACTTAACTTAACTTAGCTTCACCCTTTATCCCTTGCGGGGTAGTCAGAGAGAACGGAGCGCCAAACGCTACGGTACAGTACGCTATTATTTTTAAGCATCGTGCTTTATCCCGCATATAGCAAGGTAGTCAGAAGAAGCCTAGTATTCCGCACTCACCACCAAAAAATCTTTGAGACATTGCATGCTGAGTGGCGGAACTCCACGGTTTGTGTTGGTATCAGAGTGGAGATGAAAATAATTAATTTCTCGATTAGCAATCGAACCCACAACCGCGTTTACATTTAGATGGTGTGGCGCTGTGGCCATTGAGGATATATTCAAATTGATGATGAGACATAATTGTATTAATACTAATATAGTTGATTAAGAAATTATATCAACGATTTCAAATACTTTGAGGGCAACACAAACGATCAAGGATAAATTGTGAACTTGTCCACTACACTCTACTAAACGCTACTTATACCTAGTTTTTAACAAATATATAATACTAATATTATTATTAATAAAAATATAATAATCTTCGTATAAATTTTCAACTAAAAAAATATATAAATAATTAGATAAAAAAATATATATGAACATAAATACAGTGTAAGCTAATGGTATTCTTTTTAAAATAATATAATTATCATTTGTAAAACTGGTATTACCTAATCAATTTAGGAGTTCATTAAATTATTACTTACATCGACACCGGTTTTATAATTATCATAGGTACCTACTCAAAAACCTTGAAAATAAACTTTGTAGAATGATTAATTTAATTTAATACAAAATATATTTTCTCACGTTTTTTCTAGAAAAGGTATATAAACGTATTAAAAGCAACGGCTATGTAATTATAATTGCAAAAAATAACAAGTTTTGGCCAAACTCTAAACAATTCACTGTAGCTACTATTTTGCCATTCCGGACATTTTAAATAATTATGTACGAAAAACTCCTTAAAAATTATATATTCTTATTTTTATTATGGTATACACATAATATAAAAATATCATTATGACTTTACATTTTTATAATAAATTAAGGTAGTACATATCATAACATAAAACTACAACACAAACGTACAGTACGGTCAACAAGTCGTGGCCGCTCTGAAGTTAGCTGTAGATGTCTGTGCAATTTTTTCTTGCTTTTGATTATTTTCACACTGTATCCTGCACACAGTACGGTAGAGAGAGGGAACCTAATGAATGAATGACACTCCGTTCCCGAGTGAACAAAGCGAAAAATTCAGAAAACCTAACAACAGAGCGGCCTCTACTTGTTGGCCGTGTTGTAATATACTTATTTGCAATCAACTGTTCGTCATTTGAAAATAACATAATAATACACAATAGAAGTATATTTTAAATTAAATTACACGTCAAGTAAATTGTGTAGTTGGATTAGCCTTCATAGCAATTTATTAGTTATCCGCGTTAATATCCCTGGTAATCCGCCAATGGAAAGAGTAAAACAAGTTAGCAATTCACTTTCATCCAACCATGGTCATTGACATCCAGGACCGGGGCAAATTAGAAACATTAATAATTTTCTAGCATTATTCATCTTTTCTTTTTTCATAATTTTTACATTTCTCCTTGATCGTGCATTTTTTTTCTAATTTTAAAATATTGCGATAATGATTTTTAAGACATTTAAAAATGTTTAAATATTACTTTATGTAAGAAGATAAACGATTACGTTCTTGGTAATGAAATAACAGAGCGCTCTCTTTTAACAAGATTTCAATGAGTTCAATTGGATTAAATCTGATCGCAAAAGATACATATGCTAGGGTTATCGGAGATCAATGTGAAAGATGGTTGAACGCAGGGGCACAAAGTTGTGACTGTAATTAGACGGGGTTTGATTCCAACTAGAGAAAATGAAATGTTTAATATTTCCATTTTCTTCGGATTATTTTCTTTGAATTCGGCGGAAAATGAGAGACGGAGTGTCTTCACACTAGGTTACCTCTGCCTACTCTGTCGTGTGCGGGATACAGCGTGAAGCTAAAAAAAATAAACACCATTTTATTCTGCATTTCCATTTGGCATCTTTGTACCATTTATAGTGCATTAAATAAATTTAAAACAATAGAATTCATTCAGTATAGCACATGCACATTTAAAAACTTCACCCTCCCAACTAAACGGTGTAAAGCATATGGAATTTAACGAACGGCCACGAGCGACAACCCTAATATAATGATTGAAGGGGTTAACGCCCGATGCACCTGCACTGAACCGGACAGAGTGGCCGCCAAATATGAAGAAAAAAATTGATGTGTTATGTGAAATATTGAGGAATCCAGAGACGCAAATCCATTTAAAAATAATGACAACTTTTGAATTATAAAAGATTAAATTATAATGCTACACAATGCTTTAAATTTAAAACATATATATTACAAATTTTCCCGAAAATATTTAGGAAAATGGGTGTTGTTGGTTTGTTATGATTTCTTTTATTTTCTAGAAATTTTTTACTGTACATGTTGAATTTTATGTTTCTAAACTGTTAAATTAAATGTTCCTTCTTAAATGATGTAAATTTAAAAAAAAATATGCTAAAATACATACATGGTCATGTTGATAAAAGCATTCAAGCACAGAATAAAGAATATTTAGCACATATCGGAATATGGGTGAGAGGATAAAGCATCAGCAAAACTCGGTCATTCCTATTAAATATCCCATATTGAAATAATTTATTCACGATACTCGGAATGAATACAAAATAAAAATGGAATGAAATACGTTATATTTAGTACGTCAAAATAAGTTTCTTTGCTCATTTTACCACATATTTTTAAAATTTCCTACATAAATAGAAAATAATAATATTTAAAGTTTAATACAACTCTGCTATAGAAAACATTTCGCATTGAATACTGTTAAAAATCTGTTAATTTTGCGTGGCTTTAATAGCCTCTGTGCATAATATGTAAAAATAATTACAAAATGCACAATGTTTAAGCAATTCTTGCGACGAAGCCTTAGCCATTATGAAACGCAATGCCAGAGGTTAACAGTTACGTTTTGACATAACCACGTCACGTTACGCCATCTAAAACTTAATGATTAATCATACATACACCTCATGACGTGCGATGTTTTTAAGCTTTGCATATTTTTAAAAAAGTAATATGATAAGTGCAATCATAGAATAGATATAATTGAGGCCGTCGTGGCGCAGGGACACAAAGTGTCTTAAGTCTTAACTCTAGGTTCCCAAGTTCCCTCTGCCAACTCTGCTATGTGCGGGATACAGCGTGAAGCCAAAAATAACATATATAATTCTACTAGCAAATATATTTAAACATTAACTTACCTGGCGTTTCCTTGTGCTCCTTTATTTGATTCATGAGCTGCTTCTCTTTATGTTTCGAAAGTGCTTTTTGTAGTTCACTCTTTTGATTGAGAACATTTTTGCCTCTGGAAAGAAAATATTTTTTATTTAGTTAATGGAAACGGTTAGAGGCTTAACCTAATTAATATTAATATAATTATTTATGTAAAAAAAAAAAATGTTTTTTTCAAGGATATTTAATTATTTTTATCTATGTCATGTTAATATAGAAAATTACAAAATTTATTTTGTCGTAAATACATAAAACAAGTCCCTTGATCGTCATTCAAATTATACATAGATATACGCGTAGTTTACAAAATGAGCACGCGTTACTATGTCGTAACGAAGTATAGATTACAACCCGACAAAAGTGATAACAGAGTATTTGATGCTTATAATCTTATCACACTCATTTTTGCTACCATATAAGGCAATGTCGATTCGACTACAAGAATGTCATTACACTCGCGCCATTATATGACCGCTTTATTATATGAAATTATTACGAAGACAATCTTGTCTGTAATATATAATTATGTACATATACGGATGATATTTTCGATGTCCATGTTTATATTATACATTTTTTTGGTAAAATATAATATAATAAAATTTAAATTTAATGATGTTTTGTCTATTTATATTTTTTTTATTTGTCTATTTCTCTTATTTTTTAGAATATTTGAGAAAACTGAGTCGTCACCTCTTTCTTTCCTCTTCTTATTATACTTTAAAATTTACCTAAAATTTTTCTAAACGTACTTATATTTATAGCAATAGGTAATATCAATTGTTCGAGTCTATCTCTTATTAAATCTTTACGTAAGTTTATCAAAAATTTGATTTCAAGGTTGAAAGATAACTGTTGTCCCACGAGATATTTCTATAAAATATATTCGAAAAGAAAACATCATGAAGATGTTGTATGTAGACTCGGCCTGATAAATAATATAAATGGGCGAGTACCACCTTATATTGTCTTAAAACACAATGACGTTAGTTTTGTTGTTTTGCATTATTTTATCATAATATTTTAATATAAAAACATTAAAATAATTTATAAAGATAACAGCTTATTTCAGACTACTTGTACCTACTACTTACTACCCATTACTATACTTAATTTATGTCAGATGCTATATAAACACAACTGGTACTTCCTAATGTATTTATTCTTAATAAAAAAATATTAGTTAATGGAATATTATAATTTGTAGTAAAAAAAAGACCAATAAAGGAAAATGAAACTTTTGGGCCTACATGTAAAGAATTGAGATTTGATCTAAAAAATTTCCATTTTTTTTTTATTTTTAGAATAGCAAATAATAAATTAATTGACATTCTGGAAGTGGAGAAAAATGGAAAAAAATAAGATTTAGATCCTTAATCGATTAAAATCAATCATATTTTAAATCAGAGATGTGACAGCTGATTGACAATTACACCTTGTCTAATGATTTTTTCATTTTTGCTTCTGTTTGTCATCGCAAAATCAGGCCATTAAATAAAAAACAAAAAAAAAAAAACATTTGCTTCTGTCATTACGTTCGTGTCCTAACGCATCGACGTTTTGAATGTTTTCCCGTTTGTTTGATATTTTCAACGACTACTGCTTTGTTTTTCTCTGATTTTGATTCTGCCTACTTTGTACGACCCTCGCTTCGCCACTGGACTCTGAAATCTTTTGAATCTTACGACCGTCACGCTATGGATATGAATCGCTGTGTGAATAAGCAGGAAAATATATTTCTGTTATATTTTAGTTGACAGCTATCGTAGAGGAAGAGAAGCTATTGCTATGAAATACTGCAATTGTATTGTAGGAAGACGAATGGTAGGCTGCTGTGCTCATGTTATGAGTATTATGTATATAAGGTACCTTAGTTGGGCTAGATACCAAAATAATTTATTTCCACCTGCACACTTCTTAGATGACATTTTAATAATAGATAATAGAAGAAGAATAAAATATTCATTAAAATGTATTTTATTTATAAATAATAAATATTAATGCTTAAACAATCTCAGTAATCATATATTTTATAGAAGTTGATATTCAAGAAATTGTGCTGCGAACGTAACCTCACTTTTATCAAATCTCTAATAACTCAGCTCTCAGATTGCCAAAATTTATATAGATTTCAGGGAGGGAATGATGTACCTAAATCTATTAAATCATACCATTTTCATATCTTTACATTCTGGGCCCAAAAATGTATGGAATAGTTTCAGTCTCCTTTGAATGATTATTATCATGCATAAATCAATAATGATAAACTAATTTAAAAAAATAAAAATCGCATAAGATGCAGTTTCCGTCAGAGCATTCCCACGCATACTACCTGCATGTGTGAACTATTAGTTTTATGACGTCAATCGGTGCATTGTTACCCATCTGGAGCATTAGGGAGGATGGGTGAACATTTGTTGAATTTAATAAACTTAATACAAGTACTTTAAATATTAAATGATAAAAAAAAATCAGCTTCACGCTGTATCCCGCACACAGCAGTGTAGGCAGATGGAACTTAGTGTTAAGACACTCCGTTCCCCACTTTCTGCCGAGTTCTGGAGGCATTGGGTGTTGAGTGGCAGAACTCAACGCCGCGCTTAACCTCGACACCAGAGCGAAGAAATAGAAATATAAATTTAAGTAAATATTTCATCTCCTAGAGTGGACATCGAACCCACAACCAGTCGGTTTTACAGTCACACCTCGTGCCGCTGCGCCACGACTGGCCTCGATATGATACAAATCATTAAATGATAGCTATTATTGATATTACATATTTGTTTTGCAAATGATAAAATATTTTATATTTAGGTAAAGCAAATATATAACATATAATATTTACAATGTGTATTAATAATAAAACAAATATATATAAATGTATATTCAAAGTTATGAATCTATAATTAAATTAAACTCGTTCTTGTATTTCAACACATTCAATATAATTTTTATAAGCGATTGCTATGATTCAATGCCTCCCAAAGGGATTACTAAAAGCGTCAATGCCAAATAGCATATAACGCGTGTTTATTTTTGTAGCACGTTCGGATTTCCATTTTTACTACTTACTATGTACATGTAGATACTTATACGTTTCCCGTTTGGTTTGTAGCTATAGACATAAAATTTATTTCATTAACACTCTAATGGAAAATTAAAATAAAATATTTGGAAATGATGAGCTCGTCGAGACCTGAAATGAAATTTCTACGCCATTACCAGCTTCATCAACATTCAATTTCAGTTAATTGCTGGCGACTTCACCGAGCGTCACAGTTTACATTAAACCGAAAGCTTTAAAGCAGCTTCTATTTGAAGATACAATTTAGGCCGTCCGAAACATATATCGCAAACTAAATCTAGAAGGCGATCAACGTATGCACCGGAGCGCAAAACTGGTATTGCTATCGTAAATACGTCTGGCACTCGCATACTTATTTGCTTGCGATGTTTTCAATAAGGAAATGGCGATCGTTCATTAGATTTTATGCTATTTTATGTCTTTAGCTAATTTAGACTTAGTTCAATTTAGGCCTAGTTGGATAGGTAATATGTACGTACCTACGTATTACACTAACCGTATCTAAGAGTAGCTGCACAGTTACTTAGACCAGCTATTACATAAATAATTTAATTATTTTATATTTGTACTAAGCGCAGCGCAGCTGCACAAAATGGCGCAGCGGCACGAAGTGTGATTGTAAAATCGACTAGTTGTGGGTTCGATCCCCACTCGAGGAGATGATTTCATCTCCGCACATAGCAGTGTAGGCAGATGGAACCTAGTGTTAAGACACTTCGTTACCCACTTTCTGCCGAGTTCTGGAAGCATTGCGTGTTGGGTGGCAGAACTCAACGCCGCACTTAGCCTCGTCACCAGAGCGAAGAAATGGAAATATAAATTTAAGTAAATAAATATTTACTTAAATATTTCTTTGCTCACCCTGCTGTGTGCGGGATACAGCGTGAAGCAGATTTTTTTTAGCACAGTATTATACAAATATTAAACAGTATTACTGTTGCAGTATTCAAATTAATAAAGCTCAGTAAATAGTCTACTAGGGTTCCCTAGAGTTATATATCAAATCTTCTAAATTAACGTTATAAAACTAAAAGTTATAAAATAACTAAAGAAATGAAGTAACTGAATTCATGCCACCACAGATTATTGTATGTTTTACAAAGAAATGCTAACAGTGAATATGAAATAGCGCTCCAGTTGGCATCTGGAATTGCTTCCTTCCGTCGCGTCGACAGGCAATGCGGAAATAACTGACGAGGAGGTCCCGACAATCACAAATGACTGGGAAATGGACTAAATCAACAGGTCGAAGTAATAAATGGTATAGTTTGATAATCTTTCTTGCATTTAAATAGGATAATAATATTTTTTAAACATTTTTAAAGTGTTATTCCACACTTAGGAAAGAAAGATACTTATTTAGAAAACGTATAAAAAATTTATTGGAAAAATCTACCTACAGAGATACTAACAACATAAATAAGTTGTAACAAGCGTATAAAAATTTCGACGCAGCTTGGCAAGAACGCATGGCTTAGTGGTCAGAGCGCCTGGTCGGTTTCCAGGAGGCGCGGGTTCGACTCCCGCTGCGTTCAAAATTTTTATACGTTTTATAAATAACTAGGATAATAATATTTTTTTTATTATATCTTACACAATATGTTTTATTATTATGGCGTTATACACTCTCGTTAATTCAAAACCTGCGATAATTCGAACCTCTCTATAATTCAAAGTTACCTAGAAAATCTCTTTATATTTCGAATTAAATCAATACATTTTTATGCACTTGGTAAGTCGAACAAGAACTTCATAGTATCGGGCAAAAATACGCGTTAACTCGAACCTAAAGGCGGCCAACCCTCGACAATTAGAAGTTGCAGAGAGAAAGAGAGACGAGGATTACAGAAATTGTAGAGTTAAGTATATATTGAGTCAACTGACCCAACTGGTTAATTATTCATTCATAATTGATTATTACTACATAATTAGAACTTTTTCTATTCTCTCAAAAAATTCGAACCATTTGAAATTTCAATCACCAAAGACATTAAAGTTCTCAAAGACAGTTCCATTCACTTGATAGTTAAAATATTAAATAATTATATGAACAGAAAGGGACCGTATTATCCGTATTCCGTGTATATCTACATCTATCAAAAACGTTTAGAACTAGTTCAGATGTCATTAATAACAATATGAAAGAAGCAGATGTGCAGTACGAGTTCGGACGAAGACAGGATGTCGTGCACCTGTGCAGGAACCCGGTTAATGCGTAAGCAAAAACAATTTTTTTTATGTTCAGTTATTTGCGAACCATATCAGTATAAGAAAAAGCAAACAAAAAATGCATATTTACAATACCAATGATCAATTTTTACAATAACAGGTATGTAGAGATAAACACACAATGAACTACTTTACGGACAAAATATAAAAGGTGTATTCGTCAGTAATTTCCAACGTGTCCTATTTAGGTAATTAAAAGCTATAACAAACAAGTCGATAAATAATAAAAAGAGGCATTTACGATAGAGTTTTAATATAAAAAAACGAGAACTCGGAAAAAACCAAGTGATGAAAGATTAAAAACTGTAATGGAAAAAGAGCAAACAATATAGTTGTTTTTGTTCATAATACTGGCGCTATGTTAGCAATAAAAAAATCCTTAGATAATCACAAAACCCAGCACATGTTGACATATCTCATTAGCGTTTACACTACGTAATTATCTTAATCCCTTTGTTTAGATAATAATAGTATATACAGCAGCATTACTTTGCTCTATTATAAAATGTTTTTTTCTACTATAATAGAAAAGTATTTAATTGCATAATGGTTGATACTTTATGAGTCATTTTATATAAAATATAACGAAATATGATTTTATTTATATGTTTAATTACACAGCTACGATTGAGCTAATCGTTTTAAATTGTTACTATAATAAAATTTCTTTATTAGAGCAATAAATTATATAAGTGTGTATAATAACTTGGTTTACGGTTATTTCTCAAAGTATATTTATTATATAATACATCTCACTCACACATTTTCGTCAAGAACGATTACGGAAGCAGGGTTTCCTTCTTTAAGAAAAGATATAACACGCCCGTGTCACCTTGCGATCTTAGAAGAATCTTTTGAAGAGGCACAAAGTGCTTTCACAAGAGCTTTACAATGGACAAAGACGCCAACGTCAGGCTGAAGGTACACTTAACATTTCAGCCCTGAAATGGCTACTGTTTTATATTAATCTACGTATGTACATTTCACTGTTTTTGAATTCTCCTAAAATTATAACGAAATGAAGATACAAGATATTTATATTATATATAAGATATTTCGTGGTCATGTACGTTTACTTTTTTATATAAAGTTATAATCATTTTATATTATAATAAATAATTTTTACTATTTATATAAAAGGACTTGTGCTGACTGACTGAGGTAAGACGCACGCAGAGCCGTAACCGCTGATGGTAGAAACGTGAAATTTGGGCAGATGTTTATTTTCATATTCTGGACATCCACTAAGAAGGGAATTTGAAAAATTTTAACCCTAAAGGGATGAAATAGGGGTTGAAAGTTTGTATGGAAAAAAAATTTAATCTGTACCGATTTTTATAAAATTTGAAATTCAGACTCTTAAAAATATTTCATTGAACACGTGTTTCATGGTTTTTAAGAATTCACCCCCTAAGGGTTCAAATAAGGGGTTGAAAGTTTATATGGAAAAATCTTTAAATTGCCACCGATTTTTATAAAAATTTAAATTCAGACTGTTAAAAATATTTTATTGAACACGTGTTTCGTGGTTTTTTAAAATCTACTCTTAGGTAATAAATACATTTATGTAAGAAATAATGATGGACGTGACATATACATATGTATGTCATAAGTGAATAAATCATATTATTTCAAAGCAACAGACTGTCGTAGTCTCAACTTCTCATCTACATATATTAAAATAACATTAAATACTTACATTTTCTGATTGAACATTAGTTCTCTATGCAAATCCATTCGTACGGGGTTCTCTAAACAAGGGTTGGGCAAGCGGCGTGGGGCGATAAGTCCATCGCCGACGCCCTCCCCCTCTTGTACCATCTCCACGGCTCCCAGTCTTGTTTCGGACAGCGTGGGACTAATGCCCACGCTACCACAGTCGCTTAATGTACCCACTGCCAGAGCTGTAAAAAAAATAAAACTATTATTTATTTTTTACATATTAATAATATTAATAATAAATAACCTTGACACGCTTAAAACTAAAACTTAATTTGTATATAATAAAATGAACTACTGCATTGTTTATTGTTTGATTCGCGGTACAGCGTTGCACGAAACTAATTAAAAATTATTCTTCTAAAATTCATTCACAATTCTTTATTAAATAACATCACAATGGTTTGAAATGATTGCATGTAACATAGATTTATATTAAAGATCTTCTTTTAAATAATCAAACTTTAGAATATTATTAACATAAGTTATATACTTATAGGCCAGTCGTGGCGCAGGGGACAAAATGTGGCTCTAAAACCGACTGGTTGTGGGTTCGATCCCCACTCGAGGAGATGAAATATTTAAATTTATTTATATTTCCATTTCTTCGCTCTGGTGTCGAGGCAAAGCGCGGTGTTGATTTCTGCCACTCGACAAACAATGCCTCCAGATTCGGCAGAAAGTGGGGAACGGAGTGTCTTAACACCAGGTTCCCTCTGCCTACAGGATACAGCGTGAAGCTGATTATATGATTATATGCTTTCATTTATAGTAGATATATAAAAATAGACTTGTATATATGTATTAAAAAAGTCAAGGGCAGCAGCAGTATAACAAAAAGTTACTTAATATATGTGCTGCTAGAATTTTAGTATCCACAGATCACCTTAAGTGTAAAACAAACGATTACGTTATAAAAAGAACCTTGTGAATCAGCGATGATATCATCGTCATTAGGATACGTTTCGCCAGTTACCACATTCCAGATGCATATTATAGATTTTTAATTAATACGTTATTGTAATTAATCTAATTATTATAATAAATTAATTATTTAGATTAATAATGTTATTATTATAAGTATTTATAAATTCTTTAAATTTTGGAGTAAAAAAAATTAAAAAAAATGTTTTAGTTCCTCTTTTGTAAATTTAGTAGGTAATTGAAGATTAACTACAAAACAGCATACTAATATTTATATATATTATACATTTAATTAATAAAAATTATAAACGAAACAAATCTATTATATATTCCTTCATTGAAACAGACACACCAAGTCAAGAATAATTTAGATATTTTAATAAAAATTTATACACATAATAAAATTGTAATCGGATCGGTGTCTATACTTGGAAGATATATGACCAAATCTATTATTTATATTATGAATGCAATAGAATCCGAAATTGATTTTTATTTTTTTACTCGTTTTGTCTGTTTGTCTCTGCGTTCTCAGAAACTGCTTAACCGAGTTAAATGCAGTTTTCACTATTGTATTATAGTTTGGCAAATGTTTATTTTATTACAACCAATCAGTCCGTAAATAAAAACTTAAAAATATAAAGCATTTTGTTTGATAAAATTGCTACAGCCTCGTCATTATGAATATTACTGCGTAATCGTCGAGCAATCTGATAATATAGATACGTCGCAGTTAGCGATGGTTAAAATAAATAATGTTATTATTATTTATGCTTACTCTCCTTTCATGGAAGTACCTATTGACTTAACTAACTTGAGGCTCCCGTAGCGCAGGGGTACAAGCGTGCGATTGTAAACTCGACGGCTCTGGGTTCGATTCCCACTCGAGGGAATGAAATATTTATTGATTTTTTTTCATTTCCTCGCTCTGGTCCGAAGCGAGGTTCAATGAGGCGGCGCGCCGCCGTAAACAGCGTTGAGTTCAGCTACTCAACATTCTATGCCTCGAGAATTCGGCGAAAAGTGGAGAAAAATAACGAAATTGGAATGTCTTAGGTTAGGTAAAAACCACGGAGCACACAAAATCGATTATGGCAATAAAATATTATCGAAAAAAATCAGATCGGTACACATCATTTTTCTTATAAAATTTTTCTCGACAAAACTTAAGTCTTTTGATATTTTAACACACTTTAAATAACCTTCAATTTAATTATCGATTCACAACAACTAATTGTATTCAGTTTTGAATAGTCAACATGTACATCATCCGAGGTAAGCACTAAAGAGTATGAACGTATTATATGATTTTTATCTATATTTCATATTCCTCGTTAAAAACGTAATTAAAATACGGTTTTTGCTTTTCCATAAAAATAAAGCACTGCTATACTAGAAATGTGTTCTGAGGGTAACTGAACTCATATTGCAACTCAAATAATATTTAACCACCGGCTCCTGGTTCGTTATGGCGTGCCATGACCTCGTTCCCTGCGCTTTAAACAAATGAAACTACTAGTTATTTACTTTTAAAAAACACTTACCAAAAGAGAGTTAAAGTTTATTGTTCGGTAAAAATTTTTACTTTCTGTTATACAATCATCGTAAAATATTTAGTTAAAGTTTAAATTGAATACTTGACCAAAACGTTTTTATTTAATAAAGTAAAAGTAAAATCTGCAGTAGTTGTATACAATAATCTTAAAATAGGAAATATAGCTTCAATTAATGTAATGAACATAAGCTGCATGCTTTTTCCCATCCAGTAGAATAGGCTGAGGGAACCTAGTCTTAAACCATTTTCAATATTGCATTGAACGTTGAGTAAAGTAAGTAAAAAAATATTTTAAAAATTATCATTTCCCCGAGTGGGATTCGAAGTGCAGCCATCGTTTTTAGTCAACGGCTGTTCCACTGCACCACGACGGCGTCAATAATCATCTTCTATGTAATAATTGTTTATTGTTCTTGATATTCCAAGAACAATAAACACTTATTGTTTTAAAAAAATAAACAAGGAAATTGAATAAGAAAAAATAAGAATTCATCATAATGAAAAAATATTCATCATAAGAAAAACTACACGTGAAAATGTCATGTGCGGTTTAACGCTATTTCGACATTGTATGTATACAGAACAGCGAAAAAAATACGTTCTTTGTTTTTCTTTATTTTCCGCAAATTTTAAAACACTGCGTGTTGAGCGACAGGTACTAACGTCACGCTTTGGTTTTTATAAGTATTGGAACGGACGATATTCTTTAGCTTTACACTGTATCCCGCATTCTCCTGCGTATTAAGTAGGAGAGCTCAACGGCGCGCTTTGCCTACTTACCTACCTACCAGGGCAAAACAGTAGAAATATTAAATATTTAGTCTCCTCAAGTGAAATAGAACCCATAATCGTCACGTTACATTCACACACTTGCGCCACGACGGCCCCAGAAATGTAAAAAAAATCTAATATAATCATTATTTCTTGTGAAGATTGAACTCACAACCATTGGGCCAGACATATCGTTAATAAAACAGTAACGCATTAAGCATATATCATTTAATATACTTTGTATAAGTAAGAATACGTTTCGTGCCATTATATTTAGCCACTACTTTCACTCTTCAAATAATAAAAAACGCTTCATTTAAGTGTGAAATTACGACGATCTTGTAATATTAGCGTGGGCTTGAGGTACCTACATGAATTGCAATACGGGAAATAGACGCTACCGGCTGCGCATTGTGAGTTGTGTCGGAACGAACGGACGTTTACATGACAAAATATACGATAAGTTAGTTAATTTATGTGATGTGTGCTGCACTACAGCTGTGATTACTTAAAATATTTAGAAAACGTTTATATATAAATTTCTAATTTTATTTAGTTTAGTCTACTTTCTATAGGTTTTCTTTCTTTTTTTATGTGTATTATACCTAATAGGTATAATTTCTAGTATTTAAGAGAATACAATAAATATGTTTTAAATATTTTGAATATATATTTGTATTATGTATTTTATTTTAAATAAAGAATTGTCATTTATTTATTTTATCTATAATAAGAATTATTATATTGAAACAGTGGTTACCAATTTATTATGGAAAACAAATAGAATAGTAAAGTACATTGTCTATACAGATATGGTCAATAGGCAGCTGTGAAGTACAGTACACCATAAATAATATATAAATTTCATCTATAAAAGTCTAAAAGGAGTGCCCTTCAAAGGATATTTACGTTAGCTTACAACGTTGCTATAGGGCGCGCTTATTGAACCAGTCTGCGGTGAAGGTCGTCGCGAGCAGGTGCCAGAGAAGTCTCTATCAAGGTCTTTCTGGGGTATTTACGATGTACACCTACATATATGTGCAAAAAAAGAAATTTCAGTAAAGTATGCATTAAATTTTGTTTTCATAAAATAATGTTTAATTAGAATTTACCTATTTGTTTTACTTATAAACTTTGCCGTGACTGACATTGTTGGTTTGAATATAAAAATAATTTCAATATCGATATTAACGTATCATCTTTAACGGAACATAAGTTGCCGAAGTTTACTATATATCATTTACTGGAAAATCTTCTTACTTACTCCGTTTTACACTCTGCAGGTATGGTATCACTTTATATACTTATATATGAACCATATTTATAAAGTGAGAATGAAGAAGAACGTGCTCAGCTGGTTTGGGCACGTCGAACGAATGAGTGATGAAAGAATGGCAAAAAAGATTTATGATGGAAAAGTGAGCGGTAAGAAAGGTAGGGGGAGACCTCGGTTGACCTTCGAAAACACAGTATCAAAGATACTGGAGGAAGGTCACGTAAAAAGCATGAGGACCCCCCGAAGGGCATGTATGAAGAGGTTGATGACAGTGGACGAGGCGAAAGAGGTATGTAGAGACCGTAGCGTTTGGCGCTCCGTTCTCTCTGACTACCCCGCAAGGGATAAAGCGTGAAGCTAAGTTAAGTTAAGTTAAGTTATTTATAAAGTAGCAGTAAATAATAATTGGATTGTGTAAACTCTAAAACCACATTTTGCGGTGTTAAGCGGTGGGATGCATAATAAGCATAATAAGCGAATAAGATATATTTAATAAGATTATTATATATAGGCTTAAAGAACTTTAAAAAAAACTTTAATATCGCTAAATAAAAAAAATCTATATTAAACATTGACATTATACAGTTTTCATTCATAGATGAATCGCAGCGGCGCGACCCCTGACCTTTCACTATTTTTAGAACCCCATCCAACGTATTGCTTCAGCAAGGTCGCACCACTGCTCATTTGCTGAAACAATTGACGTCACAACACGTCTAAAGGCCACGCCGTCAATCTTGTTATGAACATGCAATAGACCAACTATTGTAATATAGAATAAAAATCCTATTTACAATTAAATTAAATTATTATCTATAATACTAACAAACTAAAATTATGTAAAATGCTATTGTTAAAAAACTCCTGCAGATGATATTATTTTGTATACATTCCGTCAAGATTTTTCACATTTCCTCGCTTTCAAGTTTCAGTATGAAAAACTGTGCCTATTCAGTTCCTGCATAAAATTGCTTGATGTTTTTCCTCCATCTTTATTACTGAGGTGGTATGAGAGATGTTCTTTACAGCTTATCTAAGCCTCGTAAGTAGAAAATATAAAAGTAAGTTTATGTAAGTTTAATTATACATATATGTACATAACATACACATATCTATACTATATATGCGCTCATAATTAAAATTAACCAGAAATTTTAAACGCATGTCACTTTAGAACCAAAAAGCACTACTTGCTATAATAAAGAAGCAGAAGAAGTTGTAATTATAAAATATATAAATTTACTACAAACTATGATTAAGTTAATTTAAAAGTCACTATAAAAACGTACTTTACTTACTTGTCAGCATTAAATCCTGTATACTTTCTGCTTAAGATCATATAATGACATTGTAATGACGTTTTAATGGAAAATAAATATGTAAATAATATTATTGGCTGATCTATTATAAAACTACTTAACTTGATTAATCGTATCAGTGCCATCGTGGACAGGATGATCCCTACCTAGAGATAAATTAATGTGGTAAGGATATTCGATACATTGATGGATCGCAAACGTGCCTACTGAGGTTAAATATTGTTTTTTTTATTTTTTTTTCTAAGCTTATCATGATTATATCTTGCAAGCAATAAAACCTATTTTTTTAAGTTTACTATAAATATAATACTATTATGTTATATATTATGTTATATAATGTGTGAAGTTTTAAAATATGCATAAGTATGTTATCAATTGTCGGGCTGTCGTTTGTGTCTGACTGTTATAAAACAAAAAAAAAACAATATTGTCTTTTAAAGAGTTTTATATTTTACTATTACAGCGAGCGAAGCTAACAGGAGATTGACAGCTAAGTGAGCCCACTGGTCATATACTTATATTTAATAAAAATTAAATTAAATCATATTTAATATTGATTACTTTTTATATTATTAATAACAGCAATGAACAATTAAACAAATGTAAGTGTGAATATTTTTTTTCAGTAATTGCTATCGGATTTTAACGCGTTGGTGCACGCAACGCCAAGAAAAACTATGAGAACTGGAACAAAGCAGAAGTGGGCCAGCCTTCTTTTAAGCTTCAATCGTTCCACATTTTGTATTGCGTCATTAATGGGAATTCCTGAATATAGTGCATGGTTTGGGTAATCATGATGAAACGGGCAAAAGTCTCTAACAATAACGCTTTAGTTTTATGTGTCGATAGAAATATGTCGTTAAGAAATATTGTCGAGAAAAAAATTTGAAAGTAAAACGTAGTAGTCGAATCATAAGTTAACAGGTAATAAATTTTTAAAATATGGGGAGCATATTAAAGTAGCACTTAAGAGCTTTGTCTAATAGCGTCTTTGTGTGTATAAATTTAGACTTTATTATTATTGGAGAACAACAGTAAATTAAAAATACTGTACCTAAAAAATATTTAGTTTTACTGAGTACTCCTTCAAAGGTGATGACGTCAAGCAATCACTGAATCCCCTCAGATCAAACTACGATTCTGTCAACAAGCCACTTCCTAATGCGGGCGTATATGAGTAGCTATAATAAAAGTTCGTGACAGTTACGGCATTAAAAGTGAATTTTCTGTGTGACTTAAAGGTCGAGGTTAAATAAGAATAATCGAAAGAACCTCAAGAAGTTGTCACAAGCAGGCAAGAGCTTAATCATTTTAATGAAACTAATAGAACTCCATTGTTTTAATTGGTCCTAAACAAATTCTGGGTCACTGTAGATACTTTGGGGATTTAGACAGTGCATGTGGTAGGATATGTGGTATGGTTTTTGAGAACAATATTATTTAGAAATCAGCTTCACGCTGTATCCCGCTGCAGGGTAGGCAGAGGGAACCTAGTGTTAAGACACTCCGTTCCCCACTTTCTGCCAAATTCTGGAGGCATTTCGTGAAGAGAATTGCGAAGAAATGGAAGTATAAATTTAAGTAAATATTTTATCTCCTCGAGTGGGGATCGAACCCACAACCAGTCGGTTTTACAGTAACACTTTGTGCCACTGCGCCACGACTGGCCTCATTTAGAAATAATAAAAATATTACCATGTAGCCAATAAAATCTAAACAAATTAACAGAATTTGGTACTTAGGCATAGAGTAACATACAATCTACAGTGACAAACGATGATAGTCGGGTTAGAAACAGTTAGGGTGTGAATAGTGAAGGGTTGAAAGCGATTTAGGGGACGTGGCCAGTTTAGATAGTCGACTTACTTATCTATATTAGGATTTGGGACTTATAAATATTTTTTTTACAGAAGTAGGGGTAGATCTTATCCTAGTCTATGTACGAGCTGATCCGGCGACCTGCCTACCTACATATGTATGTGTGTGGCGACCAGGATTTCATTATCAATTTCATGAACATGTTACTTATAAAAGTTGAATATGACTTATTAAATTTGCGGGCGTATGCACTCATTTTGTATAACGAACTACAAATATAAGTTTCTTCCGCACAAAATTTGTGATAGTGAGTCAGTTAGTGGGAAACGTGAATACGGTTTGACTAAAGAGGCGAGCGTTGATATGCGCCACTCAATTCGCAATGCCTCTAGAATTCGGCGGAAAACAAAAACGGAGTGTCTTAACACTATGTTCCCTCTGCCTACCGTGCTGTGCGCAGGATACAGCTTGAAGCTGATAACATTTATAAATAAAAATACACCTTAACTAAGTATATTTTTATAGCATAGTTTTAAGTGAGCGTATAAATACAACACCTCCGTATTTGTAAACAAAGAAACGCATATGGGGCATAATGAGTAAACGCCGCGCGGCAATGCGTTATGCTTTGAAGTGGAAAAAATGTGCTCGTGCTATGTTTTGATAAGTTCAAGAGGTAAATTGCTGGACAATAAGTTTTATATACCAAATTATACCAATTAGGCACAAGCGCGCGACTATAAGCACAACAGGTTGTGGATTCGATTCCCACTCGAAGAAATGGAATATTTAATATTTTAAATTCTGCTCTGGTAACGAGGCAAAGTGCGTTGCTGAGTTCCGCCATTCCAGAATTCGGCGGAACTTGTGGAACGAAAGTCCCTTAATGGGACTACATACACTAGGTTCCCAGGTTCTCTCTGCCTACCCTGCTACCCTGATACAGTTTAAAGCTAAAAAAGAAACAATTACAAAGATACATAATTATAATATAATATAATAAATAATAATTAGATTATACATATATCTAATATATACTAAATTTATACATATAAATGTTAAACTATTTAAAACCGCATAATCCACCTCTAGGTAAAGTCAGTCGTATCTAAATATGGTGAATTATTGCAGCGTAGCTTATCCCGTAACCTAGATGCATGTTTATGCAGCGAGTGCCTTAATGAATGTTGCAATGAAATGCAATATCGAAGCTCAACGCATAATTTATAGCCATCAAAGAAACCTACGCCAGCTAGCATTGAACGATGCAGATGTATAGGTATACAAGTTAACAAAATATTTTAAGTATTATATATATATTAAAACGAGATTTTTTTTATTTGCCTTCGTCAAGTCAGTTTCTACTTTCTTCTATTAACCTACGTAATAAATTTTAATATAGTTTTTATTATCTTTGCATATCGTTTATTTGTTAAATAAGTATTTAGGAATAGGTTAGGTACATTTGGAGTTAAATCATGATATCAAAACGAGCAAAATCTATATAGGATTGGAAAAATGATTGAATTGATTGACAATAATTGGAATGAGATGGTAAGTAAGCGCGACAGTAGTGGGTTGGATTCTCGCTCGGGGGACTGAATTATTTTCATTCCCTCGTTTTGATGACAAGAGAAAGTGCTGCTTTCAGTTCCGCCACTAAACATGTATCGAAATCGGAAACTAGATAACGAATCGCTTTAACACTAGGTTCCATCTGCCGACCATGTTTTATATGGATTTTAGCGTAGGGTTATTTTTTTAATTGAAATTGTGATATTTTCTTAAATAGTAATAATAAGCAATTTTAAAAGAACATAGGTAACGTTATTCACAAGATGCACTCGTACGAGACTTGTAGCACTCTTTGCTGTTTATAAGATTTTTCACAAGGAAAACGAAGTGCTGCGTTACTAACTTCGATAAAAAGAAACAAAAATTAGAAATACAAACTTAATTCCGCTTATGTACATAAATATTTGTTTTTTTTTAGATCGATATAAACACAAAAAAAAACAACCTGACGTTTAGGTTATGTTAGGTCCTATTCACGAGTTATGCGGCATATATCTTTAAATACAAAAATATTAGCTTGTTATTATTAAAAAAAACCTCATGGCTAAATGAAATCAACATGAAATTACATTTATTCTTGTGAGTTTGATAACCGGTCGCGGGACTTATCAATAATTATATTTTAATAATCTTTATTTCTCCGCTCTGATAAGATAAATGGTGTCAAAAATCTCGAATTTAGGGAGAAAGCGGAGAACAGTGCCTTTCCACCAGTCAAACTGTACACCATGCAGGAAATAAAGCGTGAAGCTGTATTACAATTTTATTAAATTGTAAAGCACACTAATTTACATCAATGATACAAATAAAAGTATTTCCTATGGTTATACAAAATCGAGTCACCTGCCACTTTGCAAATAAAACAATATCGATAACAGCTGGAAACATCCCTCGCCACATTCATGGGCAGGGTTCTTGGGGCATTGAACCCTTGAGGCAGACGAAGCTTTTCGCCACTCGCCCTACTTGCCGCCCGCCTAAAGTATGTCTATATCTAATTGTATAATAGACGACAAAACGAAGTTATTACAAAATACTAATTTTGCATAATGTAATAAAATGGCCGAAGCAATTAGTACGAAAGTTGTTTCTTATATCAACAGAAATTGATAAAAGGCGGAACAATTATAAATTCTCGACGGTTGTTCATTACTGATTTCACGTTTCCACTTGAGGATGTAACACTACAGTATGTTTTAAAAACTTAAGTGATGTCAGCCACCAAAAATCCGTGCTTAAGAGCTTTCGTGATGGTAAGCCCTCTGTCAAAATGATACTTGCGTAGGGAGCCTTATTAGGCACAAAAGGTACTCACCTAATAAAACGCATACATTCATAAGAAAAGGATTTTTTTAACGATAATAAAAAAAATAAAACATTACTTGTATTGTTTTGTAAAATTTCCATAATCTTAAAAACATGTTTTATATATAATTTTAAATCGCAGTACAGTGGGTTACATCGGAACGATGTAATATAGCCTATAGCCTTACTCGATAAATTTATTATTCAATACAAAATGCATTTTTAATTTTAATTAGCACATTCCTTTCCCACCATTCCGCAAATGTTGCGAACACAGCAAATATTATTTTATCGTGCCTAAAAGGTGTGTCGAGTCAATGTGTATAGGTATCTAATCTTCTAATAGCGTTTATATAATGATAAATATATAGGAAACCTCCTTTTCGAATGCATTACACATTTTTGTACAATCATTAATTACAAAACAAACAGAACCAAAACCAAAAATGACACTCTTTTATTCTTCCCTAAGTCGTATATAACTGGTATTATTTAAGCTGAGGTTCCTTTTTTTATAAAGAATTTAAACTAAACTAAATTACCTTCACACTTTATCCTTAGCGGGATAGTCAGAAAGAACGGAGCGCCAAACGCTAGGGTAATATAAAGCCAATTTGTCCCACTACATATTTCTTTGATTCTTAATAACTTTCTTGTGTGACTACTGGGAGACGATATAAGATAGGTATCTTATTTTACATTTTTACTAAAGCCTACAAAGTAAATCTTATATTATAAAAAAACACATGAGCTTATCTTTAGATCTAATTAGTAATAAAAATTAGAAACATGTCTCAGCAACAGGTAAGCTTTACCGACAAATAAAACATAAACAGGTTTCAGTTATAAGGTGATTATCTCGGATAGCAAGTTAGCTCCGCTCTCGTAAGGATTTACAACAAACGCGTAATAGCCGTGTCGTAACCACGACAATACCAACACTTTCTTATGAAGCTGGCCGTGGACATTATGTTTTATTATATTATATGAGAACTCTTAAACAGTTGTATATTGATTCATAAAATTGAAACATTCGGAAATACATATTGTATAACTAATTCTTAAACACAATAAAGTTAGCCTGAAAATTATAATAAAATGCATTTTACCAAATATAAAATTTATGTTATCAATTTTACATAGATTTTCTTGCCGAGAAATATTTACGTACGTTTTATGAATGTAAAATCTAAAATTATTATATTTTAATTTTTTAATAAACTAAGAGGTTTCAATAAATACTAAATACAAACTGAATCAAATTATTTTCACCATTTTATATCACTTACGTAAACCTAGTTACTTCCACATAATATCTAAATCAACATATCATTAAATACCAATATATCATTTAATAGAACTCATAGTGTCTTAATATATCATATCTATGACATATTAAGAAAGTACAATAGTTCCATTAAACTATAACTATAATATATTAAAGGTTATTTGTTCATCAATCAATTTTGACAGAAGTTATTTTGATACTACAGTAAAGTAGTGCGAGAAATTTGGCACAGCAAATACTCCCTAAAAAAACAGATATAAAAAAAACCACCCAGGTCGTTTTATCCCTTCAAACCAGAACTACGCACAACGCATTGCATTACAACAAGTATGAGGTGCATACGTAATGCAGTGTTTGACGTTTGACATGCAACGCGCAAAGAGTAACTGTTGTGTCGCATATGTATATGGACCGCGGTTAAATAGTTCCGTAGATATTACAACACTGTAATACATACACACACGGTAATATATGTATTTGGGCGACGTGAAAATTGCAAACATGTGTTATGTATTTTAAATAGAAGCCCTACGGCGAAAGTGAACGAATGAGTTACTGTAATTTACAAAGTTAATGTTTGTATACCGAACTTCGAACGAAGTGTCTTCTATCTAATTGGTATTAGATAGGGCTATTGATAACTGAATCACGCCCAATTATTGTATTTAATTAAAATACATAGATAGCAAAAGAAATGTTAGACGTCGTGGCACAGCAGCACAGCGTCTGATCCACTGGTTTCGAGTCCCACCCGGAGAATGATTTTAATTTCTTCTCAGCGCGGAATGTTTCGCAAATTAGGCGGCAAACAGAGTGTATTAACACTAGGTTATATTATTGTACCCTGCTGAAAATGTAGGATACGGCGTCAATCTAAAAAAACCTTCCGTACAAAAATTGGAGGTCACGAACTTTTTCTGAATTTCAGGCTTAGCTCAGCCTTAGTCAACCTTACTTTCATCTGGTACCTCATTTGAACTAGCCATTTTAATACCAAATTTGCCCCCCTTTTAAGGCTATTATTTTTTAGGATTTAACCACAAGTTTCCAGATTTTTCCTAAACTAGTACTACCTGTAGTTGTTAGCTGCCAAATTTGATAATTCTAAGTTAACCGAAAGTAACCTATTAATTTTTATTCCCTTTATAGTGTCGAATAACGCGTTTTTTGCTGTATAAACGGCCATATCTTTTTTAAGTAAATGTAGAAATACGTTTTTTTTTATTCAGAAAATCTTATGTTATGTTATGTCTTTTGAAATTCAACTCTATATCTCGAACCGTACCTGAGATAAAGGCTCTCGACAGACAGACAGACTACAAAGTGATCTTATAAGAGTTCCTGTTTTCCTTAAAAGGTACGATATGTTATGACCCATGTAAGTCAACTCAATTGATCCTGATACGTTGGATACGTCTTTATATTAGAATATAATTTTAAAATGTAGTGTTGACCAATAATTTTACAATAGATCTTTTTTACCAAGAAATGTGAGACCTCTATATATAAAACGAGCTGATAGTGTTAATGAATGCTGGTTTGTTCTCTATCGGTGTGAACAGTGAGGAACGAGACTAATCGCCCGAACGTACGTGACTTGAGAACAGCACATCATTCTAACCGACAAAGCTAACGAGAACCCGCCGACAAAGTTCAACACCTCACCTGCATATAAGAGCTAATGTACGTATACTCTACTGCAAAAAAAAATATATGCAATCATATTTTAACAAAAATATATTATTAGCCTTATTGTAAGAATTGTTGCTTATTATATAGTAAATAGAATAATGTGCAAGAAAGTCAAATTGCGATGCCGAAAAACGATGTTGTAAATGAATTACACATAAGCCTTGTTAAGATACATTGTTCTTGATTTCAGTTGTTCATAAGAATAATTGCAAAACTAAAAAAAACTGAATGCCCACTAGTCAGCATGATGGGTGCAACAATAAGTATCAAGTACCTCCTGACACAGATGCGGTACGTCACAGGGATCGAATGACATGCCCACGAGGTATGAAAGCACCTGATCTACGTTCTTTTGTTTCACTCGCGTTTATAAGCACGTGCACTAAATGACAACTAGCCATGGTGAAACGTACGACCTTATGAATATGCATTGCCATAATTATAAACGCTAGGACACTTTCGATCGTAAAATGAAGCCTGACCCAATACGAGGCCTGACCAGATCCGGATTGTCAGAGATGCTATGGTAAAAAGAATTGAAAAAATAAAGAAAGATTAAAAAAGTCCCACTGAGGTTCTTGCGCCGATTCTTCTCGGGTCTGGGGTATTAACTTTAGCGAACAGATGGTAAAATATTTGACATTCAAAAAATGTATCATATAACTTCTTATTGTGAATAAAATTATTTGACTTTGACTTTAATGTGAATGTTTGTTTTGCTTCATATTTATACCATTTTCATAGATGACGAGCTTCTCTTGTATAGCAGGTGCTGTTTTACGAGTTCTCTCGTCGCACATCGCGAGCACGTATGCGCACCGAACCACACTGAATTGAATGGTTCACGCAGAAGCCGGGCAACGTGTCACGGCCACCTAACAGGATTACCTGTTCCACTGCGCAGGTAAACTGAACCTTAGATATGGGCCAGAAATGCTTTAACCGGCTTATGATATTTCTCGGATTATGAGCAGACAAGCTTTATCCCACTCGACCTTTAAAGACGCTTAGGTTCAGGTTACACTTGGGATGTTCGATATATTATATTAACAGAAATGTTGTTTCTATGTTTCTTAACTTATGGATAAATGATATAATGTTAAAAAAATGACTACTTTTTATTGTACCTACATGAAAATGAGAAAATTACAGAAGAGAGAGAAGACAAATTTAAATTTCAGAAGGTACCGAAGTTATGATTTATGAAATATTTTGAGGCCTCCGTCGTCTTTATCGTCCGTTTAATACTGTTTATACTTTTTATTAGAGCCTTTCTAGAAAAAAAATGTCAGGACTAGAGAAGTTCATATGAAAGCATTACATGTCCTGTGATTTACTACGACAACGTGGTCTATTATAATTTCTTACTTTAAAATAATTTCCAAATTCGCAAGTGTCCAAAGAACCTCATGACTATATGTTACTCTTACTATTCCTAATTGCGGCTTCGGCCCTTTGGGGGAACGGAGTTAATTAAGTACCGAGGTAACTCTTATCCTAGGTGAAGTGCAAGAAAAAAACGTTCATTAGTTAGTTTCTGAGATTAGCGTTTTTAAACAAACTCTGCAACTATACGATATAATTATTAATATAATATTATTAAGATATTTGTCGTAGTTATAGGAATTATTATTCATATATATTAACATAAGTACTCCTATAATTTTAAACAATTAAATTATCTCAATATTAAAGCAAAACAAATACAAAAACTAACCCGCAAATCGTCAAACAATAAATATTTTAATACGATTGGACGGTTGTCGTAGACTAAGGAGTTGCACAATCAAACTGTAATTGAACATTGAAGAATTCCATTGATTCATACATTTGTTATCTAAATCAGTTTCTTGTTTCAATTGCATGTTTACAAAGGAGTCGTGACACACGGCTGTACACTTTGATTGACGTTTCGTGTAATAAATATAATTTATGAATAAGACAAATCAGTTCATACGCCCATTTAATTAATGATGTTACTTAATGCATGAAAACAATTAAGTAAGTTAACTTGTTTGAATAATTACTTTATAAATTGTAAACATATTCGAAGCTGTTGCTTTATAATAAAAATATGAAGTTATAACGAACATTTAATTTTTTACATTTAATTTGGAACATATAAAAAAAGCTAATTTTAATTTGTGCAACAAAAGTCAATTGCTGATATAAAACCGTATTATATAACTCTATAATAATAAATGACTTCTATTTAAGAATTATGATCGACTGTCGATATGAAATATATCCTCATTACCGTGAGGATATATTTCGTATCATGTTATATCGAATAAATGAAAAGATAAATGCGCAATTATTAAATTTTAAAATTATATTACGAAAACTGATACAATTTCCAATCTTTCCTAATCTTTTAACAAATAGGTAAATCAATAAATTTAAATAGTGCAATTATATAATAACAAATGCTAATAATTTTGTTAAATATAATTGTAACATTTAAAACAAAACAAAATTATGATAACAAATTCTTTGGAAATCTTCAGTCTTCCATTTCATGTATAAATTAAATTATTGTTAGTCATTTCATTTATTATCAATGTTAAATTACTTATTATTACAAAAAAAATTACTTACCAGTGATATAAACTTTAAATAAAAATATTAGCTGACTACTTTAAAGTTCACTCAACGATTATTTTAAGTCACGTGGTAGTAATAAATAGAAGGATATGTCTATTAAAATTTGTAACGTCTATTTTTTGCGTTTTCTAGTAACAAACAGCACCGAAGTCCAAGATCGCTATGTTTCATACTGCTCCGCTTGATTGATAAACAAAACTTCCGCTTTAGCAGCGCGCGCAATCTTGTGTTGCCATGAAACTAAATCCTCCTACCGTCCGTCCGTTGTACTGTACTCTGTATGGACTTATAAAAATAAAATTTGGATATTTAAAATAAAGAAACAGTAATGTTTCTTTATATTTATATTTTGTTTGTACCTTACTTTATTGTAAGTTTTCATCAAGCACATTTTATTACTCTGTTTTCTTTCTCTGTAGACAATTTATGACAGCGGTGACATTCCTGTCAATATCGCCGATCGCCAGGGTTCCGAAAAAGAGACTTTTTGCTGTATTATTTATTCCTGGTGGCCCTATAAAATAATTGAAAAATGGGTTATAAATTTTTAAAATTTGCATCAACTTCTATTAGGGTGAGAGTTTTGTATCCTTTTGTTTTCATGTTTTTATTGATCTACATTTATACAAGTTATGCAACCTTACGCATATGCAAGTACGTAGCCAAAAGTTTTAATTAAGCAATTTAATTATTGTACAAATAATTATAGGTACTTTCTATTTATAGATTATTTAAAATAATAAAATTTCTTTATTTTATATTATGATTTTTTGCAACTAAATTATCTTCGTTGACCTTCAACATGTGACCGACTGTCAAATCAACAGATGATTAATGTACTATTTTATTTTTATTTACTGATGTATACAGAAAAATACAGTCTTCAAAATTATGAGGTAGAGATTAAATTAAAATTAAATTAGCTTCACGCTGTATCCCGCACACAGCAGGGTAGACAGAGGGAACCTAGTGTTAAGACACTCCGTTCCCCACTTTCTGCCGAATTCTGGAGGCATTGCGTGTTGAGTGGCAGAACTCAACGCCGCGCTTAAATAAGGTAGAGATATTAATAAAAAAAAATTTTTAGAGTGGTACAGTTAGAATTGGAGTCAGACAGTATGCAACTTCACATGATGCTGATATTGTAGTCATTGGTTCGGGCCCTGGCGGATACGTAGCTGCAATAAAAGCAGCACAACTTGGCTTAAAAGTAAATATTTATTGTTTATTGAATATTTTTTTAGCTTCAGCTGTATTACGCATGTAACAGGGTAGTCAGAGAGAACCTAGTGTTAACACTCTCTGTTCCCCACTTTCTACCTAATACTGGAGGCATTGCATGTTGAGTGGTGGTGGCAGAACTGATGCCGTGCTTTGCCACCAGAGTGAAGAAATAAAAATATTAAATATTCCATTTCCTTGAGTGGGGATCAAACCTACTACCGGTCATGTTTACAGTCACATGCTTGAGCCCCTGTGCTATAACTGACCTCATTTATTAATATACATCTTAAAAAGTTCATAGAACTGAGCTATTGAATTTTATCTCTATAGTAAAGAAAAACCATTAGTAGCTAGATCTATAATATATAAAAAAAATATTATGCAAAGACATACATTTTTCTGTATAATTCTATGTTATTAGCTACTATGTTTGTACTCTGTTGAGGCTGTTGTAGTATTGTGAGCTGGCATCTGAGTTTAAAAAATTGTTATGGGTTCAATGAGGTGGAAATGAATTATTTTTATTTCCACTCTCTGGTAAGTAGACAAGGCAAGTTTTTGGTTAATATACAATTTTGTGGATAATGGGTAACTGAGTGCCTTACCACTAGTTACTGTGCCTACCCTTTTTGTAGTAATGTATTTTGTTTTTAATGTATTTTATTGTATTTATAGACTATCTCAGTGGAAAAAGACCCAACTTTAGGTGGAACTTGCCTAAATGTAGGATGTATTCCATCAAAGGCCCTTCTCCATAACTCTCATTTATACCACATGGCCAAACATGACTTCAAACATAGAGGCATTGATGTGGGTGAAGTCAAATTTGACTTTGAAGCAATGATGGCTTATAAAGCCAATGCCGTTAAAGGCCTTACTGGTGGAATTGCTATGCTTTTCAATAAAAACAAGGTAATTTGATCCATTAATTATATATTTTTTCTTTCAGCTTTGTTTAGTTTTGTATATTCTAGGCAGAGACAACATTATGTATTTTTCTTTTGTAGACAGAAAATTTAAATAATTAATTTCTTATAATAAATATTTAAGTGACAAAAGTGACAAATCTAGATTTTTTTAATTATGTATATAGCTTGATATTAATTGTATAGGTACAACTAGTGCGCGGTGTAGGGTCAGTTGTAGCCCCGAACAAAGTTGAAGTACAAGGAGAGAAAGGAGTGGAAACTATTAACGCTAAAAATATCTTAATTGCAACTGGATCTGAAGTGACACCATTCCCAGGAGTTACAGTAAGAAGTTTATTTTGTGTATATCAAAACTTATAAAATTACTTCACTCCTAAAATTAACTGACCAAAACAGAATTTTATGTAATTTTATTTTTGTTTATTAACAATTGTAAGTTGTTATAGACCTTTATTAGCCAATACATTTTTTTTCATTATTAATTTTACAATCTTTTCAACATTAAAATATGGTTTAAGACAATTGACAAATTTGCATTTTTACAAAATAAATTTGCTAAATTATTTAATAGAATTGTCACAAGTATATAAAAGGCTGAATTTAAAGGATAAAATTGTGTTTTGCAAAATTATATGCTTGATATGCAAAAGTATAAATTTTGAGTGAAACATTATTATAGAAAGATCTTGTAATGTTTACATAATATAAGTCCTTAAACATAGTGACTTACTAGAATATTTTGTTCTTATTTGCAGTTTTACATTATAAGAATATGAAAATAATATTATTTCTCTCTCAATTTTTTTTAATTAATTTGATGAAAGAAAATGTATAAGGAACTAACATATACCCACAATTGGTTCATATTAACTACTTGTACTATGGTTGTTGTGCTTATACTATGTTTATCATACTTAATATACCTATTCCCATTAAAAAAAAATGTACCTAGACTGAAATTTCAGTTCATTGTGATAAGTTGCCATCGCAACGCCTTTTAATCCCTGTTATCGTATGAATTTTATTCACGTCGGATAATATCTATATATAAGCGATCTTTTATCCTCTGATGAAGTGTTCATGTTAGTAGATGAAATTCATATAATTTTAAAGTGCTCATGATTAATGAGATACTAACTACAATTTTATACAATAAAGAAAATAAATAACTTTTTTAAAATGTTATTTCAAACTCTAAAATGTGTATAAAAATTTGAACGTAATCGAACCCGCGCAGCATTAATTAGACGTTGCTATCTTGAATTTATCACACATTTTTTTTTTCAGTTTGACGAACAACAAATAATAACATCAACTGGTGCTCTTTCCCTATCTAAGGTGCCTAAGAAAATGTTAGTAATAGGTGCTGGTGTGATTGGTCTTGAATTAGGCTCTGTATATCAGAGGCTCGGAGCCGAAGTTACTGCCATTGAATTCCTTGAAAGTATAGGAGGTACATAAGTGTGTTTTGATTTTTATATATTAGGACCTTGAATAAGTTCCCGTCCCGTAATAAAAAAATTAATTTAAAATATAACGCTTACAATGACATTACTCAAAGTATTGTCCATCATTAGAGACCACTTTCTCCCATCTCTCTGGTAGCAATTGAATCCCTCGTCGGAAAAACGACTCATCTTTCGAGGCAATCCAGGAATCAAGCCATTCTTCGGCTTCTTCAAGAGAATGGAAGCGCTGCTCGCTTAAACCGTGCGCCATCGACCGAAACAAGTGGTAATCGGAGGGGGCTATGTCCGGTGAATACGGCGGGTGGGGTAGAACTTCTCATTGAAGTGTTTCTAGGTAAGTTTTGACTGGTTTTGCCACATGTGGCCGAGCATTATCATGTAATAAAATCACTTTGTCGTGTCTCTGCTCGTATAGTGGCCGCTTTTCTTTCAGAGCGCGACTCAAACGCATCAACTGAAGTCGATAGCGAGCTCCCGTGATAGTTTCATTAGGTTTAAGCAGCTCATAATAAATTACGCCCTGCTGATCCCACCAAATGCAGAGAAGAAGCTTAGAACCATGGATATTTGGTTTTGGCGACGATGTTGATGCGTGACCCGGCATGCCCCACGATTTTTTTCGCTTTGGATTGTCGTAGTGAATCCACTTTTCATCCCCAGTGACGATACGGTGCAGAAAACCTTTTCTCTTTTGCCGTTGAAGCAACAATTCACACATGAGAAAACGTCGTTCTACGTCTCTCGGCTTCAACTCATACGGCACCCAATGCCCTTGCTTTTGGATCATTCCTAACGCTTTTAAACGTTTTGAAACTGTTGACGCATCTACTTGTAACGTTTTCCCGAGCTCTACTAACGTCTGACATGGATCTTGTTCAAGCAATGCCTCCAATTCTTTGTCTTCAAATTTTCTTTGTCTTCCAGCGTTCTGGAGCACCGACAAAATTTGAAGAAATTTGTCTTCAAGGTCAAAGGTTCTCTTTGTCTTCAAGGTCAAAATCATTGCTTTTGAAGCGCTTAAACCAGTCTCTGCACGTTGTATTCGACAAAGCATTGTCACCATATGTCTCAACGAGAATTCTGTGTGCTTCTGCTGCAGATTTTTTCTGAATAAAGCAGTGCAATAAAATTCCCCGCAAAAACACTTTATTTGGCACAAAAGTACACATTTTCACAAAGGGAAAATAAATATGTAGTTGACACTGTAGTAAACACTATTCTACTATAATTTGAGGTTACATATAGTACTACTTTGGTGATTCGTTACCGTACGAAATTCTATGCAGAGTGCCGCAACTCCATCTTTCAACAAACACACAACTTATTCAAGGTCCAATATTATAGATATTGTTCTTTTTAATAAATTAAGATGTAAAAGATGTATAGAAACAACTTGTTGAAATGTAGAAAGAATTTGGGCACTCTAACCACGGGGGAGGCGCAGGGGCACAAGCGTCCTGCTTTAAACGCGTGATCTTTCTAAATATATATTTTTATTATATATATTTAGAAAGATCACAGCCTGCTGCGTTTAATACTTGCTCTGGTAACTGGGCAAAGGGCGGCGTTGAAATTCGCGACTCAACAAGCAATATCTCTAGAATTCAACAGAAAGTAAAGAACAGAATTGTCTTAATAAAAACAGATTGTCTCTACCTACGCTGTTATGTGTGGAATACAACAGGAAGCTAAAGGAAATATATATTTTTTTGTAAACATCATCAGGTATTGGCATAGATGGGGAAGTATCGAAAACTTTACAGAAGATTTTGACTAAACAAGGTATGAAATTCAAACTCGGCAGTAAAGTGACTGCTGTTAAGAAGGAAGGTGGTGTTGTAAAGATTGAAGTTGAAGCTGCGAAAGGAGGAAATAAGGAGACCGTAAGTTTATCTTTTTTTTTAAGCTTCACACTATATCCTGTATATAATAAATTCATTGCCCGAGTGGATATTGAACCTACACCTTTCTCGTTTGCAGTCAGACGCTGTGGCGCGGCGATGGCTTATTATAATTGTATTCTATTATTGTTCATAGTACAACTATTAAATAATTGGTTAAATTCTAAATTAAAATATATTGGTGTATAAAGATCATGAACACAAGTGTGTGACTGTAACCGCGACATATTGTGGGTTCGATCCCCACTCGAGGAAATGAACTCACTCTGGTGTTGAGGCGAAATGCGGCGTTGAGTCCCGCCACTGACCATGCAATGCCCTCACAATTTACATATAACACTAGGCGCCCTTTGTCTACTCTGCTATATGCGGGAAACAGCGTGATACTCGAAAAAAATAAAGTTAATATCATTACAATCTCTAAGGCCGTAATGGTATAGCGTCTGACTTTAAACGCATTTGTTGTTAGGTCGATTCCAACTCGAGGGAATGAATTATTTTTATTTCCTTGTTCTGATAACAAGACAAAGTATGGCGTTAAGTTTCAACACGCAACACGCAATGTCTCAAAAATTGGATAGTGCGTGGGGAACGGAATGTACTAACACTAGGTTCCTTTTTGTCAACCCAGCTATATGCGGATCAGAGCGTAAAGCTAAAGAAAACTGATTACTATCATTACATTCAGTGTAATGTATAATGAATGATAGTATAAGTAATGTCTCAAAAATTTGGCGGAATGTGGGTATCGGAAGTTTCTTAATGGGGAACGGAGTGTCTTAGCACTTTCCTTTCCAGGTTCCCTCTGCCTATGCTGCAATGCGCGGTTTTTTAAATTTACACCATATTCGCTGTACTGGTATACAGTGCCTGTATATACCATAATGGTGTCTGTCATTTCTTTGTCTTGGCAAGACAAAGCGCGGCACTTAGTTCCGCTTATCAATACGCAATGTCTCGATTTAATACAGATAGAATAGAGTGTCGTCAAACCACTTGAGGTTCACTCTACCTAGCTATATGTGGGGTCTCGAAGCAAAAAAACTCATAAACATCCTTCGAAATCCAGATCATTTTTACATATCTTACTGGAAATCTTTAATTTTAAAATAATTAGAGAATATTTTTTTTTATAATTTAGAACATTTGTAAAGCTTTATGTGTCGTGATTCGTTTATCACTTTGATAACATATCTTAAGTTATGTTAAATATAAACATGTAATATACAAGATTTGTACAAGATACTATTTATTATGATTCTGTAGATGTTTTTTTTCCGCATATACCAGGGTAGGCACAGGGAACCTAGTGTTTAAATATTCCGTTCCCTACGCAGAGCATAGCTAATTTTCGAGACATTTCTTGTTGAGTGCCAGAACTTAACGTCGTACTTTGTCTTGTTTCACGAGTGAAATAATTAAAAATAAATAATATCTACTAGTGGGCACCGAACCTACAACTGTTGCGATTAATTGTAATGACAGTAAACTTTTCTTACTTAAACATTGGTATTTAACGTTTTTTTGGTATTGTAATGTATCTCACTTTCAGAATAAAAATGACGTAACAAAAAAATGAAATTTTATAGTGGGTATCGAACCCACAATTATCATATACGCCACGGTGACCTCAATCATGTGTCTGCAGAGGGTTTGCCTACCCTGCTGTGTGCGGGATACAGCGTGAAGATAATTTAAATAAAAAGAAGGTCTAAATGCTTAGTATTGTATTATTTCTTCACTTTATTTACAGTTGGATTGCGATGTAGTGTTAATCTCGGTCGGTCGCAGGCCGTACACTAAAGGGCTTGGTTTAGAGAAAGTAGGCATCGCTTTGGACGACAGGGGCCGCATTCCTGTCAATAATAAGTTCCAGACTACCATACCCGGGTAAATATTAAATTTAAAATTATTAATGTGTTATTCATACAAGAAAGAGAAAATATTTTGAAACATAATGATAAAAATGTCCTTATAGAGATGCTAACAACAAAAAATAAATTTGAACTTAGCTGGATATAATGGATGACTTTATTAGTTCTAGCTACGTCCGTCTGACGGTTTCCTTGACGCGCAGGTTCGAGTCCCGCAACGCTACTACTATTTTATATGATTTTAAATATTGACATTTTATTTGGGCATATGTATGGATGAAAGACCTACGTCGAAAAATAAAATTTTCCAAGAATCCTGACTTTTAAATTTGTAAAAAAATATAGAACCAAAGTAATATTGCCAAAAGCGATGCTAAACGACTCTAAATATTAATTTGTAAGATGTAAATGTCATATTCTTAGTTAATGTATTATTTTTTTCCTAGAATCTACGCCATCGGTGACGTCATCCACGGGCCCATGCTCGCGCACAAGGCGGAGGATGAAGGCATTGTGTGTGTTGAAGGAATTAAGGTAATCATTACTAACGTGTGTATATGTATATAACGCGGTTGTTGTAATCTCCATTCTCGCTCTGGTAATAAGAAGTCCAATACGTTAATATTTTGAATTCTGGTCGAAAACGCAGAATTAAGATATTCGGCACCAAATTCTCTGAATCCAATCAGATACGTATCCTACTTTATGCGGGATATAGCGAGAATGTATTTCTAGTACGGAAAGATGTTCGTAGAAAAAAAATTGTAAAATAAAAGTTCAATTAAAACAATTCATTTTAGTTTTTATTCCAATTTTTAATAAACTTGTAATCTTAAGTAATCAACATATTTTTCTACTAGCCTTTTATAATGTGACGATAAGAAATAATATTATTTTAAATGGTTTAATTTCAGGGTATGCCAGTACATTTCAACTACGACGCCATTCCATCTGTAATCTACACCTCACCTGAAGTCGGCTGGGTCGGAAAAACTGAAGAGGATCTCAAGAAGGAGGTTACTATATAATACATATTATTTATTAGTCCCAGGTTCTACGTTCCCAGGTTCCCTCTGCCTATCCTGCGGGATACAGCGTAGTAAAGCGGTAGCGGTAAAAAGAAAAAAATGTCTTATGCAGCGGCACAAGCATGCGACTGGTAACGCGACGGTTATGAGTTCTGTTCCCATTCAGGAGATTACTTTCATTGTCTTTGCTCTAGTAACAAGACGTCGAGTCGTCGACGATGACGTCCAGTCAAGATAAGCACGGCGTTGAGTCCCATCACTCTAATGTCTAGAAAATTGAGTTGAGAACGGGCTTTTTAGCAGTAGACTCCCTCTACATATTCTGCTGTGTGCGGGGTAGAGTGTGGATCTAAAAAAATAGAAAAAGTAACTAGAAGTAGATAGACTACCAGTGACCACGGACTACTGTCGTGTTCGAAACGTCGGGTTTCCAAAAAATGAAACTCTGTAAAAGAGTGTTATTTAAAATGTGTAAAAATCGCGAATACAAAGATCTTATTGTAATAACTAATATTTTTTATTTTATTGTTTTCCAGGGTAGAGCGTACAAAGTGGGTAAATTCCCATTCATGGCGAACTCCCGAGCGAAGACAAACGGTGAGCCCGAAGGCTTTGTCAAAGTTCTGGCCGACAAAGCCACTGACATCATCCTCGGCACACACATTATTGGACCCGTAAGTTAAAACAACTATTTTTTTTTTCAGCATGGTATATCTTTTAATTAAATATTTTGATTTCTTCGCTCTGGTCACAATATTAAACGCATCTTTGAGTTCAGGTGGAAAACAAAGAACGAAAGGTTTTTATGCTTTTTAATTATTGTAGGAACAAATTAATAAACAAAAAACGCTTAATAAAAAAAGATAAAGCTATGACTATAAATATCCAATGCAAAGTGTGAAGCTAAAAAATATAAAAAAAATAAAGAAGTGTAAAAACAACTAAATAATGCCGTAATTTTTCAGGGTGGTGGTGAACTGATCAACGAGGCGGTATTGGCGCAGGAGTACGGCGCGGCCGCAGAAGATGTCGCGAGGGTTTGTCACGCACATCCCGTGAGTACACTGTTATTGGATTCTTTCATACTAGCTGACCTGATTGTAGTCTTTCGTGTTTTTTATCATTTTTATAAGAAAAATATTTTTAAAAAGCGTATTGAAAAAGTTACCGACAATTTAAAACATGTTAAAAATATTTCATAAATAACTTTAATTTCAAAATTATATAAATTACCTATATATTATATATTATATTGACGTAGGCATTGTGCATTTTATGCCAGTAGTAGTCTTTAAATGGAAATATATATAAAATTTACAAACTTTACACTAATTTTAAAATATTTTTGTAAGATTTCATTGAAAACATTTTTAAAAGTTTAATTACAAATATTAATATTTATAAAATCAATTATTATGAGTATTTCGCTATTTATTACCTTTGTCGTTTTGATTTTTTTCTCTGCATCAATAATTTCGTGAGCATCTAAGAATATATAGATATAGACAATTTATTATTAACAACAATAAAAAACAGATCAAACTAACTAAAATCGAGTAAATTCGTCTGATATGTCATTAAACATCAATCCAGTTACATGGAGTTTCCTTTATATATTTTTTTCTAATTTACAGACATGTGCCGAAGCGTTGCGAGAAGCGAACTTAGCGGCGTACATCGGCAAACCCATCAACTTCTAACTTAGAATATATATATAATATTTATTTATATGTACAAATAATTTACGATTTAGAGACCCTTTCACCACTTTAAGAAAACCTGTATGAATCTATGTGAAATTGCGTATTAAATAAACATGATTATATATGTTAAGATGATCCGAATCAATGTTTTGTTAATATGTAACGATTTTTTTTCGTAGTGTTGTTATTTCATTCCGATTCGTTACTCAACATCTGCATTTACTTAACGTAAATGTTGTGAATAATTGTGTATTTATTTAATTTGTAAATAATAGTTTTACAGAATAAACACCGCTATGTTGTCTTTTGTCTTTTTTTTTTTAAAATAAANCCCAATAATTTTATTAATCACAAATTAGTGTGGGAACTTTTGTCATACGTATTTAGAGATACAATTAGTATATATATACTAATTGTATCTCTAAAAGCGTATGACAAAAGTTCCCACACTAATTTGTGATTAATAAAATTATTGGGCTAGTTGATGGTGTTCAATGCTAATCGAAATAAATAATATCAAACATTGATATACGATTATGTTTAAATCACATACATTCAACTTGTAATAATCGTTCTTTTTTTTTGAATGAAGCAATTCAAGTTAAAATCTTTCTATTATGTATATAAAAATAAAAAAAATCTATTAAAAATTAAGATATTTATATTTACAAAGACAATAATAGCAACATTTAACTACTTACAAGAAAGCAATAGACGGAACCCGTTTATGATTAAGGCAAGAAAATAACGAAACTCAATAAATAACATTTGGTGTAGCAAAAATTATATTAAATTCGAAATATTGAATTAAATTGTAAAAATCTGCGGACGGCAATTACATACACAAATAAAGCATTTAAATTCGGTGTTTAAAAAAATATCTACTATGACTAGACAGATTAACGGGATATAAAAAAAGTTAGTAATACTAAAAATAGTAACTAAAACAACTATAAAATGGGAACAAACAAATTGATTTTACAACAAGTACTATATATAATGGATTAAAATGTGATAAGTATTTATATAATATATGGTACTTAATCTACAACAAAAACTAATAAATATAACAATATAAAATGGCAACTCAACTTTAACAATGGCAATATTATTGATTAACAACTAAAACACGGCATTGTGGATATACACTGCTGTATTAAATTGATTTGAAACTACCTTAACTATTTATGAATATTTATTTATAAATAAAATTTTCAGAGAGCAAATATGTTATCAAGATAGAAGGATGAAAGTTCTTTAAGATTTTGTTTAATTAAGAATATTTTTATAACAATTTGTTACACACCTAGAGAATGTGAAAGAAAGTATCTTTAAAACATGACTTTTATGAAATGAAATGAAACTTCAGTGAATGAAGTAATGAAAAAAAAAATCATACACAAAAACACTTCCTAATTTTTATATAACACTCTTTTCATAACATATTTTTATAGTTTACAAAAAGATAAGTAATATTATTCTTTATGCTGTATGAAATATATGTAACAACAAACAATCATAGTGACATGTTGTAGTCAAATTTTTTAAATCGAAAAAAATCGTAGTTAATTTTTAGCAAGAATCGTGACTTACAAATCAGAAAGTAACTGTTTATATTTCTTTTCATATTTGAATACATACAAGACTTATTAAAATTGATATGAATCAATATGTTGCAAATATGATCAATTCATCTGCACAGAATATCAATTCGAAGCTTCAACTAATCCGCTCAATTAACTCTTGTCAATTTTTATTCCACGATCGATACTTTAGCAAATACTTGAAACATAACCATCCTTTAAATACCGTGGTAGTTTCAGCCCCACGTGTCTAATATTTCGCTGCACATATTCAAATAGAATTTTGGTGACAAAATTTCACTGTATTCCGCACAATCGTTGGAATACATGATGGCGGCCGCCATTGTATTTGCATTGCTCTCCATATATTTACGTAAAACCGTTTCCAATTCTTCTACAAGCAAATTGTTGTCAATGTAAAAATCTTTCGCATATCGGAAGCATTTTTCCCATAGCGAACTGTCAATTGGGAAAATACTAATCGATTTATCTATCATCTGTGCCGCTTTTAGAGATAAATCGATCTGTGGAATATTTACTATCGATTTGGGTATTATTTGTTTAGTGGTGTATTTCAATTCGTCACAGCAACACGGTATCGATATGTATATATTAGAATCGATTATCGGATAAACTTCTTCATTTAAGATAGATAACGATATATCTTTAATACGTTTAGACATTAAGTTCGTTATGACGATCTTGAGTTCATCCTTTTTGCGTGAAGGATTCACGTCGTCGCTATCTTGGTGTGTAACATAGAATTGATCTTCTTGAACTCCAAGTTTTAGATTATCCAGCATTAATTTTAGACAATCAGAATACATTTTTCTATGGTAGGCCAATTTGGCCGCCATGTTTAAATTTCCGGATAAATTTTCTTCGTTGATCCACGGTCTTAACAGTAATATTATATCATCCGCCCAAGACTTCTTTTTAAAGTCAGCGAGTGTATTTAAAGGATTCAGTCCAGGTTCAATTGGCTTTCTCTCGATGCCGTCAATATCGAATGGAAACATGATATGAATAGAGTCCACAGGGTGGAATACGAATTTGTTGTTACTGCGACTCGCTGGTATTTTTATTACACGTTTCGTCGTCTTCATCATTATAACGCGGTTGTTTGGTTTGTCTTTTTCATTGTTAATCTGTATTACAAATAAAAAATAATATACAATTATTTATTATGTGTATTATACTACATTAACTGCAACAATGTATTTTCATTAATCCTGTATAAAGTCAAGATGTCAAATATTCTTTTGAGCCAATTTAAATTAACAATATAATTTTATTTCATTACTATTTAATTTATTTCTTTCGTATTTTTTGTACATGTACATTTTAGTACTAGTATCAAAAGTAGATTATCCGTAGAGACAATCAGGCAAATAAAAACAATATAAATATTTGCACGCATCGCATTCAAATTCACAACCTTAGTGTAAGCAGCTAAGTACGTTTTAACTACGCCGTGACCACATATTAGTAAAATAACAAAAAAAAAGAAAAATATATATATTATTTTAGCCTCACGTTTTTCAAGCATTTGGCTCCGGGAGGGCAAAATTTTCTAGATTAAATTATCCTATTATTCACTCAATTTCTCTCAATTATGGCTTTGTTTATTGCGTGGCGGAATTCAATGCTGTTCTGACGAACGGATAAGTAATCAATTTAAATATAATCATTCATTAAGAAAATCGAACTCAATCATTGCAGTATACACGCTGTCCTGTTGTACTACAAACATACATATAAATATATAATATTATATAGAAATACATTATACCTGTAAATGCATATTTCCCGTAGCAAAAATCCTTCCATCATCATCTATAAATATAGTGAAGTCTCCACCACAAGCGATAAGGGCTTTAGTTTTCATATTAGCAATTTCTTTATCTGGTGACTTATTGCCTTTGTCCGGTTGTGTGTCTATTTTTAGTTTTACTTCTGTTGGTATTTGTACTTGCTTACGATCACCACTTCCTAAAAATTATATATATATTTCTTTATATATGGTATAAGAGTGGCTATAAACATTTAAATTAAAAAAGTTAATATCTTATTATTCTGAGGCCAGTCGTGGCGTAGCGGCACGATGTGTGACTGTAAAACGGACAGGTTGTGGGTTCGATCCTTGCTCAGGAGATGAAATATTAACTTAAATTTATATTTCCATTTCTTCGCTCTGGTGTCGAGGCAACGCGCGGCGTTGAGTTCTGCCACTCAACACGCAATGCCTCCAGAATTCGAAGAAAGTGGGGAACGGAGTGTCTTAACACTAGGTTCCCTTTGACTACCCTGCCAGCGTGCAGCTGATTTAATTTGATTTTTAATATCTTATTATTTACTATTTTTAAAATCATACTAAATTAAAAGTTAAAAATAGTACATATAAAAATATTTACCCAGTTGTCCATCGAAATTTAGCCCCCACGAATAAACAGTCCCTGCGTTGTTCACAATACAAGAATGATGCCAACCTGCCGATATCTGTTAAAAGTACAGTAAAATAAATTAAATATATTAGTGACGTCATCGTGGAGCATTGGCGAAAGCATGCTATACTGTAAACGCGATGCTTATGGGTTCGGTTTCCTATTTATTTATTTATTTATATAAGGTCCACCAACAGAATATACACATTACATGAAAAAATACACAAGTTAAATTAAAAAAGAAATACATTGCAAAGTGTTATTCCCCTTATAGGTAGACACAACATGCACCAACAGTATACTTGTTATTTACATTTTAGATATTAACTTTAATAATATTACTAAATAAATTTAGGCATTATATAACTATTAAAGAAGACAGACTAATGGGATCAAATTAAATAACAGATTTAACAAAAAAAAAAAAACANCGCGCACTTGTTGCGACGTGAGTGCTAACTGACCTGTGCGACTGTCCCCGACACGTTGGAGAGGTCCACGCAGTGCGGCGCGAGGTGCGGGTCGGGTGCGGGCGCGGCCGCGGCGGTCGGCGGGCTGGCGGAGCGCCGCGCCTGCGCCGCGCGCACTTGCTGCGGGCTCGCCCCCCAGCAGTACACCTGCCCTTTGGAGGTTAGTGCTAGCTGAAAACGTATGGATATCATTTTATAATTAAACGTTTCATTTAACTTGTGGATTCATACATCTAATGTTACATCAAACGAATTTTATCATTTACTTCTTTTTATCTTTCCTGGCATTAATCCCGGCTATTGCCAGGGTCTGCTTTCCTACTCACCCTACTCTACTTTGCACGGTGTTTAGCGTCCTCGGTGGTTAGACCATTGGCTCTTATGTCTTGCCATCACGACATCCAACCTGCTCTGCCTTGGAAGAACTTCAAGAAACCCATTTCGAAACTCTCCAGAAAGCACTACTACTGTCACACCGTTTTTACCTGAAGGTGATGTTACGGGAGTTATTGCCATTCCAGCGAGTTTCCTGGAGGAACCCGACGTTTCATGAGTATATCAGCGAGTTCTCTGCATCATCCGGATAGAGAGCCAATATTTCGCTATACGTTGCAAAGCGGAGTTTTCGTCTGGATACTAACATCTTTAGCCGTGTCCGTACTTGACACGGTTGCTCTTGCACATTTATCACAGCTGTAGGGCGAAGTGTTAGCGCGTCGTTTAGTGGCGACGTCCTAACCGTATCCAGCTCTTGTCAGTCTCTGTTCATTATAGCGGCGGATGAAGATGGATTTTTAAATTGAGCAACTGCCATCTGACCTCCAAAACCCCTTTGTGAGGAAAATCCGAGGGGAGAGGAATAAGATAGATAAAAAAAGAGGAAGGGAGGAAGAAGGGGAGGATAGGCAAAAGGGGGGATTACAAGAAAAGGCCACCATTTTTAAGGACTTATTGGAGGTATAACAAGCGGTGGCTCGAGGATCCGTGATCGCATACCGTTATGTCAAAAAACGAATCGGATAGATATTAGTTAGGGCACCCTCTGAATATATGCACCTTTTGGATATATGTCACTGTCATTTACATCATAAAGTAATATATGAATGACCTTGTTAGAAGGTTAATAGTAATAACATTAAGGTGCGGATTGCATCACATTATCTAATTTACATAAAAAATATATTCCTTAAATATATTCCTATATTAAATATATATAAAAAGTAATTAATTTTTATCGTAAAGGCAATAATTGTGGAAATTTTCACTGGTAAGTAGACAAAGCGCGACGTTGTTGTCAGTTCAACACACGATGTCTGGACAATTTGGGCTGTGCATGGGAAATGGAGTATCATAATACAAGGTTCCCCTTACCACCCATCTATATTCTGGATACAGGATAAAGATAAAAAAAGTAATTCACATATTTAAAAAAAACAAACATACGTACATTATGAAAATACCCCACAGCGATAGACTCGACATCGGCCACCGGCACGCGCACCGGCACGGACGCCTTGTCGCGCGCGCTGCTGCCCAGCTGCCCGAACACGCCGGCGCCGCACGCCCACACCTCGCCGTTCTTCATCAGCACCACAGTGTGGCAGGCGCCGCAGCCCACTGATAGTACCTGACAATGCGTATTTAATCGTGTAAATGTAGAGGAAAATACTTTTTTCTAAGTAATGCCGCATTTTGTCTTCGCACAGAGCGAGGAAATTAAATTAATTCATTCTCTCAAGTGGGAATCGAACCAACAATCGTCGTATTTACATTCAGAGGCTATTCTGCTTTGCCACGACGACTTCAAAATATCGTTGTTAACATAATATAAAAAGTCGTGTTGAGTGCCGACTTTTCCCGCCGCGCTTTTGTTTCGTTATCAGAGAGAAGAAATGAAAACAATCCATTCCCTCGAGTAAGAATGAATAAATCATATCAATTATCATCATTAGGAATCATTGCGGTTTCACGGCTTTAAGACTATGTCACTTAAATTTGAAATTCAAATAAAGTGAACAGTGTAAGGGTACATTTACAATGTTCTCTTTCACTGGTAATTTTTATTAGTCAATACTGTTGAAAAGTTAACAATGCATGGGAAATCTATAAAAAATAACTTGCCTTCCTTCCTAGAAACTTTGTAACCAGTTGTGGAGTATACTGATCGTCGATACTGCCCAAACATAGTTGTCCGTGCACGCCCCAACTGAAACACGATTAAATACGTTTTTATCACATTATATGTTTGTAGTTTCCGGGACGCAGGCGCCATGGCACTCTGGAGTTGTTGACGTACGCGCCGTCAAGTGGACGAGTCGGTCGACTTGACGGCGGTGAGTGTTAGCTGGCCGGTGGGCGGAGGCACCTGCGGGTACATCATACAGCATTGCATTACGGACTTATTGGCGAGGGACGTCTGGCGTCATATTTTTAATAGTTTACAGTAAAAGATGATATGGAAAGTAAATAGATACTAGTTAGAAATTTTATCCTGTCGCCCTCGTCCCTATTTAGTACTGTACGTCCAATTCCCACTAGAACTCACAATATAATGCTTAATTTATGAATAGTTTTTTAAGCATGTTATGATGTTTTGGAGGTTTGTATACATCTATTGAGGCCAGTCAGCAGGGGCACAAGGTGTGACTGTAAAATAGATTGGTTGTGGGTTCGGTCCCCGCTCGAGGAGATGAAATATTTACTTAAATTTATATTTTCATTTCTTCGATCTGGTGTCGAGAACAAGCGCGGCGTTGAGTTCTGCCACTCAACACGCAATGCCTCCAGAATTCGGCAGAAAGTGGGGAACGGGGTGTCTTAACACCAGATTCTCTCTGCCTACCCTGCAGTGTGCGGGATACAGCGTGAAGTTGTATACATCTATGCAGAATGACTATTTTAAATATTAGTATAGGCATGCGACAAGACAGCATCCTCGCCCACGCCACACCATACGGTGTGGTCTCATGGAGTGGTATCCTGTTACCTAGTGAAAGTGATCAACACTAAAGTATAGTATGGGCGACGAGTCATGGCAGCTCTGAAGTTAACTGCAGATGGCTGAGCAGATTTGATTTTAGATTATTTTCTTTCTGAGTGAAAAATAGGCAAAATTTCATAAAACTTCGTAAGGGGGGTCATGCATCGTCGACTGTGCGGCACAGTTGAGTGCGATGCTAGGTGTAACTAGTGAGCACCGACCCCCAGGTGTACAGGCGGCCGCCCGCGTCCACGGCGGCGGAGTGGTAGTGCCCAGCGGCCACGGCGCGCAGCGGCGCCGCGCCCGCGCACGCCACGTGCAGCAGCGCACCGCCCGCGCGCGCGCCCTCGCCCGCCGCGCCCGCCCAGCGCGCGCCCGCGCCCAGCTGCCCGAACGAGTTGTCGCCCGCCGCGTATATCTGAATGTTGTACACTACTTAAACATACGAGCTTCCCGTACAACAGGTTCTCTCTGCCCATGTCCATTTTATACAGGGTGGAAGTGTCAGCGCCCCTTTTACGGAAACAGCATATAGGGTAAAATATTTCAAACTCATACCTAAAGAAATTAATTAAGATAACTCAACAATTTAGACGTAGGCTTTTTTTTTACATTTCACGAATTTTATCCAAACTTTTATTTCCTGTGACGCACACATACACATACTTCTACAAAAATACTACTAAGCATTGCCGATCTTCTTCTTTTTATCCATACAACACATAACCGAATGAGAAAGAAGGAAATTTCTCATTCTTTGTCACGCAATTACCTATTTTTTTTAATAAATCTAAACAACGTCCAAAGCTCTTATAAAAATTGTTTAAGAAAAACCTACTTTAAGGCAATTAAATATATATCCTTTATTATGAAATTATTTCGAAATAATGCATGTTTATTAAACCACCCACAAAATTATTATATATTCAAATTTTTTTTTTTCTAAATTTTAACACTCAAAATTATATTGAACTACGATAGATAGGTACTTACATTTAACATTAGTTTTACATCGTCGTCGTCACATTTTTCTTTTACTACCACCAATATTTTTATCATAAGTAATATTAAAAACTCCACATTTGTTTGTTTCTAGTCTTAAAAGAATGTATTTTTGATGGTACACTCAAATACTGACACACAATAGTTTCACATTTAAGAGAAATACTCAGTAATCACATGCGATATTCGTCACAATGATAAAATAATATTAAACAACATCCAAATAATTTAAAACACTTAATAATCACTCAAATTCTAAAGACGTCAAAATAAAGTAAACAACAAGACAGCCGCGCCGCTAAGTTATGATCTGTTTACACATTACAGTCACAGATAATTGAAAACAGATAATTAAAAATCATTGTAATATTTCATAGTACACGGTACTGACAGTAATTAAAATAGTTCTCGAACATACTTTTATTTTTTTTATTAAGATTTTTAGTATTATTTACACTTGTTTAATTATCTTGATACAAAATCGTATAAAAACTAAATAGAAACGAGTCTTATAATGTTACACGGCTACCTACAAAAACTCAATACGAAATAAATTATTATTTAGAAATTATTTGTAAATAGTATTGATAATTTTATTAATTATTTTAATATCAAATCATGACCATTAAATAAAACACTTCCCGAACATACTTTTATTTTTTTTATTAAGATTTTTATTATTATTTACATTTGTTTAATTATTTTAATACAAAATAATATAAAAATTAAATAAAATACTATAATATGACCAGTTTTTATTGACGGTAATTTAACGTAACCAGAATACGCCTACCACATTCCTCTAGACGTATATCGTAATATATTACAGAGACGCAATTTATGCATTCAAAAACAAGGACACTTAGAAAAAAATCTAACTATCTGTTAAATAAGTGGACAAATGAAACGATAAATGTGAGTGTGTGTAAAATGTATTCCTAAATGTTGTATAGATTTAACATCACTTCGCTGCTGTTAGCTACATACCTACGCTAGTTGCTGCGACTCGATTTCTTTAATGAGGCGTGTGCGACGTTGCCGCTTTGACAGGTTAGTGTGTGTTTATGTTATTCTTTACAAACGGCGTTTTATTTTAAAACGGTATATTTATTTGAAAAAAAAACTTTTGAATTTTTGAGATTTTTTTTAATTGTATTATTCTTTTATAGAGTAGGTAAAACTGTGGTTTCATTTAAAGTAGTGCTGACACTTCCACAATGTATAATGTGAAACAGATAAATTATAACAAAAACAAATACTTGATGCCGTTGTGGCGCAAGGGACACAAGCGTGTAATTAAACGCGACGGTTGCGAGTTCGAATCCTGCTCGTGGAAGTATATTGTTGAATATTTTCATTTTCCCACTCTGGTATCAAGGCAAAGCGCGGCTATGAGTTCCACCACTAAACATGCAATGACATACTCGTATTAATATATACTGAGATGTTGATGACATATTACTCTCTGTGAAGAACAACGTGAAGCTGAAAAAAAAAGAAAAATACTCACCCCATTCTCAGTAAGCAACAATGTATGATGTCTCCCACAAGCCACATCGACCACCATTCCTATCAACTCCGTATTGACCGCCGTGTTAGCCACCATGACTCTGGCATTACCCTCGTCAGCCACCGCCCAGTGCCCGAGGCCACACGACAGTGCTCTACGCGGTGTAAACTGTGTCAAAATCAAATAATTTTATTCAAAGCTTTTAATTCTAATTTTATATTAGACGTTAAATAATCTACCACCGGATCACTAAAGTTATTGTCTCAACCAGTCAAACCTGAGAAGAACAAGCGCAATAAACTTAGGGAGACTTTTTTAAACAATTATTTACAGAATCATACTTTTTTTTATTAGTGACAAGGATATAATAACCTTTCAGACGTCTTTTTACAACTTTTTTAAAACGTGATATAGAACATTCTCGACGTTTTCTTGTATCATATTGTAAAAGAATACTCTCTCAGACTCGATGCAATCTAGTTAGAAGCTCGCTAAGTTTAAACCTATTTCTTATATCAATATTAGATACATCGCAGATTTCAGTAAAGTCATGAATGTTTTTCATAACATACATGTGTCTTCCAGGTATCGGCCTTTTGTGTCATATCCGTGTGTATGTCTGTGCACGGCTGGCGGGACTCTATGGCGCTGGTTATGTGCATAAATGTTGCTATTAATTGGAGCATTCGAGTTGCCTGTAAAACATATTAAATACAGATAAAAACATTGAAATATTATTTGCACATATCTCAATGCTAATATTGTAGTTTAACGAAATAGACGAGGCAAGCGTCTGCTTTTAAAATAATTGTAAGTTAAAAATAAAATAACAGCAACCTTAAAAAATCTAAATCGTGCCAACATTTTGATGTAATCTAACAACGGTGTACAATTTAAAATTGACACATTATCATTCATAAAAAATGAATAGGTACTTACATAAATTGATGTAATTCCTTGTTTTAAATCTCTCATCACAGGCCGCAACTGATCTTGTAGAGGATTCAACCATAAGCATAGGCGCTGAAATAATTTCGTTTGAATTAACAATTTTAATAATGTTACCTTAAGTTAAAAAAATAACTTTATATTATATATTTTTTTCAAACTTCACTAAATGACAATTTTACAATTAGGTATTCTCGTAAGGCTACAAAAACATAAACAAGTAAAATAATCTTAGAAATAAATAAAAGTAGTTGGTTACCTTCAAAATAATAGTATCAAATTTATTACACTTCTCTGCAATAAAATCGAAGAACCATTGGCCATTTTCCTCCAACAGAATCGGTACAAGTGATTTTTGCTTCAAAAGACATACAATTGCGCCTCTACATATATCGTTTCTTGATTTAATAGCGTTCAATAATAAATTGGGATATCCTCTATGGATACTGAACACCGGCACTAAGTCCCACAAGCCTATAGCAGCGGCTATAGACGTTAGCTCTTGAAATTCTACCGTGCTGAGCGAAGTAAATTTAACGTCCCTGAAATGTATATAAACATGTAACAACAATATTAAAGTCTTTGATTTTTGCGATTTAACTCTCGTACCTCAGAATTTGTCTAATTTTATATTGAATGTCTAATTTTCGCGTATTCCTAGATCATTGTATACATAATGATAATCATGAGGCTTGACTTGGATGAGTTGGTATAAGTAATATTTTTTTACTTGCGTGATCAAGTATCGAAACGTAAGGTTTTCAAATACCAAAATATGTATATGTGATTAATCTGTTTAAATTAGTTTCATTATAAACGTCATGGAATTCTCTATACAAAATAAATACACAAGGAGGGAAGGGAGGTCAAAAAAATTGTGCAATTCGTACGACGTAATTTAATGAATTAAGAGAAATTCCTTAGTATTCAATGATTCCATAGATTTGCAAAAAGATCTTGAAGTACCTGGAACTGGTGATCAAATTTTAAAGGCTGAACTGAATATATTTCTAGATATACTGACTGTAAATTGACTTTTAATAAATAGTAATTACAATTTATCTAAATATATCTATTTGGAGTATGTATGAAGTTACAAAATTTTATCCAAAATCAGTTGAATATGAAATATATCAGTTAAATAAAAAATATCGAATGACATACTCATTGAAGTTTGATTTTAAAGATAATTACAAAATAAGTAAACAATTTACTCACATATCGAAGTTCTCCTCACTGTTAGTTCCTATTTTTAATAGCAACGCAAGTAATTTGGCAGTTATAGCCGCATTGCCGAGACTGCCGACGTTGCCCACCTGCTTATACATGGATAACTCGTGAAGTCTCCCAAAAACACCCAAACGGGCGACCCAGCCATCTGGTTGACTCTATGTTAAATATAATATTGGTTATTCATCTTTGATTTTCATCTTTGATTTCATTATTTTCTTTTTTTTCTTACTTTTTTTTTAACTTGAACTTTTGCTGCGCTTAAGCTTAATATGTTTATTTATTTTTATCTACATATTTTTTCAAGAGGCCAGTCGTGGCGCAGCGGCCACGAGGTGTGACTGCAAAACCGACTGGTTGTGGGTTCGATCCCCGCTCGAGGAGATGAAATATTTACTTAAATTCATATTTCCGTTTCTTCGTTCTGGTGTTGAGGTTAAGCGCGGCGTTGAGTTCTGCCACTCAACACGCAATGTCTCCAGAATTCGGCAGAAAGTGTGGAACGGAGTGTCTTAACACTAGGTTCCCTCTACCTACCCTGCTGTGTGCGGGATATAGCGTGAAGCTGATTTTTTTTATATTTTTTCAAATATAAATTATAGCGCAACGGTACAACGTATACTGCAACTGAAATGTAATAGGTGTGGTTCGATTTTCATTCTGAGGAATGGAGTGTTTTCATTTCGCTTCATTAACATGAATGCTTTAAAAATTGGTCGGAAAGTGGGAACAGAGTTACGTAACACAAGGTTTTCTTTGCTTATTCTGCGGTAATTGTGGGATATGTCAAGTCATCTTTCTTTAATTAGTTTTTTTTTTTTTAATTTAAATTTAATATACATTTCCTGTCCGTCGCGTTATGACGCAGTGGCACAAACATGACTGTGAACACGACAGTTGTGGGTCGATTCTCACACGGGGAAATGAGATGTTTAATATTTTGATTGTTTCGGTCTGGTTGAGTGAAGTGCGTGGCACCTGCGACAGGCAGTAGAGGTAGTGCGCGGGCGCCACGTGGCCGCGCGACAGGTGCAGGTCGGCGGCGGCGCGCAGCAGCGCGGGCACGGCGGCGCCCAGCGCGCCCGCCGCCTGCTCCGCGCCCGCGCCGCCGCGCAGCACCAGCGCCACCAGCCACTCCGCCGGCTCGCTGCTGCGCCCACATTTGCAAATTTATAGAGAACATTGTTCTATAGCAATACACAGTTTGAATATACATATAAAAAAAAAACTTACACAGTGTTTAACACATACGCGCCACAAGAAGTCACTATAAGGCATGGCTCCAGTATAAACCTCGGTAATTGTAAATCACACAAAAACGTTGGTTCCTTCCATCCTTCTGAACTAGACGGCGGTTCTTTTGCCGACATTAGGTATGCTCTGTGCACATCACCTATTAATTCTGCCGTCCAAAGCTCGGAAAAATCACGTTTTGTTGCAAGCAGAGTCTCTCCCTAATAAAAATATATTTTTTTAGCTCCACATTGTATCCACAAATAGCGAGGTAGGTAAAAGGAATCTGGAAACCTAATTACTCCATTCCTCATTGAGACATTTCTGTTCCCCATTTTACGCCGAATTTCTGTAGCACCACATGTTGTGCGGCGAAACTCAACGGTGCGCTTTGTCTCGTTACCAGTGCAAGAAAATTAAAAGTATTAAATATTTCATTTTCCTATTGGGAATCGAACCCACATCCGTCGCGTTTACAGTCCCACGTTTATGCATCTACGCAACAAGGGGATTTAATAAAAAATATTAAGAGCACAAAAACTAATATAAGTTTTTACACTTTAAAAAATCACCTTCACGCTTTATTCTGCATAGTAAGATAGACGGAGGAAAACTATTATAGTATTAAAACACACAGTCCCCCATATTTCATAGTGGCAGAAGTCAACATCGCGCTTTGTCTACCAGAACCAGAACGTAAACATGAGAATAATTGAAATATAATCATTCCCTCCAGTGAGAATCAAACCCACAATCATCGCTTTTACATTCAAACGCTGCGCCACGCCAGCCTCCCCTTTTCAAAATAAATTATGACTAACACTATACATTTTTTATTTGTTCATGATGATATAAGTAATGTTAGCTACAGTTTCTTACTTCCTCGAACTAAATTAATAATACTATTTACTTGAATATATTAATAAAAAAATCTAATCAACTTCACGCTGTATCCCACAAAAAAAATTGGATAAATTATTATTTTTTTATATGTATGTAGGGTCGGGTCGGGAACGCTGGCTCAGGCGGGTACACTGACCGACATTTATATTTCCTAAATAGAACAGCAATATTTATTTGTCTTATCGGTAACGTTTGACGCCCAATTACGTACAAACCAGTGATCCGCCATCTTTGACGACAATTCCAATTTGCATTATATAAGTATTTATGAGATTTGCTGATCGAAAAATTACTTTCCAAGGTAAATTACACGACTTTTTATTCATTAATATTCAAAGATTGATTGATTGTTATAATTTTGATGGAAAGAGGCCTTAATGCAGCGGGCAGTGGCGCTTCTTTTTCGCTTAACTTTTGGCAGACTGGGTTATTTTTGCGCGCTTTTAAATCCAAAATGGAAACAGCGTCTTCAGTGACTTAAATTTCAATGCTAGACAGTGACTCATGAGTTAGTCCAGCAATTCATATTGTAGTCAATTTATTCACACATCATCATATCCTAATATAAACTCTCATTTCACATTTCTTTACTTGCCCCGTTGCAAGAGTGACACTGGGTCGAAAATTAGAAATAGCTCCAAAGATTATACACTACGTGGAATCGTTTTTATCAGGAATGGGCTTTCCGTGCATAAAGTATTGAAAGAAGTAAAAGTGCCGTTCGACTCAAGAGACAAATGTAACATAAATAAATATACATAGCTGAATATATTATTATATATTATACATCATAGTTTTAATTGACTATTATTATTATTATTACTATTGTAGAGCCACTGTGTACTGAAAAGAGTCACTGTGCACTACAGCGGCGAGTCACTGTAGACTAGTGTCGGTACACAGTGGGTCATTTCCTATTTTTTAAAAAAACATAATCAGACAATTTTGATATTGATTTCATTGGAATAGTGATAATACAGGAAGAAAGATTAGTAACTAAAGTGTGTTGTGTGTAAATTTTAGCTCGGTATTTTGACCTTTTCTTCATAATTTTTACATTTGAAAAAATCCGAGTCACTGTTCCCGACTTGACTCTACACGATAAGCTTCATATTACGAAACTTGATTTAACGAAGACCCTTACTAAAGGGTCGAAATCATATTTTCGATACAGTTAAAAAAACTTTGTACAACTTCGCTTATAACAACACAGTTTCTTTCTCTTTTAATAATAATAATTTTCTAACGCCATTAAGCGTCGTAATGTAGAATTTTTACTGTATTCCCACGTAGATAAAGAACATACTGATAAATCACTATGTCACCAAATTATAGTAAAAAATTATTAAAAAAGTAAATTCAATATTTACCTGAGAAGTTGAAAACTGAGCACTGTGTATTTCCAATTGATTTTTCCTAACAAGATAAATCAATCTCTGCGACCATAATCCTTGTAAGTATAGACCGTCTTTCTTTATTTGAGGTCTAAGAGTTCTTGATGGAGTATCATCTGCGGGACTTTCCAACTGAAAAATATTTAAAATTTAGTCTTAGCTTCACGCTGTATCCCGCATATGGCAGGGTAGGCAGTGAGAACCTAGTGCTAAGATCGAAATTTCCAATAAACGCAATCTCTTAAATCAAGATAACGTTATTACTAACAAGCTAAGTTATGAATAAATCAGCATCACGCTGTATCCCACACACAAAAGGGTAGGCAGAGGGTACCTAGTGTTAAGACACTCCGTTCCCCACTTTCTGCCGAATTCTGGAAGCATTGCGTGTTGAGTGGCAGAATTCAACGCCGCGCTTAACCTCGATACCAGAGCGAAGAAATGGATTTTTAATTTTAATTAAATATTTCATCTCCTCGAATGGGGATCGAACCCACAATCAGTCGGTTTACCAGTTACACCTCGCGCCGCTGCGCCACGACTGGCCTCAAAGTTAAGTTAAGTTATAGTAGCATAAAAATAACTTACAATAATAATTCCTTCATTTAATTCGAAAGCTGTCAAGAAATGGCGACCAGTGACATACTGCGCAGTGAGTGCCCAGCTGTTAGAGTTTTTCCGAAAGTTTGGCAAATATTCAATAGGCTTCAAAACGTATTCCACTGTTTGCGGTTTGCTTTCATCTATAGGAGAAGATAGTATTTAGAAGATGTTTGACTGTTGACTTGCTTCATGTTATATCCGGTGTATAGTAGAGGAAGCAAAGAAATCATTAAGGTATTCACACAATATTCTCTACAATTTTTTCGGGACTTTCGAGTCAACGCCGTGTTTTTTAACAACCATTGGAAGGCAGCAAAAATACTCGAGGCGCAGCGACAAGCTAAAAGCAGCGACCACTTGTCGCTACGCCTCGGAGGTCACTTTACATACTTATTTTATATATTCTGTTTGAGGCGACTGTAAGCGCGACGGTTTTAGGTAGAGGTGTCAGATCAGGCATTTCTGGGGCCACGAATGAAATCAGAATTTTGGTGCTAATCCAAGATAAAACTACGTAGACTGTAGTTGATCTTTTTTTGGTAAACATCTTTTTAATCACGTAAACTCTCCTACATAAATGTCTCCTACATAAACTCCAACCTTTAAGTACTTATTTGGGGCTTAAATATTAAATATTTTTCAAAGCTCATAGTATAATTAATTATGTTAAGATAAAAACATTACCTTTGGATCCTCCTTGTGTGAAGAAAGTAATTTTATCCTTAGAGAGCTGTTTAATGTAAGACATGAAACCATCTTTCTTCTCCCTGTCATTTTGCACTCGCATTTGTTGAAGCCAATTATAGCCAAACGATCTGTGTTCAAGAACCAATTTCCACTGTTGGTTAGGCCCTTTTGATATCTTAAACAAGTACATATTATTATTATTATTAGCGGAAGACACATTTAGGTTTGATTATTTTTTTTCTTCGCTCTGGTAACGAGATAAAGCGCAGGCTTGAGTTTCATTTGAGCGGAAAGTGGGATATGGAATGTTAAGACACTAGGTTCCTACTGGCTTCTCTGCTATATGTGGGATACAGCGTGGAACGAAAAAACATTGTAATGTTTGTAATCTAATATCCTTGTAATTTACTGACATCACGTACAGATAAATAGATAATTAGATTGCTATTTATTAATTTTATAATTAATAGATAAATGAAAAAAAAAGCTTCACGCTGTATCCCGCACACAGCAGGGTAGGCAGAGGGAAGCTAGTGTTAAGACACTCCGTTCCCCACTTTCCGTCGAATTTTGAAGGCATTGCGTGTTGAGTGGCGGAACTCAACGCCGCTTTACCTCGTCACCAGAGCAAAGAAATGGAAATATAAATTTAAATAAATATTGCACTTCCTCGAGTGAGGATCGAACCCACAACCGTCGCGTTATAGTCACCCCTGGGCCACGTCGGCCTCTAATAAATCATAGATAAATAATGTAAAATAATTATTTAGAAAACATATAAAGATTTGAACGTAGCGGGACTCGAACGCGTGCCTCCTGGAAACCAATCAGGTTTCTAAATTTAAAATTTTTATATATTTTCTAAATAATTATTTTTCTTTCCTAAGTGTGGAATGACACTTTAAAAAATGTTTAAAATATTTAATAAATCGCATTCTCTCTTGCCAGACGATAATTCTTAGTAATTATCTTTGGATACCGGAAATTTGTAAAAATCTCCCTATAGAGATGCTAACAACATAAATAAGTTGTAACAAGCGTATAAAAATTTCGACAGAGCGCCTAGTCGGTTTCCAGGAGACGCGGGTTTAAGTCGTGCTACATTAAAGTTTTTATGTTTTCTAAATAAGTATAATAAAGATAAGCTTGCTATGCCAAGTTTTCGCCTCCAAAAACTAAATAAATCTTTTATGGGTCTGAGTATACATTTATATAATAAAATTCTGCTATGTATTCTAAATTCTGCTATGTAGCTATGTATTCAATGATTCAAAATTGCTTACAATAGTCTATTTGAATAAAGAATATTTTTAATTTGAAAAATACCTTTTTATTAAATTTTTTATTTGTGAAAAATGATGTGATTTTTTTTTTTCTATCCCGCTAAAGCATAAAAATGAAACATAATGTTAATATAATATTATATTAGATGCTTACCAAAAGAGCCAGTAGGTCTAAAGAATCATCAAAACATATCTGCAAATCAGCAATTTCTCCTGGAACTTTTGTTTCACCAACAATTATTTGCGATTCCAAAGAGTAAAAAAATACTGATCCTGACTGAAATTTGAAATTTATATTTTAATTTAAAGAACATGTAAAATAAAGGCATATTTGGCATGTTTGTTAACATTATAAATAAGAGTATAAATTATTTTAAATAATTACCTTTGAGCCAATAATGACAATGTTTTCCGATTCCTTAGTAAGCCACCAAACAACAGAAATAGGTTGAGGTATCTCAGGTAAAGGTAAAACTGTGACACTTGAAAGAGACCATTTGCAGTCAAATGTGTTTTGAGGTATAAACCGGGGCAAAAAAGGAACAAGCAAAACTTTTTGATCACTCACAATCAATACCCAAGTACCACTTGGTTCAAAACACATACAAAAAACTGGATTATCCAAGAAATCCCAATCAAATACATTATCAAATCTTTCAGATTGGGAGTTAATATATAAAAACACAAGTTCCTTGTTGCTTGACAAAGCCAAAAATTTATTTAAGCCAACCTCGTAAAAGCTGTGTGTAACAATGTCAAGTTGAACTAAAACATCTAATTTGAATAAACCAGAAAAATCTAAATTTTCACTTTGTTGTGACATTATTTGTACTTTTCGTAGAAATCTTTTCCCACAAATATTTTAATATTATTCATTTAAAAAAGTCATAGCACTGTATTTATTTTTATTGGGAGAATTGCTCAATGCGCATCTGCAATGTGCAGTTTTCAAAGAAGATAGTCTCCACTTTAGGCTTAACAGCTGACTTCTATCATCATTCATCTGCCACTGTCATAAACTTATTTAGGTTTTTTCAAACCTGAATTCAAAGTAGGCTTTTGGAGTAAAGTGGGGTGGATAGAAACATTTTTAGATATTTTATTAATGCTTGATGACTTTAAATATAGAACAATCTATATAGAAGTATGAGTCGATACTGCCACACAGTGAAAATATTTTTATACCGTTATATATTTTAAAATACAGAAATATAAATCAATTAAATTTAACCTATAATAAAAAATATAAGGGTGGATACTTACTCGATATGTGTGTGTGAATATTATTATTTGTGGAATAAATTCATTGTAAATTGAATTTGGTTTATTTGTTTTAATCATAATCAAAATTATAATAATAGAAATAGTTTCAATCGGCCTTAATCATTTTAGCTACATAATATAATGATCCATCAAAGGATTGAAAATATCAGTATTATTAGTGTAATGACATTTACGTGACGGTTTTAAGCTGTAGGTAATTTTTTTAAATGTAAAACCTTGAAAAAGTGATCAATGACATTATTTTTATAAACTTTTTTTGCGATTGATGGTACACTTAAATTATCAGCTCGTTATATTATTAAAAACTTTAAGTAAAGGTAAATAAACCCATTTCATTGAAAGTAGTAAAAAAATAATATACTTTAATTACGAATATTTTTGCACAGTAATTAATTAATTAGCTAAGAATACATTCAAAAGGCATGCAGAATTCAATTTTTAAAGGTTTTTTCTTAAAATATATTTTTGTAAACAATCATTAAATTTGTCCAGACGACTTGTTTATTATTTAGTTAAGTATTTAATGTAATATTCACTATTAATGAGTTAAAATTTGTGTGTTTCGGAGAACTGCCAGATTATTATAAAATTAATTAAGGCGAATTTTCTAGGCAACTCTATTGTAATCTATTCTACTACCATTCTTAAAAATAAATTTCATTATACATACTGATTTGTGCAATGGGATCTCAATTTAATACTTCACCAGCCATTATGAAAAATAATAATAATAATATAATAATTTTACATGAAAAGGAATAAAATCAATATTAAAGATTAATAATAGAGATATATAAATTATCTTATATTTCCATTTCTTCGCTCTGGTGCCGAGGTTAAGCGTGGCGTTGAGTTCTGCCACTCAACACGCAATGCCTCCAGAATTCGGCAGAAAGTGGGGAACGGAGTGTCTTAACACTTAGGTTCCCTCTGCCTACCTTGCTGTGTGTGGGATACAGCGTGAAGCTGAAAAAAAATAATAATAAAGATTTACTAACGCAAATAATCGAATATTTTGATATAAAAAATCTTTTGCGGTTTTGTGTCCAAAACCAAAAAGTTTGTTGTCGTGGCGTAAATAAACCCCTAAATATCCACCCCGCGACTTCTATTCGCCCCAGTTTACCGGTATGTATTTTTAATGACAAACTATATATATATATATATATATATATATATCCGAGTTATGTATGCATAATGGCAAAATTTTAAGAACACATGTGAAAATAATTTAAGTAAAGTAGCAAAGATCAACTATAGTTATATTATCTATGATGATAGCTTGTATCACCGTCTGTAACCTGTAACTGTATGTGTATTTATGAAATATGATAAGTTGAATTCGTTTGATTAATCGCTAATTCGCTAGTCAATAATATTTAAATTAAAATTTAAAAAAAATGTTTATATTTAATCGGCAAATGTATATGCTTAAAATATCTTTATAAATCTCTGGATTTTTTAAGAGTTTATTTTGATATAACAGTAAATATTGCAATGTTATGAATATAAATATTATGTAAGCTTTGTAAATTATTTATTTCCATTTATATAATACAATCGCTATATAAAGTTATTGTAATAATTTAGATATTTCAGATATTTAGTGTTAAAAGATAAATAAAATAAAAGACAATGAAGTCTTCTTTTCATAGGGGAGTGCATTTTCTCTTTAAAAAAAATTTATTATTGACAAACAGTATTACATCTGGAGGATTTATGGCTATGGGTGATTTGATTCAACAAGAAATTGAAGTACAATCTAAAATACTGCCTTCCAGATATGATTGGGCTAGAGCAGGTATCATACTTGAGATACATATATATTTAATGTAATATGTAACATATATTTTATTGTAACTAATTCAAATTTCAGCTAGAATGTTTATTGTTGGTACAGTGATGGGACCATTACATCATTATTATTATATTTATTTGGATAAATTACTACCTCAAGTAAATGTAAAAACAGTAATGAAAAAAATTATGGGTGATCAGTTTTTTGCATCACCTGCAACCATTGTTTGTTTTTTCTATGGAATGGGGGCATTAGAAAAGAAATCTTTTGAACAATGCACAAAAGAGTTAAAAGAAAAGTTTAAATATGTATATTTGGTATGTATCAATTGGCAATATGGAAATTATGTACAACATAAATTATAACAATAATTAAGTATTATATTATATTGTTTTAGGGTGACTGTCTGTTTTGGCCTCCAGTACAATTTGTTAATTTCTATTATTTACCTACACACTACAGGGTATTTTATATAAACTTTGCAACTATGGTTTTTGATGTATTTCTTTCATATATGAAACATCATGATCAACACAAAAAATCTCTATAATTCAATTGTCATTCCTCTGTTATGTAGTTATAAAAAATGTTAGTGACATATATAATTTATTTATATTTATTTAAATTGTTTTATTTTTATTTTTTTAATACAGATTTGCTAGATTTCAAAGATAAAACCTTTAAAATAATTTACACTGATTGTACAGTTCAGATCAGTTCTTAATTTATGGCGTTTTGAGTGTACCAGTTGAGCACTATTCACTTTGCCAGACACTGAATACAACTGAGTCATTTGAATATGTGACTTACTAGCTGCTCTTAATTATATGGCTTCAGTATTATAGCTGTACTGCCAAAGCGATTGCTAGTTTATATATGTATTATAGATATGAGATATTTGATTGAAAGATTAATTTGAATTTAAAAGTGAAAAAGATTAATTAATATTTAAGAAATATACACAAACATACTTTGCATACATATTCTATTTAATAATTTAAGGAAAGTATGTTTTTAAATTTCTTTATCATACATTTGATTATAATAATATTTGTTTATCTGAATGCTTCAGCACAATAATTAGTCAAGGTAATGGGTTTCTACTGTGTACAAGGAGCAAATTTGTAGTTTAATTCCACAATTAAAAATTATCCTATATAATAACATAAGATCTTTAACAGTTCTTTGCAAAAAATTTTCCACTTTTTTGTTCGTGAAGTATCAGATATAAACAGTAGTGGATTTGCATTGTTTTTAAGTTGTAGGTCATTTTTTAGCTTCACACTATTCCTAGCAGAATAGCCAAAGAGAATGGAGCACCAAAATGCTACAGTCTCTGCTACCTCTTTCACTTCATCTGCTTTCATTAACCTTGTAAATAGGAGTAAAACAATGGTAACGTAAAACAACAAGAAATGAAGAAAGGACAGAATGTAAGAGCGTAAATTGAGAAATATTTGAGCAAGTGAATGGAGTGGTATATCTGAGAAGTTTAGTAGAGATGGAAGATACTAAAATGGATATAAAAAGCATACCAGTAACAGAGTTAGTGGTGCCTTAGCTTCATTGATGGGACTCTCAGCCGGAAATGTATAATATGTATTATAGAAGTAGAATGCTGTGGACATGGAATCTCTTCATAGGATATAGAGTCAGTTTAACTGACAAAATCCTCAATGAACTAATTTACAGAATGCCAGGTTTATTTATACTAACAAGGGCATACACAGTCGCGGTGAAAATGAAGAAAAATGTTTTCAGGTCACATCAAATGTACATGTACAAAGATTTGATGGCTGTCGACGAGACTTAACCAGAGCTCATAGCGTTTGGCTCTCCAGCGGCAATTACGGTAGGGATAAAGCATAAAGCTAAAAAAAAATCGTCTGTGTACAAAACTCTATGCACGAAACTAAGCAATTAACTTTTTTGGCTCAAAATTACAAATTATGTTAAGAAATTGCTAAATAATAACGAGATAAAAAAATAATCATATGATTAGGATCACATTTGCGGATAAGTTTGAATGTGTGGACGTGTAATCGTAATTACACCGGGACATACTGGTTGTACGTCCCGGTGTAATCCCAAGGACAATACGTAGAGAGGACTTTTCTATGGAGACAAACCATTTATTTTACAGTGACGAACGAATCAACCGATGACCTGCCTCCCACTAAATGTGCCCTGAGCTCAAATCAGGGTAGTAGGTCGTATATTGGGTGGTATTCATAACGTGACCCGTTTTGAACGGGGCTGTCCTGTTTTTGGGTTGAGTGTCCTGGTGTCCCAAAACAAAACATGTCACCGGGACGTACAAATGTGCCTTTTTTTCGAAATGACATGTAAAAATGTCGGTCGCAACATTTTTTTTAGCTTCACGCTTTATCCCGTACACAGCAAGGAGGGGGAGGGGAACCTAGTGTTAAGACACTTCGTTCCCCAGTTTCCGCCGAATTCTGGAGGCATTGCGTGTTGAGTGGCGGGACACCAGAGCAATGAAATGAAAATTTAAATAAATATTTTATTTCCTCGAGTGGAGATCGAACTCACAACCAGCCACGTATCGGTATACGTCACCCTACGTGCCCGTTCTTTAATCTAAATCAAAATACATATTAAAACGTCCGGGAAATTCCGGATGTATGGCAGTCTTAAGCACAATATAATTTGATCCCGCCATTTGTTTTAAATTTGGCGAATTGACAGTTAAACTTAGGTTAGGACTTGCAATTTTCCCGCAGTCAGAACTCAATCTCGGTATTGCGGGACTGGAAATTTTCAATCCCGTGGGGTCCCGTTGTTTGCGGGATTCCGCATATAGGAAATTGTATTATTAATATAACGCAACTAAATCAATGATTAAGCAACATACTTTATTAACTATTGGTTGGTTGGTTCAACTTGTATCAGAAACGTACATAGAACTAGTACTAACTACAGAAAAATTTATGGCACAAGCCAAAAAGTTTTGATTTCTTCGACTTTTTATGACAAAATCACAGCCTAAGAGCATTACAACAGTATAATGACTTGTAAAATAACACCAATTATATTTTATTATAAGACAACTTATTTTCGCCGCCAATACATTCTGTCTTAGTTTAATTATTTAAGGTAAATGGCCCAAAGTTCGTGCTAGTACGTTATTTCGTTAGTTTTAGTTCCTGGCACAAAAAATAAGTAATTTAAATATTATTTGCATAAACTATTTATTTGTAAGAAATCTTTATAATTTCAACTATCTAAAAAATTAAGTAACAATATTTTAATGATAAAATTGAGCGTATAGCGACATTTGAAACGCAGGGTTGACTACGAATTGCAGTGTAACATGTTCATGTTGCTTATCACTGTAAGACTAGCGTAAGAATTTCTTAAGATTGTAGAAAGACAAAGGTAAGTTATTCACATAAAACTTTGTATATATGTTTTTTTGTATTCCATAAAAAAACATTTAATTGAAAAAAAAATTAGATGGCAGCATTAAATTCTTTTAAAATTGCAATAAATCGATTCACGAAATAGCAGTTATTTTATTTATAATGTGTCCTCTAGTTCGTGTTACTACCGAATTAGGGAGATCCTAGATAGATAAAAAAAAATCAAAATCAGCTTCACGCTGTATACCGCACACAGCAGGGTAGGCAGAGGGAACCTAGTGTTAAGACACTCCGTTCCCCACTTTCTGCCGAATTCTGGAGGCATTGCGTGTTGAGGGGCAGAACTCAACGCCGCGCTTAACCTCGACACCAGAGCGAAGAAATGGAAATATAAATTTAAGTAAATATTTCATCCTAGATAGATACTTTTTAATAAATTTATATTTATGTAATAATTGGGGTAATTTAAATTTAAAGCTTAAAAACAATGTATTTATTACCTTAATAAATACATTGTTTTTAAGCTTTACTGGTGATCTTTTGTGTTAAGAAATTCGGTATATATTTTATTCCCTTAAATTCCTTTATTACCATTACAAGGGTAACCTGAATTGATAATTTTAAGCTAAATTCGTATAGGTACTACCAATACAACTTTGTTTTTTAATTAACTTTTATTATTTATGTTTGTGTATTTTTTCGAATATACATGATAGTTAATGATTACTTTACAGAATGTAAAAAATACTGAACAAACAAAAGTGCGAAAGTTATCAAAATCAATAACACGAAACAAGATTCTCTACATTTCACAATTTTCCCCAAGTTCGTGACAAATAAATCTACGTAAAATTAACACATTGACTCCTCTGTATTTATATATTGGTTATCTTAGTCTTGTTATAAATCTTAGTAAAGATCTTTTTATTTTTTCTAGAATATACTAAATATAAATAGCCGTACAAATGCTATGGCAGCTGCACGAATCTCCTACAGAATATATATATCGGATTTGTGATAATTAAATTTTCATTTTATTAATGCTATTATTTAGTAAGGTTTTATGTTTGTTGAAGTAATATTAAGTTTATTTATATTACGTAAGTTCGTAATTTTATTTTCTAATTAATCAAGGAGGTAACAATAAATTGGCATTCATGGCTTCAAAACTGAGACTTGAATTTTTTTTATAATAAAAATATACAAAAGCTATATTGATATATGTAGTTGTAATATATGTAGTTTTGAAATCTGAGCTTTTATATTATATATTGTAAATTATAAAAGTTTTAATGTCGTTCAACTGATCTCACCCATTTTTTTTTATTTACGAATTGTTTACAATGAAAACCTTTATATGTTAGTTTTTTTATTACAAATTAACCTTACTCGTGGGGTAAAAATTCTATCCCTAAACAGGAGCCACAAATTCACGAACTTAGAAGCAGGCCTAAATTTTTATCACGAATTAGGATTCAAACAAGAGGTCCACAATAAATTAATATAAAAACTAAACTCAAGCAAAACCACATAAATCACACATTAAATTACTGACAAAATACCCACATTGACGACAGTAAAATTTGCAAGTTCATATAACGTTTAATAATATATTTAAAATTGTTTAAAGTTATAAGAGTCTTAAGATGCCGAAAACGGGGCCACTTATCTTATTTGTTTAATTTTTTGGAAAACAGTACATTGAATGCTAACTTATAATACGCAAGATTTTTAACTTACACACAAATCAAACAGTACTTACATAGTAACCAAAGAAGTCGATAATTCTAAAGAACAACAATTACTTAATGCAAATACGCTTTGCCTCGATACCAAAGCGGGAAAATTGAAATATTAAATATTTCATTCCCTTGAGCGAAAATTGAACCCACAAGCGTCGCTTTTAAAGTCGCACACTTGTGCCCCTGCGCCACGACGGCCTTGATTATTTTTTGTATTATACACATTATAATATATGAAAGTGGGTACTTTGTAGAGAACCAAATAGTGGTGACGGTTTACATCTACATTTCGAAGGCAACAGGTGGTGAATGGAAAAGGAATGATAGGATAAGGACAAAGTTGTAGTAATTTTTATTAGCTTCACGTATCCCACATCTACGCGCAGATACCAGCTACCTAACTATGTGAGCCTCTGCCTAACCAGGCAGAGGAAACCTGGAAACCTAGTGATAAGACACTCCATTCCCCATTTTAATAATTTTTTAAGGATCAGTCTTGTCACAATTTGGATCTTCCAAATAAATTATAACACAATTCTGTTAAAATTACGATGATTATGTAAAGTTATGTACATAAAGTCTATAGTTGTAGCAAAATATAAAAAAATTGAGGAAACAGATACTGTTGTGGATGTGGTATTTGTTAATGTATTTTATGTTCAGCTGCTTGTATAGTTCAGGCTGAAATTACAATTAAATAAAAATATATAACACTCAAATTAAAAAACTTTGTTTATTTAATAAAAAACAGACCTTGAGAGAGTTTTCCTTAATTTATTCTAGTGAAATAAAACAACTTTTCCAAATTTTATTTTTAAATTGATATAAATAAATTTCTCTTTTAAAATCTAGCATAAATTTTGTTACTTTATTTATCTAAGATAAGCTAACCCCAACACATAGTCCAATCATCTTTTCTTGTTTGTAATTTAACTATAATTCTGTATAAAGCTAATGCAGGACCCAAGGGAAGTCCGAGACCTCTCACAATGTCAGCTCTACGTGCCATACTCAAAGCTTGTCCGTCAAATTCCTAAAAAAAATTGTAGCGAACTGTGTTAGTCTGCTCCACATTAACCTCCTAATTTTCGCGACAATGCATGTTGAACACCGTGTTTGGTTTCAACACCGTGTTTTGTCTTCTTACCTGAGTGAGGAAATTTAAATAATTGTTTCTCACGAATAGGAATCGAACCTACAATCGTGTTTGCACTGAACTTGCATAAGTTAGCTACAGTAATAACATAACATATTTATGTCAGTATAGTAGTATTACATATTAACCAACAATATTTATAGATATAATTCTTTACGTATTTAAAGAACTTGTTAAGCAACTTAACGCTTTTTCCCGCATCGTAAGATTGGTAGAAAAGCCTGTTGTTCCAAAACATACAATACATTTCCCCAAATTTTCATGATGTTGAGTGGAAGAATATACCGTGCTTTATACATCAGAGTGGGAAAGAAAAAACAATTGAAATATAATAATTCAGAGAATGATCAATCTCTTTCTTATCCTCAAACAGGAGTTGGAGGATCAAACTTTCACATTCACACTTAGACCTTGGCCATCAGGGCGTCCAAAAGAAAAATAACAAAATATAAATACTACAAACCTGTTCTCGTAATATAGGAGCAGCTTCAGGCAAATGCTCACTAAAATAATCATATACATCATCTACATTCCAATTACTGACATCAGGTATATTTGGGTCTATAGGTACATCTGATAATTTAGTAGGAGCTCTATCTAATTCATGGGGTTTAAGGAATGGATCTGTTAGTGAGCCTTTTGTGCTATAATCTATTGAACTTGGTACAATCGCTGGAGACCCTACAACTGTAGGTCGAGATTCCAAACAATTATTACACTCCCATTGATCCCATGCCTTTAGTCGTTCGGGTATTCGTGGTGAATGACATAACGCATGATATGCATCAGAGCATATACTACATACAGTCAATATACCCTGTAATAAAATTATTTATTATTATTTATTTTCAGGTTCATGCATGAAATAGGTTAGGCAGGGGGAGCCTAGTGGGAGAGATTCTACTCCCTATTTTCCGGCGAATTCTGCAGGCATTGCGTGTTGAGTGGCGGGACTCAACGCCGCGCTTTGCCTCAACACCAAAGCAAAGAAATGAATATATAAAATATTTTATTTCCACAAGTGAGATGAAACCCACAATGCATCACGTTTATAGTCACATACTTGTGCTTCTGCGCCACAACTAAGTTAAAGGTATTTATAAATGTATTATGTTAATCAAGCAATATATTAAGTTAAATTATAGATAATTATTTACATAAATTAAATATAAAAAACAAAAAGGAATGTTATAACAGTTTAGGAAACATTTTTAAACTATTTATAACAATTTAGGAAACATTTTTAATACTCACAGCATCATTTGTTTCACAGCAAACCACACAAGTTTTACAATGTGGACACTGCCACGTGTTATCAGGCCTTGGCTTTAAAATTCCAGAGCCTGATTGAAGGCAGCTTAAATGTGCTTTATTATTGCAATCCCGACATTCCACTAATCTATCATTAGATCCTCTAGGTTTTTGTACTAAGCAAACAGAGCACACTCCGGAAGTTTCGTGACTTATTGGCTCCTCATGATCCATCTCGTCTCCGCTCCCATCAAATGATTGTTGGCTTTCAGATAGAGTAATGTCTTCTTTATCTTTTCCATTAAGCTCATTTTGTTCATTTAACATTCTTTTTCTAATTGTACTTTTGTTTAGAGAGCCAATGGGTCGCCCTCTTTTACGTTTACTGGGAACATTATTATCTGACGGATCAAATACTTTCTTAGCCATTTTGCGTCTTTCTCCAACTCTGACTCCGGTACTGTGAGAGTTACTATTTACACTATTACAAGATGTACCACCACCTCTAGATTTTTTTGGCCTTCCTCTTGTACGCTGGGGTGAAGATCTACATGATGAATTGGCTGAAGATGTCATCTAAAAATATGTTATAAGTTAGCAACAGAATGAAATATCAACTGTACTTTTAATAATAAAAAAATAATAAATAGTAATTTTAATAATAAAAAATAATAATGTAGACATTTCAACAAAAAAAATATGTAAAAGATTTTAAGCATAAGTAATATATCTTTTTATACTTTAAGTAATTTATTTCAATCTCTATAAAATAATATTTAATATAAAAAATAATATAAAAAATTATATAAAAATTTAATATAAAAAATATTAACTATTAGATAAAAATTAAAATATTATTACCTTCGTATTAGAATCGGTATATTCAAACTTAAAACTATCAGAGCTATCTCCATCATGGTCAGCAGGACCGAGAGCCAAAGCACCATTGGGTAATTTTACTAAGCTTCCAGATAAAAGTTCTTTGTTGATAATTGTTTCTAATTGCTTTTTACTATACTTAGATTCTTGTGAGGCAGCAACTTTAACAAGTTCATCAAATGCTATGCCATTTTCTAAGTAACTTTGATCTTGATATATTAAAGTAGCAATAGCAGATGTAATTATTCGTCGCTCACTTGTTGCAACGGAAGCACTCATTTCTGAAAATTTTATATTTTATTATTCCTATTTTATTTATTTTTTTTAAAAACCAAAATATTACTTACTATGATTTTGTGATGATTTTTTTCGCCACTTAGCTGCGTTTCTGTAGCTTACATTATCTTTATAGTCGACTTTGTATATACTTTTTTCTTTAAGACACCGTTTAAGATCTGCCTTTGTATCTTTCGGTGATACTTTATAGCATTTGAGCATAAACTTGCAAATTCTGTTTATATCTGGTCTAGATTTTCGAGAACGTAAATGATCAATTGCTGCCAAAATTTGATTTTTATACTTTATCTCTGACATTTCTGAAAAGGAAATAAGTTTGTATTTTAATAATTAATAATTTATGTCAGCAAAGCAGGATAACTTTAATGAAAATAATTAATACCTGAGCAAATACATGCCGACAAATTTAAATATATTGTCGAAACAGATACTTAATTATCAGTAGCATATATAAAATAAATAACAAAAAATAAACCTTAAAATAAAAGTTGTAAGCAAAAAGTATTGAAGTACAGAAACTCGCACTCGACGAGTATACAAACGTCTAACTCTAAACTGCTTACTGCACACTACTATTTGCGCCCCGTAAGTATACTACGTAAGTATGTAGTAAAGTAGTCTATGCTATATTATATATGTATTGTAATATAATCTACTTGATGACTCCTAATATACCATTAATATTTTATTACTAGTGAATATTTAAACTATTAGTATTTAACTCATCAACGTATTTTTTTTTATCTTTTAGGTACCCACTATGTAATACCTACTAATGTAATACCGTAAAAGAAAACTGGGTACGGTACGATACCGCGTTGTACTGTACTGTACCGTAACTATTTTAACCAAAGTTTTAGTAGTGCGGTTCAATTGTTATATCTGTTCCATTGATTCAGTTTATTTATATACATTTAACGTCATTGTGACATATAACTTTGTTTTGACAGTTTCCAAAAAGGGTTGGAGGTTAGAAACTTATTTTAATAGTATTAAATTCAAAAGCAACATAAGAATTACATTCAATCAATGAATGTATGACTTTCCTCTTAATTTGTTATTAATTTGAAGTGTCTAATATTGGCGGAAACATGTCATTATTATGCCTGTTTACATCAGGCATAAAAATAAACAATCCTATTATAGTGAGAGCTCTTTTCTATTCATCCCAACCACAGTATGAAACTGGAAAAAAATTAGGAAAAGTAGTGAATGTTGCTATTATTGGTGCACCAAATGCTGGGAAAAGCACTTTAATTAACAAAATCTTGGACCGAAAGGTTTGTACATTTAATTAATAAAGGTATCTTTATAAAAAAATACAAATATGCCATTTCTAAGTAGGATTTTAATTGTATATTCTTTTAACTGTTTGACAAAAAAGTTAAATACTTTTTTACTGCCGAATTCTGTAGGCGTTGAGTGGCGGAACTTAACACCGCACTTTACCTCAACACCAGAGCTAAAATATAAAAATATCAAATACTTCATTTCCTCCAGTGGGGATCGAACCCTTGTTCGTCCACCATTGTACCCTTGGGCCACAACTAGCCTCATTATAATTTATAATACAATCTTGGGAATTCTTGGTTTTAATTCCAAAAATCTTTTTATTTCATGTGTTGAATCTCTATTTATAGGCGTAGGCTATTTAACACCATGTTAATCACTTGGAAGTAGCCCACTGTACTTGTGGTCAGAATTATGAAGGGAACTTAGAATTTGTCATAAACTACTTTTAATAATTTCCAATCAACCAAGATAAAAGTCAAAAGCTAGTAATTAATATTATTTTTACAGATATGTGCTGCTTCCAATAAAGTCCATACAACAACAAAATTGACAAGAGCCATTGCCTATGAGAATGATACTCAAATTATATTTTTAGACACTCCCGGCATTGTAACTGAAAAGGAACAGAAAAAGTAAATATCATTTATTTTTAAAATGCAATTTATTGTGTATGTTATTGTCTAGCTTTATACTTCCTCTGTCTCTGTATAGATAGTATAAAGTGATAGTAAAAAGAGCTATATTTTAATCAATATGATACATAATTAATATTACTGTGGTTATATGTATAACAGTCTTATTTCATGTAATATAATATATACACATTTCATATATTTTTTTATTTTTATAATATCATATAAATTTTTATATGTATGTTTATGATATATGCCTTACATCATTTTACTTTATTGGATTCATACTTGTTTACAGTTTTTTATTTTTTTTACTGCACTGTTGTCTGTTACAGTATTTATACACAGGTGATAGATTTCCAGGCACATTCTGGAAGAGATCTTTCCTAAGGAAAAGTCCACTGTTGTAAGCAAATGTGCTTTTTTTATATATTTAGTTACTTATTTATTATATTAATATTTTAGATACAAATTACCAGAATCAATGCTTGCAGCATGTCACAAAAGTTTAAGATGTGCAGATGTCATAGGTGTAGTGCATGATATATCAAATAAATGGTCGAAACAGGCGCTCCATCATGATGTCATTAATATGTTAGACATTGTTCAAGACATACCCAGTTTCTTGATAATCAATAAGGTAAATTTAATGATCTAACACTTTTAAGTGTAATAAATATGATTCAACCGTAATTTTTTTTTAAGCATTCAATATATCCTGCATATTGCGATGTAGGTAATGAAAACCTAGTTATAAGACACTGTGTTCACCATTTTTCTTCTAATTTTTGAAACTTTACTTGATACAAGAACGAGGAAATGAAAATATTTCATTCTTCCTACAATCCATAATGGAAATTAAACCCACAACCTCAAGTTTTCAACTTAAAAAACTATAATATATACTTTATAGAAAACTTAAAAATTTGAACATAGTGGGATTTGAATCCGATCTGCTAATCCATATGTTCTGATCAAAGCTATGTCTAAATTACATATAAGTGTGTATTATCCTAAGTGTGGAATAACATTTTAAAATTGTTATTAAACTATAATATATTTCTTTTTCTACTTTTTCAGGTAGATATGTTAAAGTCTAAGAAGCAATTGTTGGATGTCATTAGAAATCTTACAAACGGAATGATAGCCGGGAAGCCAATACCACATTCTAAACATATTAAAACAACACAAGGGAAGGGTTTTAATCACTTTTCGGATGTATTCATAGTATCAGCGCTAAATGGTGATGGTGTGTCTGATATAAAGGTATATTAAATAAAATGTTGTGTATATCATTATATTTGTGGAGATTGTGGTACAGCCAGATCAGATTGGACAGAAAATGCTATGATTGCGAGTTTCAACCCCACACAGACACTTGAATTATTTTCTACAGTTTGAAAATTTGAGAGGTACCTTTGGCTATACATTGATCTTTCTCTCAATTTAATTGAACATGAAAATGAATTCAAGCAGAAATGTTATTTATGTACCTTTATGTAAAATTATATAATGTATGCCTAACATGACCATTCTTTTTTGGGGTCTAAATGGGATACTCGTTTTTTCGTTAATTAGCATTTTTTTTTTAAATTATTGTACCAAAAAAGTAACATTTGACAATTTTATGTAGAATGGGATAGTTGACTTATGTTTCTTTCTTTATGCACCAGCAAAGTATGAGACCCAAAGGCAGCTTCACTCACTTAAACTTATTATTTTATTATATCCAAATTATATAAAATATTTACATTAATTCCTGAAAACATTCTGAGCTATATTTTACTGTCATGTTTCATCTAAATCTATTTAGTAGATTTGGCACCATGTGGAAAAAACATCCATCATCACAAACTTTCATATTTATTATAATTATACAATGTACTTTTGTTTTTCAGGAATACCTAGTAAATAACGCTAAGCTTCGCAGCTTGCGTTATGATCCTTCAGATTGGTGTGATCAGCCACCTGAGGTACTAATAGAAGAAGCTGTAAGAGCAAAATTTATGGATTTCCTTCAGCAAGAAATCCCTTATAATTTGATTACTAAAATAGAATATTATGATGATGCAGAATTAGATAAAATTCTTTGTTCTGTGTCTGTAGAATGTCCATCAGAAAGATTAGTAAGATTAATAAGTGGATCTGGAGGAGGGAGATTACAACAAATAAAGTCAAATGTTAGAAATGATCTTATGGACATGTTCAAAAAAACTGTAGTAATTGATATTAAATTAAGGGTTAAAAATAAGTCCACAGCTGAAGAAATGTAAATGACATATAAAGTTATAGATAGACTTGTATAAATACATATTTTTTGTTATAAAACTGTAATAATAAAATAGTTAAAATACAAAATGACTGCTTATTATTATAGAACAAAATTATTTGAGACCGTGGTGGCGCAGTGGCACCAGCGTGTGACTGTAAACGCGACGGTTGTGATGAACCCACAATTCCCACTCGTGGAAATTATTATTTAATAATTTTTTTTTTTCGCTCTCGTAACAAAGCCGAGAGCGCGGCGTTTAGTTCCGCCACTCAACCCACATTACCTTGAAAATTGGAAGGAAAATGGGAAACGGAGGGTCTTAACACCAAGTTCCCTCTGCCTCCTTCTCTGTGCTATATGCGGGATACAGTGTGCAGGAAGCAAAATATATTTGAAAAGGTAAAAGCTAAAATATTTTTTTATACAAAATTAACTGAGTTTGATTGATATTTCAAAAAGTGTATAAAAATTTTGAACGTAGCGGCCCTCAAATCCGCATTTCTTGCAAATAGTCCCAACCGTTCAGAATTTACATATAGTGGAATATTACTTTGAAGAACCATAAAAAATGATGAAAGTGATGGTTGTTTAACAAAAGTTAAAGCCACTCAACTTAGAACGTCTCGAAATCTGACGAAAAACGGCGAACGGCTAAAAACATAGATGTCATGCATCTATGTTTTGCGCTACTAGTTTATGTATTTTATAATGTATTTTAAAATGCAATATATGTGCTTTTGGAACTATAGACTAAGCAAAGAATAATAGTTTTGGTACGCTTATACGCTTGTTGAGGCTTGCCAAGTTACCAAGCGTCCACTATTCCAGTCTAGAGGAAAAATAATCTATGTGAATGGGTTGTTTTCTTAAATATATATTTTTAAAAATAATATGTCAAGTCTATCGTAAGAACTCAAATAACTTCGTTTTAAACAACATTCAAAACACAGAACACATATACCCAAAGTGAAGAATGTTCACTTCATACAAAAAAATGGGGGACCAAACGCCACTGCTGCCATNTGAAGTTCGATTACGTCACACTAGATGGCACTAATTATTCCACTAGAACTTAGAAGATATCAGCTGAACTTAAAACAAATTAAAATAGATTTTATCATTATATAAAAGACGTTACATTAATTTCACATTTGAAGTATTTTATTACTTTGTTCATTATTTCTTTTATTTTTTATTATCTAAAAATATTAGTATGGCTAAATGGCTTTTAGCTAATATTATTTGCAACTAAGGGGCTACGTCTACTAGGGCCCTGCTTACTTTGCTCGCTGTAATGATAAAATAATTATTTAGAAAAGTGACTTTAACTTTTCGTATTAATATAACGAAAGATAGATTGACAATTTTTGTTAACTACACTCCCTAGAAGCACGAGCTCTCTTTTTTCTGAATTCCGAATGCCTATAATAAAATATTTTTCTTGAAAATTTTGGCGGTTAAGAAATTTAATTAATAAAGACACGCGGGGAATCATCATAAGTATATTTTCTATTTGTGTTTTTAAAATTGTTATCATTGGTCCCCTGGGATTGAATCAGTAATAAGTTAGGTAATTTCACATTTTCAGTTGAAATTTAAAATTTCATTAAAACTGAATATAAAATACTGAAATATCCATCTATAAATATATTTATTGCTCCCATAAATTATACGGGTATAAGGATAAAAATATAAAAGAAGACAATAATATGTTCGCAACAACTCCGGGCCTCGGATATGTTAAAACGGTTCGAAAGTAAAGCTTTTAAGCTCTCCAGTAACAATTACTCGCGTACTTCTAAAAATTCACGCTGTTTTCGAGGATGCGGTTTCGTCGGCCAGAAGTTTCAATGGTATGATTATGTAGAACATTGGTTCCCAACCAGTGGCCCGTGGACCAGTAGTGGTCCGCAGCAGCTAAAATATGGTCCGCGAATGTTTTAAAATTTTGGTGTTTGAGCAAAGTCTGCCTACAGTTAAGTTGTTTCCTCAGTAAAACATAAAATATTTTGACATTAAAATTTAATATACTTTGAAATTTTTTTTTTTTTCGAACTTGAGGTTATTGCTGTTAGCCCTATTGGCCCTTACAGCGACACCGGGTGGGTAGGGAAGAGGGTACTCTGTCCCAGAAGAAATGCAAGCACTACTTGGCTGCTTGAGAGGGGTCGACGACTGTAAGGGCGCCCCCTGCGGGGCTCGAACCTCGGCTTACAACCGTCGAGCGGGCTGGGAATTTCCCTATGCTAAACAAAGCCAGCCGCGACGTGAAGCCGCGACTGGGGACAAAAATTAGACTAATCTAAGGGAGCTAACGGTCCCTAACCGCTGGGCCCGACCGCACCGAGACGCGGCCGAGCCGTGGAATATGCTGGACTTCGTCGTCGATTCCGTCGACGACGGTGTTTGTGTCGTGTATGTGTAGTGTGTTTCCTACCTATATACGGGGCGTTTGCTAACGTAATGGCGTCATCGGGGTCTAAAAGGACGCTTCGCGGGCGTCTTCTTTTAGGGTGCGCGTTGGGTGTGTAATCACACGCCATTTTTATTAAGGGGTTCGCGTGCGAGCCTGCGCGCTCAAAGTAGCGCGTCGCTAAGCGCTTGCAGTGCTCGTTAATCGATTCCAGTTCAAAATCTCTATGTAGGTCGACGTTACGTACGTACCAGGGACAGCCTGATGCGATACGTAAGAATTTATTTTGTACAATTTGAAGGGGAGCAAGCTTAGTGTGCGCGAACGCGACACAAGCGTATGACATTATTGGCCTTACACAAGTTTTGTATAATGTCAGCTTATGTCTAAGTGACATTTTACTCCGCTTGTTTATCAGCCAGAAAAGACGATTGAGAACGAATTTTGCTTTATTGCAAACATTCGTGATGTGGGGTCTGAAAGAGAATCTAGAGTCTAGAGTGACACCTAGATATTTGACTTGCTTTTCCCAAGGGATAGGCTTGTCTAATAGACGTATGGTAGAGACCTGTATATGGCGAGCCATAGGGAAGAGGATGGCTTTACTTTTCTCGGGATTAACCTCGATTCTCCATAGGCGGAACCACTCACCGAGTGCGTGGGCCGCTTTCTGAAGTCTCTCAGCTAGTAGGCGCGTATCACGCGAAGAAGTGTATAGGGCAGTGTCATCCGCGTACATAGCCAGGTGAACAAGCCCCGTGCGGGGTATGTCACTGGTGTACAGCGAATATAAAATAGGAGAGAGGGTTGAACCCTGGGGAACGCCTGCGCGGAGGAGGCGGGGAGAAGAGATAGTGCCTTCGACTTTATAGCGAAAATACCTGTTTGACAGAAAGTCCCGCAGGATGTGCACGAGACAGTCTGGCAAGCCAGCACGCCTCAGCTTGAAAATCAAGCCGTTGTGCCAGACCTTGTCAAAGGCTTTCGCTATGTCGAGAAAGATGGCAGCAGTGTTACTGCGAAGCGCGGTCCTCGCGTGGTGGCGAGCGATGTGCTCTACCACGCGGTGGACTTGGTGGATGGCAGAGTGTTTCTTTCTGAAACCAAATTGCTCATTGATGAGCGGACAATAGGTCTCTACCGCCTCAGAGAGTCTAATGAGAATGATTCTCTCATATAATTTACCTAAACAGCTGAGAAGGCTGATAGGTCTGTAGCTGGAGGGTAAATTCCGCGGCTTATTAGGTTTTGGTATACCTATGACAATGGCTTCCTTCCACTCGTCGGGGAAGGAGCACGATTTTAAAAGTGAATTAAAAATAATGACCAATAGAGATATGAACTGAGCCGGAAGGGACTTGAAAGTTCTATTTGATATTTTGTCAGGCCCCGGGGCCTTCCTATCTTTGAGATTTTTGATGAGGGCTTTGACCTCATCGGTCGAGGTCGGGCGAAGCGGTTCCCCTTGCGGGGGCGTCGACGCCCATTCTGCGACCGCGGAATCCACTCTTTCGATGTGGCTCGGGTCGCAGGGCTGACCACTTGGGGTACACTGAGCCTCTAAACTGTCAGCGAGACATTCCGCTTTTTCGGTGTCGTCGGCAGCAATTGTGAGATCGGGCCTAATAAGAGGAGGCATAGTCGAGAGACAATCGACTCTAAAAGCGCGCGACAGCGCCCAGTATGCCTGGTGCGATGGCGCGAGCCCCTCGAGCTTTTTATCCCACGACTCACCGCGCAGAAGTTCGAATTCGAATCGAACTCTCCTCTTTAACCTATTATATTTCCTACGATTATCGTCAGTCGGATATTTGTCATGTCGTCTCATTGCTTTGTTTCTACGTCTGATCAACCGTCTGAGTTTCTCTGAGATTTCAAACCTACCTTCGGGTAAATTTGGCACCTCTTTCGAGCAACTCTCGATTGTATTGAGAATGTAGCGAGTGAATTGATTCGCCGCGTCTATCGCTAACACCGCGGAGTCGGCGATGCCAGGTAGTAATTCCTTTAACGGGGATTCATTAGAGCGGAGGAGCTTTGAAAATCTCCTCCAATTGACAACTGTTTTGGTGGGAGGGCCTGAGGGGCGTTCCACACCTAGCTTGAGAATAACTGGAC